>CM076070.1:23119487-23664487 GCA_038088235.1 Zacco platypus
TTTGATAAAACTTCATGCACCGATTGTGGTAATTATTGCGGTTCCCTTTCAAAAAAAAAAAAATGGAAATCAGAAAACTCTTCAGGAAAATATCCATCGCTGTTTCTATGACATGAGGAACAAATCGGAAAATGTTTTTGTCATCAGGCATCCTGTAAGGACACCGTAGAATTTGCCATGGCCAGTCGTGACGTTTGCAAGGCCTTCTGGAAGATGTGTGTGGAGTACCATGCCTTCTTCCGTCTGTCTGAGGAACCGAAGAGCAAGCAAAAATCACTCCTCTACAGCAGGGGATCTTGCTTTAGATACAGGTAGATAACATCACAATACTATGGTAAATATCCATTTAAAGGATTAATCACTAACCGAATTCAAATTTCTTGATAATTTACTCACATGTCATCCAAGATGTTTATGTCTTTCTGTCTTCAGTCAAAAAGAAATGAAGGTTTTTGAGGAAAACATTCCAGGATTTTTCTCCATATAGTGGACTTCACTGGGGTTCAACGGGTCCAAATGTCAGTTTCAGTGCAGCTTCAAAGATCTACATGATCCAGACGAGGAATAAGAGTCTGATCTAGAGAAACCATCGCACATTTTCTTAAAAGAATAAAAATGTATATACTTTTTCACAAATGCTCGTCTTGCACTGCTCTGTGATGTGCCACACATTACGTAATCATGTTGGAAAGGTCACGCGTGAGGTAGGCGGAAGTATCGATCCGGTGTTTACAAAGCAAACGTGCAAAGACTGAGTCAAACAGCCTTTACTTAAAAAGATAAAACAAAGATGTCGGACAATTTTGAAGTTGGAGGAGAAAATGAGATGGAGTTTTTCACCCTTCGCTGTACTTGTGGAGCATCACAGAGCAGTGCAAGATGAGCATTTGTGATAAAGTAAATAAATTTAAATTTTTATTTTTATAAAATGTGCTGTGGTTTCTCTAGATCAGACTCTTATTCCTCGTCTGGGATCATGTAGATCCTTTGAAGCTGCACTGAAATTTGGACCCGTTGAACCCCAGTGAAGTCCACTATATGGAGAAACATCCTGGAACATGGACATGGGGGTGAGTAAATTATCAGGAAGTTTAATTCTGAAGTGAACTAATCCTTTAATGTTGTTCTGGGGTGAAAAAATGTAGAAAACAGTGAAAATTCATG
This sequence comes from Zacco platypus, assembly GCA_038088235.1. Classification (NCBI taxonomy): domain Eukaryota; kingdom Metazoa; phylum Chordata; class Actinopteri; order Cypriniformes; family Xenocyprididae; genus Zacco; species Zacco platypus. The sequence goes on from CM076070.1 coordinate 23,120,652, forward strand.
TCAAATCATTCAAAATTGGTTATACAAGATGCTGCAGATGTATAAACGTGTCCTCCGCACGATTGCAAGTGTGTTTGAAACATCATAATTTGCCCCCAACAGTGGAAGAACTCAAAAGCAGCTGTTGGACTTTGCGAAGAAATCTGAGAAGAAGAACTTACCTTTTAAGAGGTCAGAAGTGTCTAGAAGCTCATATTTCTGTATGGTGTCTGAAAGAATGTTTCCGTAGATAATGTTTTAATGTTCTGTTTCCTTCAGAAGGTACTGTAAAGACTACTATAATGACCGACAATGCAGATCCTCTCCTGACCTGCTGACTGACGTTTCCAAGCAGGTACATAAAGCATTTTATTAAAGCTGGAAAGAGTCATTTTCTGACAGAAGGTAAAGTCTCCTCGACACAAGGGTCTTTAAACATCACCACATCAACTATAATGTATGAACAGGGCTGGGTAGGTTAAAATGTATTTCACTACAGATTACAAAATACATGCTTTAAAAAGTCATTTGTAATGTATTTCGTTACATTACTCAAGTTTAGTAACTTAATCTAAATACTTTAGAATACTTTGGAATACTAATAAGTGTGGAACAAACACAAAAAAAGTAATTGCAAGTTTTTTATCTCACAATTCTGACTTTTTCCTCAGAATTGCGTGATATAAAGTTGCAATTGTGAGTTATAAAGTCAGAATTATGAGATATAAACTCGCAATATTGAGAAAAGTCAGAATTATGAGATATAAACTCACAATATTGAGAAAAGTCAGAATTATGAGATATAAACTCACATACTAAATTCACAATTGCAAGAAAAAAAGTCAGTATTTCAAGTTTATATCTCCCAATTCTGACTTTATAACTTGCAATTGTGAGTTTAAATCTCGCAATTCTGAGAAAAAGAAGTCAGAATTGTGAAATGCAAACTCACAATTGTGAGGGAAAAAACAAATTGTGAGAAAAAGTTGCAGTGACGAGTGAATTATAAAATGACTCACAAAACATGAAAACAGTGGAAAACATGAAACTTAACTCCTCTTTTTCAGACGGTCAGAGTCAGAGAATCACCAATTGCTGTTTAAATGACATTAAAACTCAAAGTAATCACTTTGGTAATCTAAAATACTTTTCAGATGTAACTGTAATCTGATTACCACCCATTTAAAATGTAACTGTAATGAAATACAGTCACTCAAATTTTGTATTTGAAATACGTAACTAAGTTACTTGTATTTCGTTACTCAACAACCCTGATTATGAACATAGTCGTCATTTGATCGACGCACAACCCTATCCACGTGCTCTTCTGTCGGTCTTGTGTTTTCCGTTGAAGCAAATTGCTGATGATGGTGTTTGTTGACCATGTGCTCTTGTTATAGATAGAAATATTTTGTAGCTTGGAGTAATTTTCATTTGAAAGTGAACATCCTTTAATTGGAGACTCGCTCTGACCGGATCATTTGAATCAGAGTTGTTTCCTCGAGAACAATCGGATCAACGATTCTCGAATGAATTCACGAATCAGAGCTCAACTTGTATTTAAATCCTTAAAATAACGAGGAACGACATGTTTTTATGAAATGTAGGGGAGTAAATACTATCATATTATGCCTTGGTATTAAGTTTTCCAAAATAAAAATACTCTGATAAAGTACATGAAAAATGTACTTAAGCACAGTAACAAAGTAAAAATACTTTACCGTCCACCACTGACGATTCCTATTTTTCATCCCGTCTTGCATATTATTGATAAAACAGAGGTCCAATGATGACTGTGTGTTGCAGGCGTACGAGCAGTCCTGTGGTTTTCCTCATGCGGGGTGTGCTCCGAGCGGGAAGCGGAGTCAGTCGGCCGTGGAGGTTCTCGTCTCATCTGAGTTCCAGGATTCTCAGGCGTCTTCCCTGCAGCCCTTCCACTCGGAGGCGGACGCAGGGGTACAGCGGGTGCACCGGAGCGACCGGAGAGCCCGGTGCAGATGTCCGAACAGACGGCAGCTGGTGCTGCTTTACCCTGACCACCCTCACACCTGCCTGCACCTTCATCCGCTGGTGCCGGTGTGTCCGCTGAGCGCCGCGTTGGCTCTGGATCACTCTTGCGCTCCGGTCCTGCTGCCGTGCTGCAGCCACATCGCTCATCCGCCGCCGCCCGTGTGCTTTCTGGACGACGCCGTGCGCTCTTCCAGCTTCTCCGGATCCTCGTATGGCTCCCCAGCCTTGATAAACTGGCAGCGGTATTCCGGCGTCGGTTGGTCTACGGTGCTCGGAGCGGCGCCGGGATTTTACTTGGCAGGTAGCTTTGGAGATAGAGATCACAAAGATTTTGACGGAGAAGAGTTGGGCCACTTCAGCGACGACTGCAGCTACCAAACGGGGCTTCCTCGCCGCTCATACAGTCAGTCTGACGTGAAGCTGTTATGTGAGCCCGCCGAGTTTCGACCGCTGGGTCACTATCCCCACCTGTCTCGACGGCAAGGCCTCGCACGGCCTACGTATCTGCCGCTGCACTCGTCTCTCCTGCCGGAGCGACCGACAGAAGGAAGCCGGTCAGAACTGAGTCACAGTGACTCGGACTCGGACGCCGTGTTTTCGTCCTACTGCCACGGGCTCAGCCGACTGGTGCGGTCTGGGCCTCTGGCACGCATGCGGATTTCCTCCGGTAGCTTACAGCTGGACGAAGAGGAAGAGCATTTGTCTAGTAATGAAGGTAAAGCGTCTGCATCAGCTGTCAAAGCTAAACACAAGTCCTGAGATACACAGGGAACATGTGTGCTACAACATAAAGTCATTCAGTTGCGCTCAAGCAGGGTTGCCAGATTTTCACAACAAAACCCACCCAATTGCTACTCAAAACGAGCCCAAAACAAGCCCAAAACGAGCCCGCGTTCCAGGGGGTAAAATCGACGTTTTTGGCAGGGTTCCCCCGGTAAAATTCATATTCCAGAGATTAAATATCATGTTATTTGGCTTCGCTTTAACTCGCGGGCATGAAAAACAACAGTGTTAAAGTATCCCAATTCCGTGGGAAAACCAGACTTGGCAACACTGCACCCAAGTGTGCCGCACAAGTCCTGAAAAGGCTTTTGCAAAGCATTTTTATCGCCCCCTGGTGGCTGGTTACAGAATTGGTCATAAACCTCACCCTCTCCATGTGGGATGCGAGCCATACTAATTATTAATACAATACTAATATTTATACATATAAATATTGGTATTATATAGATGGGTTGACGTCAGTGTGTTTTAATAACAAAAAAAATGGATCATATCATTGCATTTGTGTTTATATAATTAGTTTTTGACTCGAAACAGTTGCGTATTAAACTTACATTTAGTTTATCCTTCCTATTTTGTTGTTTTTGGGGGGCGTGTTAGAGTGGGATTCTGTTAGGTGGTCCTCAGAAAAAAATTGGAAGACAAAAGTGGTCCTTGGGCTGAAAAAGTTTGAGAAACACTGTTTTAGACGATAAAAACGGTTGTAGCAACATGATTGACAGCTGTGTTTGCGAATGAGTCTGCGGGAGCAGGAGTGTGGGCGGGACCTCAGGATCACTACTGCACAGACTCGGGCTCCGAACGACTGTTACTGGGATATTTTGGCTTAATTTTTCTATAGTGGAAGAAATCAAGATGTGCCGTACATTTTTTTATTTTTTTTTTACAGTCAGGTAGCACCCGCAGCAGTTCTGTATCAATTATTTTTATTTATGATGATAATGCACTAAAACATGAGAAACTGTGAGGACGTCATCTTTGGCCAGGCTGTTATGTAAAATCGAAACCATTGAAATATTAATAACTGATTATGTTGTAGTTTATGTATGCTTTTTCCTGTCAGTGTTTTGATTTTACTTTATACCCACAATTCTCTCTGATTTCAAGTGTACATTCGGTGTGCACTCGCTGAAGCACTGTTTCCCAAAATCCAACTGGACTGAGAGAGCGGAATTGAGAGTGATTGTAATCCAGAAATTACTTTACAGCTTTCTTATTTCTGCTTTAACATTTATTTCATGTTAGTTCTATTGTTATATATATATATTTTATATATATATATAAAAAAATATAAATCATTACTTGAATAAAACCTACAAAAATATAGAGACATTATTATATAGATGAATTTTAAAAATGAAATCATATTATTAAATTAAAAATAAATATTTTGTTATTAAAATATATTATGTAGGCATTAACTCAGTTTAATGTCACTAACAGGCAAGGTGTTTTAATCATTTGTGGCAATGTTAACTCATTAAACTTTAGGAGATGATAACTTATTGGATGATTTAAAAAAATATTCGTTAATCATCTGTAGTGTATTCATTCTAATGTAATCATAACTGTCGCCTGAGGAGGGCGCTCAACGACCACGTCATCTGTGAGCGTGAGTTTCTAACAAACTAAAAAAACCTTTATTAAAAATAATAAATAAATGAAATAATATACACTTGTGTTTTTTGTTTGCAGTTTTTTTTTTATAGCGTTTAATGATTATGAACACATAAGCATGACAAACCAATTATACGATCGGTGAAACTACAAAGTTGACATGGAGGTATGTATGCTTACAAAATTAAGTAATTGACCCTTCGCAAACAGTTTGATTGACAGGCGATTTGACCAATCATAACCCCGAATCCGCCATTTTGTCCGTCAAAGCGGTCAGGGGAGTTAGTAGATTAACGTTGGTGAACTTGAATCACGTCTTGAAACAACATTCCTTCTGATGTTCATTCATGTTTATTTGATGCTATAAATGAACTAGTATGAAGAGATGATCGGTTCACGAGGAGCTACAGAGATCTGTCACCACACATTAAAGACACACTAGACGCTATTTATTGATTAAACTTCTTTAAAAAATTACAATATTTAAATATGAAACCGTTTCATACGTTGTCAGTGTCCTCTTTGCTCCAGGATGTATTTTTCACTTCGTGAGAACATGATGTGTGGCGTGAGAGCGCATGGGTTGTCAGTAACTAAAGGGGGTGGGGCTTTGCGAAGGGTCAAATGGGTGAAACTTTTGTCATCAAGAGGGGAAAAAAAAAAGCACACACACACAAACGTCATAACTTAAATTTTATTTGCCACACCAAACAAAAACTAATTTGTAACAGTTGAAGTCAAAAAAAAAAAAAAAAAATGAACAGAACAGCATCTGTATGATACAGCCTAGAAAGATTTCTGTCTGGCATCTTTAAATTTACAAAAGCTCTGGTGAAGAAATGTACAAAACCTAGCTTCTGCATCTACACTTCTATAAAGAAATATACAAATCTTCTACTAAACCTTTATTATTGCTCTAAAATCTTCCAGCAGTCTGGCACCGTGTGAGAACGTCGTCTTAAAGCTGTTCGAGAAGACAATGACATCATATACATAAAAAAGGTGAACTTTAGGCACAATGGGATGCAACGTTGGCACAGTCTCTCCAAGCCAACGGGAGCAAACGACGACATCACCACCGCACCAGCAATGGCACCCTTGTGTTTCTTTACAAGCTTGGCGAAAAAAAAAGAAAAATCCCTCATCGCAGGAGATTATATAAAACATAAAGAAGGATTTGCATGGAGCTCGAACTCTACTGCTGCCTAGCGCGGAATCGAATCACTTGCGGTCACTTTGGGTAGCTTAAATGCATCAGTTAGCGTGTAGAAATGTCCCGTCGGATACAGAAGCGGGATCCCTTGAGATCGACTCAAAGTAAGCGGAATGTCTTTGGAGCAAGAGAGCTCTGAAATCAAAAAGCAAACAGGCTCACCCCATACAAAGTGTGCGCAAGTGCATATTTCCTTCAAAAAATACAGTATAACTCTACTCTTGTATAAAAATATTAGCCAAAAAAAAGAGACACTGTAAAAGAGGGCATTACTGAGAAATGAAGGGTTGATAACAGTCCTGTATATATAAAAGGTCTAGAAATTTACCTTGCCAATTAAAAAAAAAAAAAAAAAAAAAAGAGCCAGAAATGGAGGTAGCTTTTGCACAGCAAAACTCCTCAACGTTTAAATCTCGATCTTCATTAACCAGGAGCTGTTTTGTTTTTTTAATGATTGCTTCAATGAGGTATTTCTATTCATTTTGACTGATATGATATGCATGTAATCCCATACAGCAGTTCCGCAATGCTACAATAACAAAGAAATCCCAAACCAAGACGAACAGAAAGGCACTGTTAAACTCCCAAACATATATATATATTATTGATCATAGTTTAAAATCTATAATAAAGTAATGGATCGGGACATCAAATGCATATAAATAAATGTGAAGATTTCGCTAACGCTCTACTTAACCAGTAAGGATATTTTTGTGTCTTTTCAAAGTAAAATGCTGAATAAAATAACAGTAACACACATCCTTGGGCACCAGCAGAAGACTAATATAAAAGCATGTGGCAAAATTGTATAAATACAGTTGAACACACACTATATTTATATATAATATATATTTCCATTCTTTGGGACAAAAAGAAGAATTCCTTTTGGTTATGATGAGATAGTGTGCGCGCGTCCGTTCTCGGTACGGGTGTGAGTGTGTTAAGGTGCAGTCATCGGGCTGACAGCAGAAGGGTGGTGATCCCACTAACTCACAGAGAACCTACAGACACAAGATCCACAGGGACAGATGAGGATCACGGAGGACATCGCGAAAAATAGCCATTGATCAGTCAACTGGACACACCGACATCTGATGCTCAAATTTTCAGCACTCAGGTGTGACTACTGAACAGCTTTTATTTTTTATAGATGGGGGCAAATACATTCAATAATTCCAGCACAATCCTGAAAATTTCCACACGTAAAAAACCCAAATGCAATGTGGAGCGAACATGATATCTCGCACACTAGACATCCATTGATTTTATATCGGGTCAATGATATTTTCTCTAACCTCTACTGCTAAACCGACCATCACAGAAACATGTGACCATCACTAGATTGAAATAAAAACATTTTGGTTGATTTATAAGCCTTTTAAAATAGTGAGGAACTAGTCAAATGTCTCACTAGTGGTTTGAGAAAGTATTTCACAATATAAGTGACATTTGGTCAAAACAAGTACACACACACACACACACACACACACGGGTGTGTTCACTCTTCACTACTGTTCATATCTCCTTATTGCTGATTTTTTTTGTATTGGTTTTATTTACAAAATAAATATTTATTAGCAAAATAATTGCTTTGATTATTTTTATATATTTTAATTATTGAATTTTTAGTGGCACCTTTTGGGACATTATTGCAAATTAATGTGACATTATTCCAAATTAATGTGACATTATTCCAAATTAATGTGACATTATTGCAAAAATTAGCCTAATGCATATGAATATATAAATATACACTACCAGTCGAATGGTTTTGAACAGTAAGATTTTTAAAAGAATCTCTTCTGCTCACCAAGGCTTTATTTCTTTGATCTAAAATACAGTAAAAACAGTAATATTGTGAAATATTTTTACAATTTAAAATAACTGTTTTATATGTGGATATATAGTAAAGCGTAATTTATTCCAGTGAGCGAAGCTGAATTTTCAGAGTCACATGATCCTTCAGAAATCATTCTGATGTGATGATTTTCTGCTCAAGAAACATTTATGATTATTATTAATGTTGAAAACAGTTGTGTACGTTTTTTTCCCCCCAGGATTATTTGACGAATAGAAAGTTAATCTTAAATATAAAGCTTGTGCGACATTATAAAATGTCTATACGGTCACTTTTGCTCAATTTAATGCATCCTTGCTGAATAAAAGTAGTAATTTCTTTTTTTATTGACCCCAAACTTTTGAACGGTAGTGATAATGTAACAAAAGCTTTATATTTCAGAAATGCTTTGATCAAGCCTTGATGAGCAGAAGAGACTTTTAAAAAACATTATGGTAGTGTATATATATTTATTCACAAAAGCTGTTATAAGAGCACATCCAGAAAAATGAATGGATCTCTATGGGCCTCTGCTGGACAAACATGGTAATTACACCTACTTTTCTAAAACCAGGGTTCCTACACGTTTTCCATTTCAAGATTCTACACTTTTCCAGACAAAAAATTCCAAACCTCTCTAGACTTTCAGACCAGATTTAACAAATGGCTCACACAGCATTATTTTTAGCTTTTATATTCGGTAGTGATTTGTAACTTTTTATTTTATCAGTGGGTTTTTCATTGATTTTCTCAAAGTGGCAACATACAGAGCCCCTAAAATTAACATAAAAAATATAAATAAATGAATAATAATGAACATCCTCTGTGGCGGCGGAGAAACCACGACATGAAACAGGCTGATGGGACAAGGGTCTATAAAAAAAAAAGACTGTTACTGTATTAAAAATTTGGCTTTTATATCATTTCAAGGATTTAGGTGTGCTTTAACACACTTTAATACATACATAATACATGTGGTGGTTGAGGAGATTCCCCGCTCCATATGTAAAGCGCTATATAAATGTAAGGAATTATTATTACTCTGTGGCGGCCGAGAAATCACAACAAAATGAAATGAACTGATGGCGCAATAAATAGGTGGCTCAGCGCGAGTTGTCCTGTACGCAAGGACAGTTTAATGGTTTCTCGTGCGCACACAAAAGTATTTCTTATTTTTGTAAAGGTCCTTTTCGAGACTCTGTAATACGATGCCAAGAATATCGTGAGAAAAAACCCAAAACACTTTTAACCTGCATTTTTGCATAGTGAAAAAACCTTGAATTCATTCAGTCGTGTTTGACAATCGCTAAAGACAACTGCCATGAAAACACTTCTTGTATAATACATTTATTTTTTTTTATTGTCTGGAAATACAAAACACTGTACATACTTTTCCAAACTGCGTAGGAACCCTGTAAAACTAATTCCTACCAGATTTTCTCCAACCATCAGACGGTAAAATTCTGCATCAATACTCAGAAACAACTCAACCTTTCATTAAAGTGAAACAGAAGAAGTGTGTCTGACCTCTGCACTCGCTCCAGAATGTGGCTGATCATCCTGTCCGTGACACCGGGACAGAGGTCCTCAGCCACGTGCAGGCTCTTCTCCAGCTCCTCCAGAACGCCTCTCGTCATGTCATCATCTCGGTGCTGTGATTTCAGCTGCAGATAAGCCACACAAACTTATACCTAGAAGGATTTCATGCTTAATTTCTGTAGACCTCTAGAATATGAGAAGACTCCCTTACCTCAGAGAAAACAGGAGCCATGACGGTGGTTAAACTGGCGGACTTCTTCTGCAGTTCTTCATCCTGAAGGTCCTGCGATCAGAAGACACAAACGTGTTTTCAATATTCAGAGTTTCAACATTGAATATCCAAACCATCATCCAGAACTAACCATTCCATTGGGCTGCTTTTTTTCTGGCTTCTTCTTTCGAACGGTTGTGAAGGACCATTCAGGAGACGAGTCACTGTCCTTACTGCTGGGCTCGCTGTTGGCACACAGATTCCATTAGATCATCAGGAACACATGAAGATGTTCAGCTCAGAGCAGTTTGATCCATTTTAAATGCATGTAAAAAGGTTTCGCAGAGGAAGACCTCAGTTTTAAACCCCTGAAAAGCAGCTGCACAGTATGCAGCCCTCAAGTTTGTGATTTTATTTATTTATTATTTTTGTGTTTGAGCACAAATAGGGCTGTCAAACGTATTAAATCGGGGTGAATAGCACTATGCTATATTATGGTTTTTAAATGGTTTTAATTCATTGTACAGCCTTAGTGGTCTAATAATGTGGTTCATGGATTCTCATGCGTGGAAAGCGCCACTTCCAGTAGTTTGCCAGTTACTCAACACTAGGGATGGCTCAATACCACAGTTTTGGCTTCGGTACGGTACCACAATCTAATACCGAAATTAAATCAATACCATACAGGATAGGGGTGTGACGAGACCCCTATCCCACGAGACGAGACGAGACGAGACACGAGATTGGGTTCACGAGACGAGATTTTTATAGTATTTTTAAGAAATCCTCAATAATGAAACGTATGAAGGGAAAATAGTCTTTTATTCAACTGAAAATCATAAAATGCAAAAATGTTGGTGCATTTTGAAATCAACTTGTAATGCATGTCATTTTACTTCTATTTTAATGAATTATTAAATGTTTTGCCACAAAATCAACCAGTTGTTTTCTGCCCTGTATAATTTCACATGAGAAATCTCACTGAACTTCTTTCTACAGATTGAACATAAATTAAACAGTATAAATAAAATAAACATATAAATAAAAAAATCAAATAACACTTTAAGTGTCACTTTAACTGCAGTACAAAGTCACTATTGATTGTGTGTCTGTAACTGTGATATATCTCTGCGTACACCGAGAAGTCCAGCCGTCAGCAGTGATAGCGATGCTTTCTGTCTCTTTAGGGGTCGTTCACATATCGCGCCTAAAAAAGCGTGGAAAGCGCGGCCGCGTCGCTTCCTCCTACTTTTGCAAGCGTTCGGGAGCTCGCGCTTCTGTAGCGTCTGTCGTTGCTATGCAATCATGAACTGTGCTCTCCACGACCATGAGGAAGTTTCAGCTAGGGATAAATTGATTTTTAGCCCTTGCTTTAGCTTTACTACTAGATATATTTATGGAGATGAGCTATAACAACCCCCCTGTACAGCTATGATCAGCTGTTCGGCTGAGATTTCCATGTCTTGTTACGGAAAGGTCGAAGATGATCGGCTGGTTCTTGTCACATGACATGCGGTTTTCATGTTTTCATCTCGCCGCGGCACAGGCGCGCCAGGAAAAAATGAGCATGCCGCACCGCATGCGCGTCGCGACATGTGAACGGCCCCTAAGAGTCTGTACAACCTTGGCCGAGGTGTACGGCATAGTTTTCTTACAATGTTTACATATTGTTTGTGTCTTGTGTGTTATTCTTTCGCCGTTTATTATTTCTACTGGAAAACCAAAATGTTTCCACACAAATGATTTGAAAGTGGCGGGGGCATCTTCAATAATAATTTCACCCTCACACTGATAGCACGACGAGACAATTTTTTACCTCGATGAGAAATCTCGTCACGTTTTAGTCTCGCGAGATCTCGTGGTACGAGATCTCGTCACACCCCTAATACAGGATCTAAACTTTGGCGTGGGTATTGCGCATAATTTTACTAATTTTCGCAGTTTACAAAGTGAGAAATTACTGCACATATTTATTAGTAAATTAATCAACACAGATTATCACATCAAATCAGTAGTTTAAAAACTTTTTTTGTGAAGTAATTTCAGCAATACTTTCTCTCCCCTCTCTCTCCAAATGAGCAAATTGCTTCTGGCTTCGCGCCAGTGTAAGCAAGCTGTGACAACACTCTCCTGCGAGTTTCGGACAACTGACTGAAATTACTTGCCCACGCCTTTTAAAACCTATTGAACATCCAAGTGATTTTATCATTGAGTTGTAACGTTCTTGGGAGCTCTTTGAGAGATGCTTTCTTTGCACTTATACAAACAACGCGCACACAAGCCACCTGTATAGATCAAAACTGAGTTGTTTTACCGTAAACTGTCAAATACACACAAAATTGTCCATCTTAGTGAGTATTCACAAAAACACATGTCTTGCGTGAATTTAAATAGTTTAATATTATGCGTCATTACATGTGCCTGAAACAGCCTACATGCTAATGTCTGTCACTAAATAACATTTGTAACTTTAAATTATTTGTTAGTATTTACCTATTTACTGTATTAACGGTGACCATCCAGTGTTTTGACATTTGATTACTTTACTAAATTTCTGTAACTAGCATCTCTGTACCTGAATGCTGTTAGAACTACACACACTTTAGAGCAAATATTAAACAGCATTGGTTCAAACGCACGCTGGAGCGTTCGTGTTATCTAAACCATATGATTTTGAACGTGCATTGATCGGTATTAAAAGAAAATAAATGTCAAAAATAGCTGGTTTGAATGACGTACTGACCTGTCGATCTTGTATCATCTTGTACAAGACAGGATGGGCAAGTGACAGATGCTTGGCAAGGTTTGATGGTTCTTCATCATTTTTATAAGCAAAGTAATTCTAAATAATACGTCTACTGCTCTCATTATGTATTAGTTTTAGGTGTGCTGAGTGAGAATCAGCTGCTTTATCCATTTTGTTCCTCTATGTTGTCACTCAGTTTGGGCAGCACACTGCCACCTAGCGGTGAGCTTTGGAACAGCAGCATATATCGAAATGAGCAAAATCATGATTTCGTACCGTTTGAAATAAAATATACACACCGGTATTTTCCCAATACCACGTACACCGCGCATCCCTACTCGACACGGGTAAATTGCAATCATGGATTCTTGGAAAAATTGAGTATTCGAACTTATTCGAGGAATCGTGACAACCCTAATCTAATCCAGTCGAAGTTACTGCTTGATTTCTCAGGGTGTGCAAAATGGGTTTCCTTATTCTGGTTTGTAAATCATTCTGTTGCAAATGTATTTGCGTACTTACGAGTCAGAGTCCGAACTTGATTCTCCATCACTGTGGCCCTCGGCTTTCCAGCGCTTCAGTCTGTCAATGAGCTCGGAGAGGTAGGACGTCTTCTTGGCATATTTAACAATGAACTTGTGCTTCAGAAGTTCCTTCGCTGTGGGCCTCTGAGAAAGAAAGATAATGACATTTGATTAACTTATACTGATGTGTTCGTAAAGTGATAGTGTTGTGTGCTGGCTCCAAAGGCTCAAAATGCTGGCAGTGCGACGGTATTTACAAAACGGCACAGCACTCAACATTCTTACATGAGAAAGTACCTTGTGGAGCGATGCTGCTGCGGTGCTGTTCTTACAGAGAACGTGAACTACCCTTTAATTATGCACATTATAAGCAAACTGCATGACCACCTTGTGTGATGATCTGAGTTGGGTGGACTTTAGAGAGGTCTGGGTTTGTTTGTAACCAAATGTAAGTGTCAGTGCAGCTTCAAAGGGCTCTGCATGATCCCAGATGAGGAATAAGAGTCTTATTTAGTGAAACCAAAAAAAAAAAAAAAAAAAAAAAAAAAAAAAAAAAAAGGATATAGTTTAACCACAAACTCTTATTCCTCGTCTGGGATCATGTAGAGTCTTTGAAGCTTTGGACCTTCAACCCGTTGAACCCCAGTGAAGTCCACTATATGGAGAAAAATCCTCAAAAACCTTCATTTCTTTTCAACTGAAGAAAGAAAGACATGAACATCTTGGATGACATGGAGGAGAGTAATTTATCAGGAAATTAATTCTGAAGTGAACTAATCCTTTGAGGTACTGTGTACAAGTACAACATTCCTATTCCAGAAGGCAATGCTTTAATTGTGCTTACAAATGTTGGGTCTTTGTTGAGACAGGAGTCCACAAACTCTTTGAAAATCTTGGAGAAGTCTCCGTTGAGGGTGGGTGGTGTGTTCTTGGGGATGTGGAAGAGAACTCTCATGGGGTGCATGTCTGAGTTGGGGGGCTCGCCCTTGGCCAGTTCAATGGCTGTGATCCCAAGAGACCAAATATCAGCCTGAGAGCAAAACAAACAACTTGATGAGGTCCAACACATATGGAGTGTGCCATAACAAAATGCCTGAGACATTTATTTAAATCATCTGAAAAGACTTGACAGATACTTTTTAATCAGAAACTTTATAACCTTTCTTTAACACAATGAAGGCGTCTCAAATAATATGAAGGTATTTTCATATTTACATATATAAATTAAATCTATCCACTTCTTTGGCATCCTCACGTGGTTTTAAAAATTAACCTGGTAAACCCTGACATACAATAATCACATTTTTACTGTGCAAAATAGTCTATTATACAAACAAAGACAAAGTAAAAAATAAATACAACAAAACAGTAACACTTTACAATGAGGTTCATTGGTTAATTACTTCAGTTAACATGAACGATGCTTCTAAAGCACTTACTATTCTTAGTGTTCATTTCAACATTTACAAATACATTAATAAAATGAAATGTTTTATTTGTTAATATTAATGCACTGTGAACTAACATGAACAAACAATGAACAGCTGGATTTTATTAACATTAATAAAGATTAATAAATACAGTAACAAACGCATCGCTCATGATTAGTTCATGCTAATTATTACATTAATTATAAAGTGTTACCTTAAAAAGATTTCGAAGCGTTTAAGAACTATTTATCTGCTTTCCACTTGGTGCATCTCTCAGTAAAATTATATTTCAATTTTTAACCATTTCATGTTGATTTGTGGAGACGACTGAATCCTTGAATTATTGTGGAGGGCATAATACTATATAAACAATACAATTATGATTTAAGATACTGTCAAAAGCATCAGATATCTGCAATATCAAGAGGCATTTCCAATTAATGCCCAGCCAAAATTTCATAGCGCATCACCGCATAATAAGAGCTCTTACTCTTCATTGAAAATGTTTTAAAAACATTCAGGTCTATTACACAATGAATTACTTTAAAATGGTACAATAATAGTGTCTACTAAGTTTGAACACTGCAATAATCAGTCAATGAAAATTAATGAGAAGGTCCTCACTGCAGCACATGAGATCCAGGGGGCGAGGTTGGATCTGGATCTAACTCCTCCCACTTTACATATCCCTAAACCTACCAGTCTCCACCCCCTGGATCTGGATCTACTTTACATATCTGTCTCCGCCCCTGGGTGTTCTGCAAGGAGGGGCTACTGAAATTAATAGCAGTTTCAGGGTTCGACAAGAAGGACTGCCAGTGCTCTATCACCACAAAACTTCATCATTTGCACGTTTTTACGCCTTTCCAATTTGAATATTCAAGCGCAACAAGACTGAAAAGAACTCAATTCGGTACTTGCTCAAAAAACTGCTCGTCAAACAGTGTGAGAGAACTGAATTGAGTTCTTTCACGTCTTCTTGCGCTTGCCCACTTTGGAGAGTATCCTTATAAACAAAGTCGGTTATGTCTTAAATGAATGTAAACAGACGTTTGTGTAACACTATATTCGATCGGTCACTCTTAAAGCAACAGCAGCTTAATAAACCTGCTGCCGTCTGCGTTTTTAATGTTAATCAAGAAAAAAAGGGACAAAAATGAATCACATTGCTCTAATTGATATGTATGCTTATATACGGATGTAACAGTTTATCCTTTAATAACTGCACAGAGTTTCATGCAGTTTGAATAATTAGTGGTTTGCATTACAACACTGAGTTGAGCTTTCAACTCATTATGGTCCTGCTCTATAAAGAATGGTGTGATTATGAAAACATGATAAGCAAGTTTGCAGCAGTCTAAGTGTTTAAGGTGTGCTGTAGTGCTGCAACGACGTATTATCAAAAGTATGGGAATACTTTAAACAGAGGCCAAATAAGATGGTCCTTTGTTCCCTTTGCAGAACCGAAATGGCGTACCACCTATGGAATTGGATCTCTGCCAAATTTTTGCGCACGCAAGATCATATTTTGTGCGTGCAAAAGGGCATTTCATGCGCACGCGTGAACTGAGTTGAGGAGAAAATCTTCGTCTCGCAAATAAGAAAAAACGAAAATCAGTTTTGCATTTCAAAGAAGTTTATTTGGATGTGCGCGGACGTTCTCTTTCGCACGTGCGAAGGTTTGAGTTGCTCGCGCTCCTGATACCCGCCCTGTGCGCTCGCTAAGACTGTATTACAGACAGCGCTAGAGGAAAAACACATGGTCCAGGAGACGTTTGTTCAATGGCTTGAACACTATCAAAGTTCCTTTAAGACTGTATAGAAAGTCTTTGACACTCTTCATTTTAAAGTTCAAATGTCTTCCACTGGACGAACACACATGAGTGGCTTATTTTTAATCAAAATCAAATCGTATTATTACATAATGGCGTGTACCAGTGTTTCTACACCTCAATGAACTGCTAAATTAGTTCTAACTTCTTACGTAAAAAAAGATCACTAGATTAATAAAAAAAAGCTTAATAAAAATAATCGTTAGATTCGTCGACAGAAAAAATAATTGTTAGTTGCAGCTCTAGTGTGCTGGTTAAAGTAGATTCTGCACAGAGGAACTCACCTTGGAGTCATAGGCAGACTGCTGGATGACCTCCGGCGCCATCCAGAATGGTGTACCCACAAATGTCTCCCTTTTGATCTGTGTGTCTGTCAGCTGTCCTGCCACACCGAAGTCTGCCAGCTTCACCTCACCAGACTCAGACAACAACACGTTGGCGGCTGTAACCATGTAAAAATAAGAGTTGATGAAGTAAAAGATGCGGTAGCTTTTACTACTACTAGAATGATCTGATGAATTTCCATTTTACCATATATTAAAAGGTCATAATAAAAACAGAATAAACATCAGAGAGATCATGTATCATAATAAGGATTATTTATATATATATATATAAACAATGTATTGTGATGCAAAGATGATAATAATATTGCAATAAAATGCAATCATCCACAGGAAAAGTATAGATATGGGTTTTAAATATTCTCTTCATAACACTTTGGCGGCTGTAACCATGTAAAAGTAAGTGAAGAAAAACACTACTACTTGAATGATCTGATGAATTGCCGTGATTTGATAAGATCTAATCACAACTGACCGTTCCCAATGACCCGCCCCCTTTAGTTACTGTTGCTATGTCCGACAACCCATGCGCTCTCACGCCACACATCATGTTCTCACACAGTGAAAAATACATCATGGAGCAAAGAGGACACTGACAACACGTCGACAGACAAGACAGACCAGGTTACTTTTGATATTAAAGTCTCAAATTTTGTGTTTTTTAAACAATACCGTATAGTGTGTGTTTAATGTGTGGTGACAGATCGCTGTAGCTCCTCGTGAACCGATCATCTCTTCATACTAGTTCATTTATAGCATCAAATAAACATGAATGAACATCAGAAGGAATGTTTGAAACCACAGAAAGATGTGAGTACACATAATCTCTCAAGTTCAAGTCCAACGACGATAATCTACCAACTCCTGACTGCTTTGTCGGACAAAATGAGATGGTCCTCACTGCAGAACTTGAGATCCAGGGGGTGAGGTTGAATCCAGATCCAACTCCTTCCACTTGACATATCCCTAAACCTACCCGTCTCCGTCCCCTGGATCTCATGTTCAGCAGTGAGGGGCTACTGGGAAAAAAAAATGGCGGATTCTGCATTATGATTGGTTAGATCAGCTGTCAATCAAACTCCTGGCGTTTTTTTTTAATAATTATATTTGATTTCAAATCCCCCGTAGTCATTTTTTCCCCCCTTAAAACTCCTCTTTGTTCACCAAAATGACATATTTAAACATTTTTATCCTTGAAAAAAATTCTTCATGCCTCAAAATAGCTTGACAAACTCTACATCCTTGCCTTATTTAAAATGCAAATTAGCCCCGACTCTACTCACACCAGTTCAGAGATCGACTCGATTACACGTTGACGAGATTTGCTATATCAGAAACATCAGAAATACCAGCAATTTCAAACCACGTCTTTTTTTTCACAGCAATTATAAGGACAAAATACTCAGCAATGGTGTTGACTTATGAATTTGTACATGGTTTGTCTTAAAACACATTAAAAACACCACATAGACATATAAACAACATTAAAAACCTGATTTTCACCACAGGGGGACTTTAAATAGGTCTTAGCTTTTCATCAACTCACAAACCCCCTGTTCTGAGGCTCAGAGGAATAAATTCTTACTTTTAAAACTCCCATATTTTACTTCTGAAAATACCCCCCCCCCCTCATTAAAAATGACGACTGAAATCAATCACAAAAAATAAAATAAAATATTAATAAAACCACAGAACAAAAATTGTCGACAACACCAATCAGTGCAGCTAATTGCAGACGAACCAGCTGGAATCTACCTCACCCTGCACAGTTCAAACAAGCGGAAAAACAAACGACGGTGGAAAAACAAAGTCGTCACACCCACCCATCGAAGCAGACAAACATTCTTCACATGGAGACAAATGCCCTGCATACACACCTTTTATGTCCCTGTGGATTTTCTTCTCAGAGTGCAGGTAGTCCAAACCCTTTAAAATCTCTTTCAGCATGGTGGCTATCTGGTATTCGTCAAAGGGTCCGGCTCGCAGCTGCATACACACACACACACACACACACACAAACATAAAATACAGTGTGTAGGGCACATGAGAGGCAGGATCATTTACAGTCTGTAACTGTGGAGTATCACAGATAAAGACATTAGGCTTACCAAGTCCAGAGCCGAACCCCCTCCCAGATATTCCATTATGATCCATAGTTTACTACCCTAAAAGAAACGACAGACAATTAGTTATAAACGTCTTCGGCTCTGTGCAGAGTTAATATAACATGAAGAATACATCACAGTACTTTGGTGCGCTTTGAATCAGACACTACTGGAAAATGTCAGCTGTGACCGCATTAAGGCTCTGATTCATCGACCGAGTCTGATTGAAAACTGCTAACTCACAAGTGAGTTTGAGGTGGTTTCATGAATCTTTTTGACTGGCGTTCAGTTGTTGATACTAGAAACACTAGCAAGCATCTAATGACATGAGGAACATTGATCTTTTTTGAGAGAAAACTCACTGGAATGCGATTAAAACATAAGAATTCTCTGACATTTAAAAGAAAGAAAGGTAACTAGCATATTTCTGTCATGAGTGAATGTGAGAACGCCTCCAGACCAGAACAATTAATGTTTTACTAGTTAACAAGGATGTGCTTTTGTTTTTCTTTATTTCCAACTTCTGCTTTCAAACGGTGGACCAACAGTTCTTTTGTTTTATAATATATGTTTATATTTGAAAGGAGTCTTATGTACACTGTATATGTAGGTATGTTTATATATATATATATATATATATATATATATATATATATATATATAGCCTTCAAGTTGTCTTTTTCCATTCAATATATTAAACTAAAAAGAAATAATCAACAGATTAACTTATCAAAATAATTGTTAGGTGCAGCCCTTAAATATTTAACACACAAATAACTTTAAAAAAAAAAGGCATGTAACATTCAAGTATTAGATGATGAACATTTAAAGGAACATTTTACCCCAAAAACAAAATTCTGGAATTATTTTTTCACCCTCATATTGTTTCAAACTTGTATGTTTTCTTTCTTTCTGTGGAAAACAAATAAATATCTTTAAAGAATCTTTCAGCTTTTCTTCCATATTCTCTTTCCACCTTCAAGTTACGAAGAAAGTGTAACTAAGCGTCGCGTCACGTAAGTTGAATATGGAAGGCGGTCTGGCGGAAGCTAGATATTTTACTTCATAACTTGTTAAACATGGATTTTTTTTTTTCTTCACACGAACGCATTGCTTTGCTTCAGAAGGTCTTTATTAACCCCCGGAGCCGTGTGGAGTACGTTTATGATGGATGGATGTAGAGTCACGAGCTCATACAAGTGACCCCTGTTCACTGCCATTATAAAGCTCGCAGAATATTTGTTAATATTTCTCCATTTGTGTTCATCGGAAAGAAGAAAGTCATATACACCTAGGATGGGTTGAGGGCGAGTAAAGCTTGGGGTCATTTTCATTTGAAAGTGAATCAATCCTTTAAATGTCCTCTTTGGTTCCCAATGACTTCAATTATACGGAAAAAACAGTAAAATTCTTCAGACATCATATGTTTTGCAGATAAAAGCAAGTTTGAGATGATATTAGGGTAAGTAAATGTAAATGAATAAAGTAAAGTAAAACTGGTTATATTGTTTCACATTTTAATTATTAAAACAACGTTTCATAATTTTAAAAACTGTCAAGTACCAAATAAATTTAATTTAACACATCAGAACCACTGGCCCGGCTAGGCCAGTAGCAAAAATCCTTAGTATTGAACCCGGTAAACCTATATTTGTATTTTATTGTTACTTTAAAAACAATCAGTGACTACACGTGTGGTGCTTGACCACTAAATGAATTAAAATTAATATATATATGACTTTGCAGTCATATATAGTATAGGAAGCAGAGAAGCGCGATTTGATGGACTGATGAATAAAAAGAAAGTAGAGCGAAATCGTGACATGGTTTAGGGTCTGTGATCATTAAAGAGCAAAAACACTGCTGTGTTATAGATCTATCCGTTTTGCGTGTCACTGTGAGAACGAACGGCGCCGTTTCGTGAACTGCATACTCAAGCACGCGCAACACTCATGCAGTTTTCAGTGTTTGCCGTCTTACTATCTGAGGACATGAACACAGACGATTAATGAGCATTTCATCATTTTATTTAAAGATAAAAACCCTCAAACACGCTCTGAAACTCAAAGCGCTACAATAAATCCCATCAAAATAAGTCAGTTTTTCAACTTGAAATTGACAAATATATTACGATTGTATAATAGAATATACTTCTCAAAATAATTCAATTTATTTAAACATATGGAATTTCCTTCAGCACTTTGCCAAAACACAAAACGATAAAAAAAGAAGCTGTGATTACATTTTAAAATATAAATTAAATTGTTAAAGTTTTACACATTAATCTTATTACCAATATTTGATAGTATATTTGTTCTAAATTATTAATGATAAATATAAGTTGTTAATCTAATCCATAATCAGTTATTAAATACAATTGATTATGTTTTAGATTATTAAAATTTGAATAAACAAAAACAAACGCTTTCAAGTTTGTTGTTATAAGAATTTGTTCCAACCAAAAAAAAAAAAAATTTTTAATTAATTTATTGGTCATTTTAACTGATGACTGATTGTTAATAGCATTTACCGTGATATTTTATGAGACATTATCATACCATGAAAATGTAACCCTGACATGTATGCATCATTAAAATAAAATATTTAATGAAAATCAAGTTCAAATGGAGTTTTTGAATGAGATATTTATATACAGCCATATCTAACACCTCAACTTACAGGTTATAAAGTTTATTTTAGCTATGTGGGCGTTAAGATTTTCTTCTTGAACACATTTGATGACAAAAACTCATGATATAAAAGATGCCCATGATATTTAAAACAATATATTGGCTACAACTTGAGAGCAAATACCAGATTAAAACTCCTCTCCGCTCTTCACATACAAAACATTAGCCTTTAGAGACGTGTTTCTTGAGTAAAGAAAATTCTGTACTTATTCAAACATCAGTTCTTTATTTACCTTTGCATTGCAAACAAGCAGAATGCGGCACTTCATTCTAGTTATCTTGCCGACTGACAGAGTTTCCTGAATAGTTTTAAATCTGCATGTACACAAGCTCCCTGGTCATTTTTTAACCCTGGCTATTTTTGACCTTGATGCTGACTTATTTGTTGGAAACACCATCCATCAATGTGCGCACGCACAAACAAGCAAAGGGGCCAGACAAAATCTATGAGTGTACGTTCTGTCTGGCAGCCATCCAGAAATGCAGGTATTGTGACATAGCACAAAGGGTTTGACCATGAGTCACCGGTGACATCAAATCTTTACAAGCAAAGACTATCCACAGCCATCTTTTGTATTCATTTCCATCTAATGGCAACCATGTATACTACGCATGTTCTAGTGTTACAGAGAGAGCAGTACTACAGTGACACAATATTGTGGTGCTTGTGCCTCAAAATACCCGCAGTGCTGCGTATTTTCCAAACGAAAGCACTGTCGTTTGCGACAGTAAATATTTAAATGTGGCAGTGGAGTTAAATGATCCCAGAGTGCATTATGAAAGCGTGTAACGCAATGAAACTTATAAACTTAAATAAACTTAAGCGTCTTAAAAAGCCCAAAATGAACATGGTGATGTCAGTCGTGTGAGGTGTAGAACACAAAAACACATTTTCAAGATGCAGTCTAATATTATGTATTTAATGTGTTTTTCTTTCTGTGATGTGTTGTCACCGCCCTAATATAATTGCCCCTTGCGGGAGAATTAACTTTAATTTTTTCCAAATTACATTTTTTCCTTTTTAATTTTTATGGATTTCTTTTTTTTCCCCCTCCGTTTAAATTTTTTAGACTCCATTTTAATGGTTTAATTAAATAAATAATTTAATTAAAAAGCACGTCTAATTAATTGAACTAATAAAAACAAAAAATATTTATTAAAAACAATTTCTATGAATTTTTTTCAGAAATTCTGTTGTGTATTTTATTTTTCTTTAATTTAATTAATCTTTTATGAAATTAAACTTGTCAAAGTGCTGCACAACAGAGCGTTACTGTTCCGTAATATTCCTTAAAATATATTCAATTTCTGTATTATTTCTTACTTGAATGTTTCTGTTAAATAGATGTAAAATGAAAAAAATGTGAAGCACTGTTTATTTCAATTGTTTCTTATATTGTCTTACGTCATTTGTTATTTGCATAATAATAACTATATTGTGATTAATATAGTAATTATTTTTAATAAAAGAATTGGAGGAAAAGATGCATAGTGATGCATCAAGAAGAGTTTAATAATCTAATCATTACCCTCTGAATTGCAATCAAATCGAGTTGAATCGTGAGGCAAGTGAAGATTACTAACTATTTGTTAATACGGAAATTTTAAAAACCTAACAATACCAGCTATTCTACAGCACCAGTAGCTCCAAGTAATTCTGGTCACCGTTGACAGGTGCTGCTTTCAAATGCTTTTTTTTCTGTGGAGAGCTCAAAGGTTTCCATTCACAACATGTTTGGTTAAAAAAAACAACATAAATCAGTTATTGAGCAAGTATAAGTCATCAGTGTTCAAAACGGGCCGCCCACCTTACCCAATCTGAACGGTAAACTTATAAAAATGATTTACAATTTGAGCAAGTCAGGTCCGATTTTCTGGGAAATGACAGTATGAGGTCATTCGTCTTTCTGTGGTTATGTCACATCCGTAAACAGAAAGAAGATCTAGCTATACGGCATTTTTTCATCAGTTATCAGAATCTAGAAAGGTCTCAACGGCAATCACTGCTGAAAATCTGGGGAATCACCTGCTGTCAAAAGCACAAAGTCTTGAACTGCGCAGAGCCTGCAGTCAAAAAGGGATAGCGACAGAGCCGGCGGAAAAACGAGAGTAAATATCGGCATGGCTTTTACGAGGTGGAGACAACTCTGAAGGAACTGAAGTATGAGATTTTCACAGTTAACTAGGGTTGGGTATCGTTTGGGTTTTTTTCGATACCGGTGCCAAATCGATACTTTTAAAACGGTACCGGTGCCAAAACGGTGCCTGAACCGATACTTTAAAAAAGCCACAAAATGATGGTGGATGACTCAGTCAAGAATACCTTTTTACTGGACAAAAAGAGTTCTTTAAATTGAACAATATATTAAAAGTTTAAAGTATACATGAATATATAAGTAAATACAAAACACAACAACAGTAAAACCTAAGCCAACTAACTCAACTACAATAATTTAACAGCTTCAAATTTCAGCAATTTTTTTGCAGAAATATGACCATATTTGCCTTCTCTGGCAAAATAGACACCTCTCCTGACTTATTGCATGTCCTGCACAGGAGAAAACTCTCTCAGATGGTGTTGATGAGGCCTGTTTGAAAGTGCAAACAATATAGGAAGACTGTCCCGATTACTGGGGATGGGGTCATCCACACTGATAGTGTCAGCTGATGTCCGCGAGCTGTCAAACACGGTCATATTCCATGTGCCCTCAAATGTTTCATTAGGTTTGACGTGTTTCCCCCTTTACACGCAACTGTTGTAAAATATTTGCTGCACGTCGCGGTGTCAGAATCCTTTCTGGTGAAATATAGCCACACTTTGGAGCTTTTAGTTTTAGGCATTTTAATTTAAGTGCGTTTAATTTAGCTAGCTAAGCTAACGGTAGAGCACCTGCTGCACTGCAGTCAGCGCAAGTGTAGTTGCTGCGCTCACGCGCTTCACGGATGGTCTCACTTCCCGACGATTTGGGATTTTTACTTCGAAATGTGAAAACAAAATGGACAGTAACATTACTACAAAGATGTATTGGGTTTGTAGGCTATCATCAAAGCTTTCCAACGTTCACGTGAGTTTTCTCATTCAGGAAATAATTTTTCCAAGCATTCTGACACCCCATGAGAGCAGTATTTAAATTTAACTAGCGATCAGGCGTGTTGATGAATCTGATGCTTCTTACGTCCGTGTCATAGCACCAGAGGACAAATATTTCTATCACTTCAGGCATTTAAGTGGCACCGAAATGAGGCACCGACATTCGCATTCTGATTCGATCCGGTACATACCGGTTCTATAGGTACCGGTGCCGTATTGGCACCGGGTTTCGGTACCCAACCCTACAGTTAACAGTCTCAAAAAAAATGATCACGGTTTCCCGGTATACCGTATTAATCAATTAATTACTATCATCATCATCATCACCATCATCAGTTAAAATGACTAATGAAAACTTTTTGTTGTTGTTGTTGTTGAACAAATGCTTTATAATAAACTTTAATTGATTATGGGTTAGAATAACTTCTATTTATCATTAGTAATTTATTAAAATTCAGAAATTCTAGTTTGACTTGATTCTTCTGGATTTTATGATTTAATACAAATAATATGAAAGATGGTGGTAATGAAATTAATGCATAAAAACAACAATTAATTAATGTTTTAAAATGTAATTAAACGAAACCTTTACGTTTTGGCAAAGTGCTGCACAACAGATTTACTAAATTAAAACATGGACAAAAAATGATGTTTAAACAAATTTTGCTATCATTATTTTGAGAAGTACATTGTCAATTTCTTCGAGTTTTATTTTGACAGGTTGTAGTGAACTTGAGCGAGCTTCGAGTTTGAGCGTATTCGTCTCAAATAACATGACGAAACGCTCATTAAGCGTCATCCAAGGCCGCTCTGAGAGATGTTTGTGTTCATGTGCTCAGACACTGAAAACAACGACGCGTCGCACCTACTCGAGTATGTAGTACACGAAACTGTCCAGCTCATTCAAAAAAATTATACAGCATTTTTTTTGCACTTTAATATGCAGACATCAGACCATGTCGCGATTTGATCTATTGTACAGCTCTGCTTTCGTTTTATTCAATAAACGTGTTTAACGTGACATCTGCGTTATACTGTAAATGCAATTTACTTTAAAACATTTACATTTTGTCAGAAGGAAAGCAGCAGATGCGTTACTTGTTCAGATGACATTTTTCCGGATATGTGCCTAGCAGAATGTACTTCTTACTGTAATGTTGATGCACAGCGACAGATCCGCTCTGATGTGGTGATTATAACAGAATTGTTTTGAAAGAGCAGAACTGAAGTGATTATGAAGGCAGTGGTCTTAACTGGCTTTCTGTGTATAACCCACACTCTACAAAGTTTCATGACAACCATATTTAAATGTGAACCCATTGCTTTAAAAAGTTCAAGTTTGGTGAACACTGCCCTGAAAATTCATATCAAGTGAAGATGTGTGACCAATAGAAGACTGACAGGTCACGACGTAAGCTTATAACTGAATTAAAAGAATACAAACTTTAAAATTGCATGACTGCAGGAAAGCGGAGTTTATTATATATTTTGCACTGAATTATATATTTTAAAAAGTTGACGCAGAGCGTGTCATAACGACCGTTGCGGTCAGACAGGTTTGGGAGGAACTGAATCAAGTCTTGGAGTGAAAACGACAGACACACAGATTTCATACTTTTTCTATTATGTATAATGAGCGGTTAATTGTTTGAATTGAATGTTTCAACTTTAAACGGTGACAGGATGCACATAACTAAGCGACAGAACGTCTGTAAAGAGGCCCCATTATGACGAAGTATGTCCCAAAGCTTGTATACTCTTCTGCTACACAGTCAAAACTTTTCTTCACAAAAAGAGTATGTACTTTTAGGGCATAGTATAAGTAGGCGAATTGGGATGCAGCTTAAGCGTTTTCTTTACAACGGTTTCTATGGGAGGAAAATGCTTAACGTGTTATTAAACCGGTTGCGTATAAGTACTTTATTAATAAGGTGTGGACATTATTTGATCTTTTAATATCACTGTTAATGCATGAAGCCACGTTTTAAGCTTCAATGGAGCAAAACACTTAATGTGTAGAATTAAATGCGTTGCGCTTATCTGCACATAGTATTTGTAGAGTGCTTACTGAATTTGGTCTTTTATAGTACATTAATCCACGTTAAGCGTTTTAAAACGTCCCGTTTTCTTGTGAGTAGGCTACATTTTGCAAATAGGACTTTTTTTCCTCTACAAATACCAAGCTACTTGCAAATTCTCTTTAAAGTTTGTATGCTAATTATTATTTGTTTATAATTAGCTAAAGCTGATAGTATATTTTTATTATTGAAAGAAAGCCTAGCTTGACTAACTGTGTCGTGTCCTCTATCAGTACGCAATGAACACTGATCGACGACTTTATTCTCAAAATATGTTTCTTCAACATTTTTTCAACTTAAAATTTTTTAAAACTACTTTTTTTTTTAAAACTACAACATTTTATTTAAACTTTTTTCTTGAAACGACTTTATTCTAAAAAATTTTTGTTTATTCTCAACATTTTATTTAAACTCATGGAATTTAACGAGTCTAATCTCGCATTATAATGACTTTAATCTCGAGATGTTTTTCTTTTTTTTTAGCTATTGCTGACCCTAATCCTATGTTTTAATGCATTTTTAATACTTCTATATATTATTGTCATTAACAATTAACATTTAATTCATTTAATACTTTATTCTCAGATATAGTTTCTACTACAGATAACCATGGAATTTTTCTGGTATATTGGCACGGACTAAAATTGAAAAACTGAAATTTTGGTATCGTAACAACCCTACTAGCATGTGCTACAGCTAATGTGTGAAACAGTACACATCAATCCATACCTTTAGGTAAGATCCATAGTATTTGGTGACATGAGGACTATCACACTGGCTGAGTACGGTGATCTCCTGTTGGATGTCTTCGATTTCATCCTCTGCTTCCTCAAGATCGATGGTTTTGATGGCCACTACATTCTGAGAGCGGCGGTCAATACCTTTAAACACCTCACCGAACGAGCCCTTCCCGATGCGTTCTAGTTTAGTGAACAGCTCCTCAGGGTCTGTTCGACTGTTCTGGAAGACAAAGGTTACGCAGAGTTAGCTCGAGCTGGCTAGATTAGATAAACAGGTACAAACAAAGACAAATGATTAGTTCACTTTAGGTATGTTCGCGGAAATCACATATTTGTGCTATTTAACAAAATCTGAAGAAACTGATCTAACAGATTTTCTATAAATCATGTGTTTCTCTGCAGCAAAAGGATTTGCAGTTGCTTTAATAAACAGTTTTATAAAGGCTTAATGGAACATTGACGATCAAAGACAAGGAGTTTATAAGCGCTTATAACAGAAAGAATGCCTCACTAGTTTAGTCAATAATATTCCAAGAATATGTTGTGACGGGAGCTCTAGGAATCAATATAAAGAGCTGTTCAACTGGTATCGGTTACCCATTACAGGTACAGTTATTTCACTGGATGAGGAAGTGAGTCTAATTCAGTCAATACTGATAAAAATATAAGAGGCACATAGTTGCATGCTAGTTAGTCTTTTCAAGAATTTAAAGTTTCGTTATTTTTAGTCTGTTTAAGTCTGCATGAAATCACAACTATTTACTTTGTTAGCACACATTACTAGACTTGTGGCAGTTAATCTATAGCAAAAAGAAATGTCAGTCTGCTGCGAATCACAGAAGTAATGGAGGTCAACAGACTCAGTGAATTCTAATAATAGAAACATTGGATCTTCTTGGAGAGTTTCAGCTCGTGTTGACTGTGGAAACCGAACGAGACACAGTTTGAATGCTGATGAGAACGACTGACGGGCGCAGCGGCGGGAAGCATTTACGTGAACTTGACTATAACGACATATATTCATCTGTACGTCACATTAATCTATGCAATGGCTTCTGGAATACAGTGCACAAAAACTTAATGGTGCTTTATAATGTTTTTGTTCCTTTTTTTGGTTATTTAAATATACAGAATAGTATATGCACAGTATTGGATTTGGATCAGTCTTGCTAGTCCGATGCCTGATCCGGCAAAAATAGAGGTATCTGAGGCCATCCCTAGTTAAAACTATATACACACTCACTCACTCACTCACACTCACTCACACACTCTCTCACACACTCACACACACACTCACTCACACACACTCACTCACACACACTCACTCACACACACTCACTCACACACACTCACTCACACACACTCTCACACACTCTCTCACACACTCTCACACACACTCTCTCACACACTCTCTCACACACTCTCTCACACACTCTCTCACACACTCTCTCACACACTCTCTCACACACTCTCTCACACACTCTCTCACACACTCTCTCACACACACACACGTATAAATTTGTTAATCTTTAAAAATATTAGACCAAGATTCCTCAAATGCGGCTCGGTAATTTAGCTTCAACCCTGATGAAACTTGGCTACCTGTAATTTTCTGCTAACTCTGAAAACATTATTAGATTATTTGATTATCTTGCTTGGGTGTTTTTGAAAGGGTTGGAGGTGAACCCTGCAGGTCCGAGGCCTTCAGGACTTTTGCAGTGGTTTCTCTAGATCAGACTCTTATTCCTCGTCTGGGATCATGTAGATCTTTGAAGCTGCACTGAAACTGACATTTGGACCCGTTGAACCCCAGTGAAGTCCACTATATGGAGAAAAATCCTGGAATGTTTTCCTCAAAACGCTTTATTTCTTTTAGACAGAAGAAAGAAAAACAAACATCTTGGATGACATGGAGGAGAGTAAATTAATTCTGAAGTGAACTGATCCTTTAAGAGTGAAGTTCATTGTCATTTGAAACTGTGTATGCCTACTTACATTACTATGCTGTAATATTATGATTATATTTAGTGGCATGAAATGGTCTTTAAATGACAATAATATCGCATATCGCAATTATTTCCGGGACAATATATATCGACCAACAAACAGTAGTTATGTTCACAGGCCGAGATCTGACAGCAGATGCATTATAAACCGCAAATAAACGATTTCATAATGCTTTATCTGTAAATGGCGGTTTTATATGGATGTTTTCGAAACACTTACTCACGTGCAATAGCGAGTGTGTGTTGATACTATGCAATGACGTTAGCCAATCATAACAGCGGGTGTTCACTGACAAGCCTTAAAGGAGCCCCGCCTTAAAAACTGATCATTTCAGACAGAGGGAAAGAATGAGGGTTGAAAATCACTTTGCATATTTTTTGTAGGGTTTTTGTGTGTGTGTTAACATTATAAGTGAGCCTCAAGGAACATATTTAAAAAAAATAAATCCATGTCATGCTCCTTTAATCGGCCAAAAGATTTTGCATTCCTAATTATCTACTAAATTCTAAGAACATCATGATATATTTTTCCTTGTACAATATATTTAAATAACGCGCAGTCACAGATTATGCGGGACTCGTCTAGTTACACTATATATCCAATTGGGCTGGTCATCTCCAAAGCGCTTTAGGGTGCGTTCACACTTGTCATGTTCGGTTCGATTAAAACGAACCCTGGTGCGATTGCTCAGTTAGTGCGGTTCATTTGAACACATGGGAACGCTGCCATCAAAACCCTGCTGCGCACCAAACAAGCGCTAAAAAGATGGGTCTCGGTCCGCTTCCAAACGAACTCTGGTGCGGTTCCATTGATATATGAACGCAACACGGACCATAAACATGTAAAGCAACCAAAAACAGGACGTGATGTCACAAGATGCGACGCTACAAGTCAGCTGATTGGACGACGCGGGAAGATCGGTGTATCCAAAATGAGTCGAGAGCAAACGTGGAGCAACGAGGAGGTGAAGTTTCTGTTTCTGCGTTCAACGGAGGAAATCCTGGAGCTGTTTTGAATGTTTTGAACATTTTATGAGCTCTTCGTGAGTTCTCAGCTGGTAAAAATAAAGCATATGTACACGCATAAAATGATGGCGTTTAATCCAGAACACAGCGTTGTTTTGAATGTTCGGTAAGCGAGCTCCGTTGAAATATACGTCATGAAAGACGACCAATCAGGTCGAGACCGTATCCCTGTGCCTTTGGTTCGGTAACTGTTAAAAATGCCAGTGTGAACGCTAAGCGCACCAGGACTATGTTTTGTTTTTTGGTCCGGACCAAACGAACCAAACTACAAGTGTGAACGCAGCCTTAGATTCAGTGGAGCAGCAGTGGCAAACTATATCCTGCTTCACCGCCTGTGTGCGAGTCTGCGTTCCTCTGATAAACCGCTGCGCAGACTGCTACGTTAATGACTAGGCTATCTGCCGTTAACAAGCTCACATGTACCCCCACAAGATTTATCAGCTGGATGCATTTCCTCCGCTGATGGCTAGACAAACACATGGCAACAAAGCGGTACCCCTCAGGGCCTGCAGAAATGCATAAGGGATAACGTACCGAATGCACGTGGGTACAAGCTACATGAGAAAACAAGCTTTCATCATGTCTCCCCTTTCGCTGTACCTGTCTGGCTGACTCACGAGAAACCAGGGCACAAACACTTCCTTGCGGGACACACCCAGACACTACGCCCAAGACAGACACTCCTTCACGCTTCTGGAGCTATTAGCACATCGGTTCTATGAATGGACAATTGCGTGGCTTATTTAAAAGGACGAAACTGCACTTTAAACCCTAGGAAAAGTCATAAAACAAACATTAAAAAGGCCTGCCACAAGTGTTACATTAATGAGCAAAGCCACCGATCTGCTGCGCGTAATGATTAACACCACAACCCAGCAACGGACGTTCCTGCTTCGTTGTCGCAGCAGAGATGTGTGTTATTCCTGGAGGCTGTGGTGTTTGGGATCAGCGACCTTTCTGACCCCTGTCTGCCGTCGGAAAAGAACAGAAGTAATGCGCAAATATGGGGGGTTTTTTTCGGTTCTGGTTCCAAGCATATACCGAGTGTGAAGTTGTGACAGCAGCCACAACAAGGAAACACATTCACACTTCCTGTGCTGCAAGTAAGGCCATTTCTTGCTGTCACACAAAAAGGCTTAAAAGACAGGGATTACATCACTGTCCTAGATCGTGGACGGCAAACGCAGACTCGTAAAGAGGCAGAGGAACAACACTAGCACACCTTATACACAAATATCTGCTCCATTATTACACCAGGTGCATATTAGAGATATCCAAATATACACACAACAATTCAAATCAAAGTCAACTCATCCAATCAGCCACATAGAAATAAATAAAAACTCTTCTATATACTTAAAAATCAATTAATATCCTCTTTAATGTCCTCATTACAAATATAAGGTCGACTGGACAAACTGCTTTAGAAAATAATTATGTAGTAGATACATGTTGCTCATTAGTATTACTCATTATTTATTCATATAATGACCATCTAATAATTAAAAAAAGTTAATTATCTCTCTCTCTCTCTCATATATATATATATAAAGAGATGTATTGATATATTGGCCAATAATCTTAAACAGCCAATATATCCTGTCAATCAAAAGAGGGCAGGAAAATGCACTGAATTTGGGCTTTTTGTATAGAAAATGTTAATAAACCAGTTTGATGTACAATATTAATAGCAATTATATGAATTAATAACATTCAGAGAGATAAATATTAATTTAATCTTCAGAATTTAGAATTTAAAGTGTGTTAATATTAACCCATACCAGATTAAATGGAGAGTATTAAGTTTTTAATTATTAAATAAAAAATTATTAAATTAATTAATTATTAAAATATAATGATCAATTATTAATTACAATGAAATTATTATAAATTTAAAAGAAGTCACTTTGAATAATCGGTTATCGGTAGAGAAATTATACACATATATAATGTTTTGTAACATTATAAATGTTTTTACTGTCACTTTTGATCAATTTAATGCATCCTTCCTGAATTAAAGTAGTAATTTACTGACTCCAAACTTTTGAACGGTGCTGTATAATGAATTCTACTTCAAATAAACGCTGTTATTTTGAACTTTCTATTAAAAAAAAAAAACGTACACAACTGTTTTCAACATTAATAATAATCATAAATGTTTCTTGAGCAGCAAATCATCACATCAGAATGATTTCTGAAGGATCATGTGACTCTGAAAATTCAGCTTCGCTCACAGGAATAAATTACGCTTTACTATATATCCACATATGAAACAGTTATTTTAAATTGAAAAAATATTTCACAATATTACTGTTTTTACTGTATTTTAGATCAAAGAAATAAAGCCTTGGTGAGCAGAAGAGATTCTTTTAAAAATCTCACCGTTCAAAACCTTTCGACTGGTAGTGTATATTTATATATTCATATGCATTAGGATAATTTTAGCAATAATGTCCCTGTAAACATATTTCACAATATTACTTTTCTTACGTATCTTTAAATCAAATAAGTGATGCCTTGGCGACTTCTTTTATAAACATTTAAGTCTCACCAATCCCAAACTTTTGAACGGCAGTGTGTGTGACAAATATAAGGATATTAAATGTGGCATTAAACTATTATAATATTATAACAAATACAGTAAAAAAACTAACTGTACTGTGTTTGTTTCACATATCAGAATGATATAAGATTTAATGTGCTCAAGTGCAAATATCCAGAATACTGTACACAAGAAATTATAAAGGGGAAAGAAAAAACAGAACTTATTTAGAGTTATTTAACGAGATTAAAATGAACAGACAGTTCTGTTTGCTGTAACAGAGAATCTGACTGAATAGATGAAAGTATGTCACAACAAAAACAGAAATGCTACTGTACGAGGACATGTAATATATTCATGTACCATGGTATTTATAATGATAAATATAATAATAACGCATGCAAAATCAATACCACAGTACTTGTGTGAGTGTTAAAGGACGGACAGAAGCAAATGTAAAGGTGTGATATGGATGATTCATGAGGGTATTATGCTGAATGCGGATTAGCCGATGAGGATGATGATGATGATGATGATGATGGCCTGTCGTTACCTTTCCACACCGACTCACCTGCATTCCAGGAACTTGAACAGCTACCGGCGACTGAGCCATCTCCACCCGTCCACAGACGAACTACACAGCGAATAAAGTCTCGGAGAGATACTTCGAGCTGCTTTTCCTCACACTGCCCTGTATTAAATTATTTATATTACAATATTTACACTGTTCGTCAAACTCCTCGCGACGCCAAACTCTTGAGCTAGCTGCGCTCTGTTAGCTTTAAAGTCGACACTCGGTAAGCATGATTCCTTCGTAAAGTGGACTTGTTTCTTATTTATATTAGATCCAGACGGTCGTCGGTGGCTTGTTACACGCTTTTGGTGGGAGTTTGCGCGGAGTTTGTTCTTCAGGAGATCTTCTTGGACGCCATGACTCGCGCTTCACTCGCAAAGTTGTTTTGTGCTTCAGCTCTGGCCGTTGGGTGGAGTCGCGCGCTCCGACCGCGAGCACACAGACACTGCGTCACTGACGCTGCTGCCACCATCAGGGAGCTTTCGTCACACACACACACACACACACACACACTTCTTCATGTTACACTTACACGCGCGCGCGCGCACGTTCACCCTCGCCATGAAAAAAGGTTTAAATCCGTTCACTGTTTAAAAGTTACAGAATGTGTATTGGAGAAAAACATTGATTTCATAAAGAGATTAGAATTGTGTGTGTGTGTGTGTGTGTTTTTTTTAATAAAAGATCAAAAGTATTTTTAACAATGCATGTTTATTTCCTCAGGCTTCTTTGTTCATGTTTACCAAGAGTTCCAATAATTCTGACAATGAGTGTTTGAGAAGAAACTGGCTAAAGATAAAAGAGCTCATATCATGTTGACACTGATATTCTTGTGGTTCAGGTTTTATAGTGCATAAAATCATAAGTCTGATTGCTCAGAAGAGTAACAGCTCTCCTCAACAAGTCACATGACCGAGGCAGAATGAGTTTAACATTCCTATTGAATTCGGGTCCGTTCTATGGAAGCCCGTTTCCGCCGCTGAAAAAAAATTAAACAAAACATTATTGTGACTATTTATCTCACAATTCTGACTTTTTTTTCCACAGAACTGTGAGATATGAACTCGCAATTGCATGTTATAAACTCACAATTGCGAGATATAAACTCACAATTGCGAGATATAAACTCACAATTGCGAGAAAAAAAGTCAGAATTGCGACATATAAAGTCAGAATTGCGAGATATAAAGTCGGAACTGCGAGATATAAAGTCGGAATTGCGAGATAAAAAGTCGGAATTGCGAGATATAAAGTCGGAATTGCGAGATATAAAGTCGGAATTGTGAGATAAAAAGTCAGAATTGTGAGATATAAAGTCAGAATTGTGAGATATAAAGTCAGAATTGTGAGATATAAAGTCGGAATTGTGAGATAAAAAGTCAGAATTGTGAGATATAAAGTCAGAATTGTGAGATATAAAGTCAGAATTGTGAGATATAAAGTCGGAATTGTGAGATAAAAAGTCAGAATTGTGAGATATAAAGTCGGAACTGCGAGATATAAAGTCGGAATTGCGAGATAAAAAGTCGGAATTGCGAGATATAAAGTCGGAATTGCGAGATATAAAGTCGGAATTGTGAGATAAAAAGTCAGAATTGTGAGATATAAAGTCGGAATTGTGAGATAAAAAGTCAGAATTGTGAGATATAAAGTCAGAATTGTGAGATATAAAGTCAGAATTGTGAGATATAAAGTCGGAACTGCGAGATATAAAGTCGGAATTGCGAGATAAAAAGTCGGAATTGCGAGATATAAAGTCGGAATTGCGAGATATAAAGTCGGAATTGTGAGATAAAAAGTCAGAATTGTGAGATATAAAGTCAGAATTGTGAGATATAAAGTCAGAATTGTGAGATATAAAGTCGGAATTGTGAGATAAAAAGTCAGAATTGTGAGATATAAAGTCAGAATTGTGAGATAAAAAGTCAGAATTGTGAGATATAAAGTCAGAATTGTGAGATATAAAGTCGGAATTGTGAGATAAAAAGTCAGAATTGTGAGATAAAAAATCAGAATTGTGAGATATAAAGTCAGAATTGCGAGATATAAAGTCGGAATTGCGAGATATAAAGTCGGAATTGTGAGATAAAAAGTCAGAATTGTGAGATATAAAGTCAGAATTGTGAGATAAAAAGTCAGAATTGTGAGATATAAAGTCGGAATTGTGAGATAAAAAGTCAGAATTGTGAGATAAAAAATCAGAATTGTGAGATAAAAAGTCAGAATTGCGAGATATAAAGTCGGAATTGCGAGATATAAAGTCAGAATTGTGAGATAAAAAGTCAGAATTGCGAGATATAAAGTCGGAATTGCGAGATATAAAGTCAGAATTGTGAGATATAAAGTCAGAATTGTGAGATAAAAAGTCAGAATTGCGAGATATAAAGTCAGAATTGTGAGATATAAAGTCAGAATTGTGAGATAAAAAGTCAGAATTGTGAGATAAAAAGTCAGAATTGTGAGATAAAAAGTCAGAATTGCGAGATATAAAGTCGGAATTGTGAGATATAAAGTCAGAATTGTGAGATAAAAAGTCAGAATTGTGAGATAAAAAGTCAGAATTGCGAGATATAAAGTCGGAATTGCGAGATATAAAGTCAGAATTGTGAGATATAAAGTCAGAATTGTGAGATAAAAAGTCAGAATTGCGAGATATAAAGTCAGAATTGTGAGATATAAAGTCAGAATTGTGAGATAAAAAGTCAGAATTGTGAGATAAAAAGTCAGAATTGTGAGATAAAAAGTCAGAATTGCGAGATATAAAGTCGGAATTGTGAGATATAAAGTCAGAATTGTGAGATAAAAAGTCAGAATTGTGAGATAAAAAGTCAGAATTGCGAGATATAAAGTCGGAATTGTGAGATATAAAGTCAGAATTGTGAGATAAAAAGTCAGAATTGTGAGATAAAAAGTCAGAATTGCGAGATATAAAGTCGGAATTGCGAGATATAAAGTCAGAATTGTGAGATATAAAGTCAGAATTGTGAGATAAAAAGTCACAATAATCTTTTTTTCAGTGGTGGAAATGGGCTTCCATATCGTTCTGACCTGGAAGAGGAACATTTTTTTTTACTTTAAAAAAACAAACATTTTTTTAGTACAAAGATTAAATTTTGTGTGTGTGTGTATGTGTGCTAGGACAGTCGAAATACACATTTATTTTTTTCATATTTATATATAAAAAAAAAAATTAATAAAAATAACCATTTAGAGAAGCTAAATAATCGGTATCGGCCGATAAAAGCACATTTTCACTGCTTATAACAGCCAATATATCCTGTCAATCAAGGGCAGGAAAATGCACTGAATTTGGGCTTTTTGTATAGAAAATGAAAAGTTTGAAGTACAATATTAATAGCAATTATATGAATTAATAATATTCAGAGAGATAAATATTAATTTAATCTTCAGAATTTAGTTAAAGTGTGTTAATATTAATTTGTTTATAACTGATACCAGTTACTCTGAAACAAGTCTATGAAATGGAGAGAATTTGCATTTCTTTCCAAATGTAATAATTAAAAATATTAAAATATAATGATAAATTATATCATTCATTTAAAAGAAGGTATAAAAGGCAGAACCCCCAAACTATCCAGATATCACTCTGAATAATTGACAATCGGTGCTAATGTAAACTAAATCGTCACACCTTTTGCATTCGGTGCACTTTGAGCCGGAAATAAACTATCTATTCGTTAGATTGTCTCAAGTTACTTCTGTAAAATAAATTTCCGACACTCTCATAAATTCTCTCTCCTTCACACTGCGACTGCATTTTGTTTATAAACATGCTCACACAATAATTCTGAAATTAAATTGACAAAAAAAAAAATTAATGTCTTAATGTGTTTGTAGAACAGAAGTTCACAGTGGAAAGTTTAATTTGAAAAAGGAAAGGTTTGAAAAATAAAAAGCCCATATTTCACTTTGCTGCCACCTATTGATGAACCACTGCAGTGTGAAAACGAGATTCATTTTTTCATATTGAAGAAAAAAATACATGCAAGTAAAACATTTATAATATTGATGTTGTTTTGGTGGTTTATTTTATTTTTTCTTAGAAAAATAACATGCAGGTTTCATAAATTTAGACCATTTTGAGTTCAAATTCATTTAAATCCATTAAAGTCAATGGAGTTCATACTGCTAATTCTCATTTGATATGCTTTTATAAATTTAATCTAACGATATTTTTAAATAAAACATTAAAAATACTGATAAAAAAATATGTATTTTCTTGCATAACACCAGTTTTTGCTTGTTTTAATTAATAAAAAGTGGGTAAATGGTAAAAACTTTTGCGTTTTCACACATGGTTTTAGTTGAAAACTAAATGACCGTTTGACAAGCTTACGTTTTAAAGGTGTATACAGTTTTATAACACATTACCATTGAACATCTGAATAAATTCAACCTTAAGAGCGAGTCTGACCTGTCACAAATGTGATAAATATATGATAATGGATCATTCGGAAAAAACACCAAAAGAAAGGGGCTTGAAACGTGGAGAGATTCACACAGCATTTGCATGAGAAACAGTATGATTTTAATGTGAGGCACTGTCGAGAGCTACGGTATGTCTAGCCTTTACAAAGGAATGGACACAATGAATATCAAGAGCGGTTAAAGTGTACAGTGGGGAACAGCGTTAAAACCGGGATATTGGTCCACATCTACAAAAAAAACCTAAACATTTCTATGGCATTTCACTCAGACCAGCTGAGAAAGTGACTTAAGTACTTGTCTGCGAGCCGTTGAATAAGAAGAGAATTCATATAGTCTTGCATGACAGAAACATACTGCAGCTGGTCAACACTTAAATAGCAATTAAAAGCGTGATTGAAAGGTTACTGTACAACCCAAAGACCTGAAATGACAGAGAACATACAATAAGAACAGGTTCTGTAAGGTAGTGGTTATATTTTCAATAAAGATTAGCTTTTTATTTTTGCGATCACGTGAGTGTAATTGTGAAAGTCCAGAAGTTTGACAAGCGACAGCTGCATTGGAAATCTTTTCCTTGGCTAGCCTCCATCACGTCTCCGATGAAGAAATCCACTTCAGATTCATGTAAATGAGGCTTTTTTTTTTCTTTTTACACCACTACCTTTTGTCCACCACCACAAAAACGAGAAACTGTCATGTATGAATTTTATGAAAAATCTTGCAGATTCAGTAGGATGTTAGCAAATAACTGAAAGCCTATATCATACGAGTGGATTTAAAACACAGAAAAGAAGGTAAAAAAACAAAATGCTTGGCTTATTTACAGATTAGACAAATCTCTTGGCGAGTCCTTTGACAGTTGTCGGGAAAGTTCAAACGAATCTTTCCTGAAGGCAACAGGTCCCATCTATGCAGTTGGATTTTACAGATTATACAAAACGTTTAGGAGCCGGTATCTGAGCTTGGCTCAAACACAAGGGTCTCTCCTGAAGAGCCTCAGAAGAAGCATCTTTGTAGTGGGCTTGTATTTGTCTTCTTTAATGGTGCGTCCCGAAGCGGACCCCAGTGCATAGTGCTATACTGTTCATGAACAGCCAAACCAGGACAGAGTTCTGAACACTAGTCTGGCATGTCGATGCACAGTTTGGGTGGCGGCACAAAGTACTTGCCAGGACTTTGGGTAATCACCACGCCCGTCTTCTTACGAAACATGGGAGGGATTTTAGGCACCTCGTGGATGGGCAGTTCCTCTGACACCTCGGAGTCCTCATGGTGCAAGTCGTAGGATATGTTGCCATATTCCCTCAGAAAGGGGAAGAGTTCAAGGAGAAACTGGCAGAAGTCTTTGCGAATGCCAAACCACCCTGACACAGAGGGAAATGAGAGACAAGTCAACACTGAAACAAAGCTAGGAAAACAGACAGTATCTTTTTCTTAAAACAAAAAACAAATACGGAATATGCTTTGTTTTTGCTATTACAATGTACTGGATGACAAAGGCCCTGTTTTTATTAAGATGAGTTTTGGTCGATCGGATCACAACTGGACGACGCTAAATACAGGTGTAAATGGGGCCTAAAGCGTTTTGAGCTTGTCCAATTTCGACCACTTCCAGAGGTTGTCGAAAACGTATTAGACCAGATAGTTTTGGTAGTGTAAACACAAGGGGTGTGACGAGATCTCGCGAGATTAAAACGTGATTGTGATGAGCAGGGCGGGCGAGAGCCGTGAGGGAACAATTATGATTGATAATGAGCGTCACCTGTGCACTACACCGGTCTCGTGTCTCTCACGGAGGAGCTCCGGAAGCATAAAAGAGGAGCGACTACAGTGAAGGACGAGAGAGGACCAGGCCTGGATTTTATGTTGTGTTTTATTATATTTGTGTGTCATTTTACTTTCGTTTTGAGGTCTATTTTGGATATTAAAAGTTATGCTAAACGTTCGCCGGTTCCCGCCTCCTCCTTCCCGTTCTTACGAACAGTGTCACAGTGAATGATAATTCTCATTGAGGTGAAAAGCCATCTTGTGATATTGCCCCTGTCATTTTACTTTTTATAGAAATAAAAACCACTTAATTCATTTGGATAACGGTCATCATACGTAGTTCAGCAGGAATCAGAGTTCACTGATCTTGTGACTGACAAGACCATGGCGGAGGATTTATTGTACAACAGAGCCTTTGAGCATCTGACTATTTTTCTAGTCATGTATTTCATCATTGAGGATTTCTTAAAAATACTGCGTAAAAGTCTCGTCTCATGAGCTAATGGTCTCGTCACACGCTCATGTGGTCCAATGTATTCGAACGGCCACAAAAGACCACCTACTCTTCTCCAACTGACCTAACACGTAAACATTATGGGATGTGCTCTAGTCTGACGGGATTTAAACTTTTCGGTTGAAGACCCAAGTTTGGTTTAAAGACGATAAACATATCAAGCACAACGTTCTCTCAGCACTCCTGAATTCTAACACACACACACACAGCGTTCGGCCGTCAGAGTAGAAACGAAATCCGCTGCTATCCGTATGTTTTCCTGTTGTCTCAGTGCACGTTCATATGTAAATTTGTGACCTTATTTTGTTCATTAGATCGAAAAATCAGAAAAAAAAAACATAGATTTACCCACCCATATACCCATCCCTTGAAGAAATCAGGACAGAAGTGGTTGAAAGTGGACAAAAGACGCGGATTAAAACACCAGGTGTAAACGGGAATGTCTCCCATGTCCACTTGTGATCCGATCGACCAAGACACATCTTAATACCAGGTCTAAACAGGGTCAAAAACGGGGAAATGCCTTTTGCGCTAATCACTTGTGATACAGAAATGTGTGGAAGAAAATGAGTGAGGGAAGTGTGGGAAGAGCCAAGTTTAACATTCAGGGTTTGAGGTTTGTTTAAAACACTCACCAAAAGTATCAATTTGGCTAAAATGCTAAAAGCTAAAACACCTGCCAATTGTGGGTAAAAAAATCTGGTGTGGCAGGTAACGTATATCAATTCACAAGACAAACCATCGCAAAAACCCAACTACGACTCCGGAGGATGTTCAGAATCCAGAGCGTCACTCACATACTTTTACATTAAATTACATTAATAACGATTTGGGATAAATACAATGACTTAACCCTAGGTTGGAAGAGTGTGTATTTCAGTAATAAGTTTGATTTTAAAAGTCTACATTTAAAATATAACAATACAGATCACCGTTTCATCTTTCTGTTTAACCTGTTTTTCTCAAACACCCAAGTTCAAACTCATTGATGTCACTTATACCCGTCTTCCACTGACCCGGTTCCGGTCCGGGTTCCCTGTGGGTTAAGGTGTCTCATTTGTCATTTTAGGTTTCAGAAGGGTGCTCACGATGCACACTTTTGCCTAGCCTAAACTGAAGCGAGCTCCACATTACGCCACAAAAGAGGGCGATCGAGAGGGCTTAGGGATCCATTTGGAACAGGGCCATAGACTATACTGGAAGGTTATCCAGTTATGATTCATTATTTTTATTTGAAACGATTCAGGACACCTCTGAAAGTCTGAATCAAGCCATTATAAAGAATGAGTATCAAGCTGAACTATAACAGATGTAAGTTGCACGTTACGTACAGTGATTCCCCCCTTTTTGGCCAAACGTGGTCACCATCAGAGTCAGCAAAGAAACCCAGAGAGGAACAAACACCGGAACGTAGTTGGAATTATAATGGCCGTCCAGCTTGTGAACGAGGAGAATCTGAAAACAAAACAAACACTGATGAGTGTCAACTCTGCACTAGTGTAAACACTGAGCTCTGCACGAATCAATGACTTCAAAGAATAGTTCACCCAAAATTAACACCCTCACCCTTATGTCATTCAAAACTATGAATCAGAGCTGTGATCCAGTCGTAGGTAGAGCTGCAACTAACGATTATTTTTTCTGTCGACTAATCTAACGATTATTTTTATTAAGATTTTTTTATGTAAGAAGTTAGAACTAATTTAGCAGTTAATTGAGGTGTAGAAACACTGGGACACTTAAGTCCTTAGTTGGCCTTAAGTCTTGAGTCCGAGTGTTATTTCCGCACATCACAAGAAAGCCAAACTACAGCCGCACAGGTGACTTCAGCGCAGACGCAGCACTCTCACTCTCTGTGTCGGGTGTGTGTAGCCATATTCAAATAATGCAAAGGCATTTAGTGAAGTTGAGCTACTACTGCTCACAAGATGGAGATTGTTGTATGGTTTAAAAAGAGTAGAATAAAGTAACATTGATGTGTCATTTCATTTACACGTGAACAGAAAGCATTGTATATTGCTTATTAAAATCGATATTGAGTGTTTTTAGCTTACTTATTTATTGCATAAACACAATCAAGTAAATGATGTTGGAATCAAACCTCAAAGGTAAGCAGGGGCACAACTATGGTCATCCAGCTGATCGCCATGGTGATGTGTGTACGGCGCTGCTCGGCAATGACATCCATGGAGCGCAGGAAGAGCACAGACCAGACGATGTAATAGAGCACCACCAGACACAGGAAGGACATGAGAATCCACAGCGGAACGCACACCACCTGGAAAACACCCGGTTCAGACTCTCATGACATGCCAGAGCTCAGATTACAAAGCTGCAGGTGACG
Source organism: Zacco platypus (assembly GCA_038088235.1). Classification (NCBI taxonomy): domain Eukaryota; kingdom Metazoa; phylum Chordata; class Actinopteri; order Cypriniformes; family Xenocyprididae; genus Zacco; species Zacco platypus. The sequence goes on from CM076070.1 coordinate 23,162,643, forward strand.
CTGATAATATGGCTGAAGTAAATTGCTGGTGTCGGCGTCCTTACCAACCACGGCCAGGTGATGATCTCGTCCAGTCTCAAAGCAATGAAGATGAACTGAAGAATATTTACAGAGCAGAGAATCTCCAGCTGATGGAAAAAACCAAGTAAGAGTGAGGGAGAGAGTACAATCAGGAAAGATGCATTTCTCTAAACAAAGATCTAAGTGTATGCGGAAATATTTCATTTGGGTGAGTCTGACAAGAATGTGAGGATCAATTCCGACTTGATATCTCGCAATTCCGACTTGATATCTCGCAATTCCGACTTGTGAGATGTCAAGTCGGAATTGCGAGATGTCAAGTCGGAATTGCGAGATGTCAAGTCGGAATTGCGAGATGTCAAGTCGGAATTGCGAGATGTCAAGTCGGAATTGCGAGATGTCAAGTCGGAATTGCGAGATGTCAAGTCGGAATTGCGAGATGTCAAGTCGGAATTGCGAGATGTCAAGTCGGAATTGCGAGATGTCAAGTCGGAGTTGGCAAGACTTAAGGCCAACTAAGGACTTAAGTGTCCCAGTGTTTCTACACCTCAATTAACTGCTAAATTAGTTCTAACTTCTTACATAAAAAAATCTTAATAAAAATAATCGTTAGATTAGTCGACAGAAAAAATAATCTGCAATTCCGCAATTCCGACTTGACATCTCGCAATTCCGACTTGACATCTCGCAATTCCGACTTGACATCTCGCAATTCCGACTTGACATCTCGCAATTCCGACTTGATATCTCGCAATTCCGACTTGATATCTCGCAATTCCGACTTGATATCTCGCAATTCCGACTTGATATCTCGCAATTCCGACTTGATATCTCGCAATTCCAAGAAAAATAATAGGTCATTTATCAGTTAGTTTTGTTTTAAAACAGAAAATAGTCAGAAACTATTTTACAAAAACAGTCCAAACTGTACAGACTTCAGTCTATGTAATACTTTAAAAATGTAAATGTAAATTTGTAATCTAATTATTATAGTATGCAAGTACTATAGTAATTAAAATAACAGAATAATGGGAAGTAATAAATAGTCTTTTGATTTTGGCATGAAATATGTCCTGAACATAAATTAGTCAGATTCAACCATCCTGAAAAAGACATGTCAGACAAATCTTTACCTCAAGCGAGCGGTCGTGTCTGAATCCCCACACACACGCTGCCACTGAGATGGGCGAGACGAAGAAGAGCGGCATGAAGACCAAGAGCCAGGGGTTAAAAGGCCGCTCCACCCGGTGACACACCAGCACCTCGAAGGTGAGCAGGAGCAGGTGGATCCCCACAGCAATCAGCATGGCCTTAAACTCCACGCAGGTCTCCCCTTCAGCCCTGAGAACAACAACCGACTCGTGATATACATGGACAAACTCACGGTCTTAAAGGATATGTTCAGACTGCCAGCAAAAAATTTTCTAGATTTCTACCCATGCAGATAGGTTGTTATGTCTGGACTAGGTATAGATAATGAAATATCTGAATCAATGACATCTTTATAACAGACTACTTACATACATATGTAACAAATAAATCACAACCCAGGGAAAAATAAAGTGTACTTGAACGCACTAAAAACATTTGCAGTACACTAATTGTTTGTGCTAAACAAAACTGTAAAAGCTATACACTATTAATACACTAATTAAAAGTATATTTCTACTTCAGAAGTACTTGAAAAAGTATACTAAACACCACTAATACTTAAACTGATTTTTAGTGCATTGAAATAAAGTATACTACCGCAAAAATATTAGTGTACTTCTTAAAAGTGAGCTTTGAATGGTTTAAAAATTAGTTCAATCTTTTATATAGTAAACCTAAATTGATTTTATTACTAGTTATAAGTACATTTTCCCAACTGTGGTACTTAAGTACACTTATTATAAATGCACTAACTCTCAAATTGACTTTAAGTGTATAATCAGATGAAGTAAACAAAATATACAAAGTGTTTTACTCAAAAGTGTGCCATGAACGCTTTACATAAAATATTAGTGTATTTATATATACTATCACTAAGTTCTATTTTAATGGATTTTCAAGAAAAATACAGTATGTATTAATTACACCATTAACATATACTTGACATCATATAAAGGGAATATTAACATAGTTACAATATATTTGAAATTATTTAATTAATGTATAAAAATGTGCGAAATGCATTATGTTTATATTAACCTTATAAAGCAACTGATAACTGAGAAACAATAAACGTTCCTCGAAAACAAGATTTTTAATAAAATTGCAAGCAACCCAAAGTTGCTTTAGTCCAGAAAGTGTTCATCTTAAATACTACTAACAACAATATAAAAGTTATTGACTTTCACTGCAAAAGATGCACTTTATATACAGGGCTGGGTACTTTTAAAATGTATTTCACAACAGATTATAAAATACATGCTTTAAAAAATAATTTGTAATGCATTTTGTTACATTACTCAAGTTTAGTAACTTAATCTAAATACATTAGAATACTTTGAAATGCTAATAAGTGTGAAACAAACACAAAAAAGGTAATTGCAAGTTTTTATCTCACAATTCTGACCTTTTCCCTCAAAATTGTGTGATATAAAGTTGCAATTGTGAGTTATAAAGTCATAATTATGAGATATAAACTCACAATATTCAGAAAAGTCATAATTATGAGATATAAACTGACAATATTGAGAAAAGTCAGAATTATGAGATATAAACTCACAATATTGAGAAAAGTCAGAATTATGAGATATAAACTCACAATATTGAGAAAAATAATAATTATGAGATATAAACTCGCAATATTGAGAAAAGTCAAAATTATGAGATATAAACTCACAATATTGAGAAAAGTCAGAATTATGAGAAATAAACTGACAATATTGAGAAAAGTCATAATTATGAGAAATAAACTGACAATATTGAGAAAAGTCATAATTATGAGAAATAAACTGACAATATTGAGAAAAGTCATAATTATGAGATATAAACTCGCAATATTGAGAAAAGTCAGAATTATGAGATATAAACTCACAATATTGAGAAAAGTCATAATTATGAGAAATAAACTGACAATATTGAGAAAAGTCATAATTATGAGATATAAACTCGCAATATTGAGAAAAGTCAGAATTATGAGATATAAACTGAAAATATTGAGAAAAGTCAGAATTATGAGAAATAAACTCACAATATTGAGAAAAGTCAGAATTATGAGATATAAACTCACATACTAAATTCACAATTGCAAGAAAAAAAAGTCAGTATTGCAAGTTTAAATCTCCCAATTCTGACTTTATAACTTGCAATTGTGAGTTTAAATCTCGCAATTCTGAGAAAAAGAAGTCACACAATTGCGAGGGAAAAAAACTAATTGTGAGAAAAAGTTGCAGTGACGAGTGAATTATAAAATGACTCACAAAACATGAAAACAGTCGTGGATCATCAGGTCATGACAGGACAGTTCAGTTCACAGTTCGGCAATTTTTTAAATATAAATTCAGTCATTTTGTCTTGTTCAGGACAGAACTAAATAAAAATAACAACATTTTTATGATCCTCTTAAAAGTATTAAAATGTTGATGAAACTGAACTCCTCTTTTTCAGACGGTCAGAGTCAGAGAATCACCAATCGCTGTTTAAATGACATTAAAACTCAAAGTAATCACTTTGGTAATCTAAAACACTTTTCAGATGTAACTATAATCTGATTACCACCCATGTACATACAGTTACTCATATTTACTTGTATTTCGTTACTCCCCAGCCCTGTTTACAGGGTTAATTCCCCCAAAGCAGTGAAAGGCAGTGTCTGACCTGTACTGTGGGTTGTGAGCCCAGACTCCAGTGCCCACGGAAGCCCCTATGATGACCATGAGTTTCCAGAGCCAGATGGGCGCAAACACCGCCCAGTAGCTCCACTGGATGATGCCATCCAGCCTCAGCGACAGCAGCACCGAGAAGAGCAGCAGACACGCGTAGATCAGGAACTTACTGCAGGACAACAACACAGATGCAGTCAGACCTGTCAGTCAAACTCACACGACTTCTGTCAGGATCACAAGACTGAGGGACGTGAAGACAAGTGAGCTTTGAACATCTTATGGGGAAGTACTGTTCAATGCTCGCCGGTTTCGGTGTTAAAACAGTTTCCTTCACCGCTTAATATCCCGTAATGCTGCTATGCCAAGACAAATCCAACAGGCCTGCACATTAGCAGCTAAGCTAACAAAGTGAATGGTCGCGTTTTAAAAACAAAGCACTGCGTATCGTTGTTCACCTCACACACATCTTACCTAGGATTGAAATCTTGAAACACGCCTCGTAGATTCATGGTTTCCTCTTCAGACCATCGTTCAATGAAGTGAAAAGGAAAGACTGGCTTGACTGACTGGCACTCACTCACAGACGGCGCTTGGCAAACGCGACCAAACACAGTGACGTCACACGTCCTCCCTCCGCCCACCGGATGGCGCTGTTTACTTTTTCTGTTGTTATTATTATGAAAACAACCCTGTTTCTGTAGCGAACAGAGTTGGGGAGTAACGAAATACAAGTAACTTAGTTACGTATTTAAAATACAAAATTTGAGTCACTGTATTTCATTACAGTTACATTTTAAATGGATGGTAATCAGATTACAGTTACATCTGAAAAGTGTTTTAGATTACCAAAGTGATTACTTTGAGTTTTAATGTCATTTAAACAGCGATTGGTGATTCTCTGACTCTGACCGTCTGAAAAAGAGGAGTTAAGTTTCATCAACATTTTAATACTTTTAAGAGGATCATAAAAATGTTGTTGTTTTTATTTAGTTCTGTCCTGAACAAGACAAAATGACTGAATTTATAAAAAAATTCCCCAACGGTCAACTGAACTGTCCTGTCATGACCTGATGATCCACGACTGTTTTCATGTTTTGTGAGTCATTTTATTATTCACTCGTCACTGCAACTTTTTAGTTTTTTTTTCCATCACAATTGTGAGTTTGTATTTCACAATTCTGACTTCTTTTTCTCAGAATTGCGAGATTTAAACTCACAATTGCAAGTTATAAAGTCAGAATTGGGAGATATGAACTTGCAATACTGACTTTTTTTCTTGTAATTGTGAATTTAGTATGTGAGTTTATATCTCATAATTCGGACTTTTCTCAATATTTTCAGTTTATATCTCATAATTCTGACTTTTCTCAATATTGTGAGTTTATATCTCATAATTCTGACTTTTCTCAATATTTTCAGTTTATATCTCATAATTCTGACTTTTCTCAATATTTTCAGTTTATATCTCATAATTCTGACTTTTCTCAATATTGTGAGTTTATATCTCATAATTATGACTTTTCTCAATAATGTGAGTTTATATCTCATAATTATGACTTTATAACTCACAATTGCAACTTTATATCACACAATTCTGAGGGAAAAAGTCAGAATTGTGAGATAAAAACTCTCAATGACCTTTTTTGTGTTTGTTTCACACTTATTAGTATTCCAAAGTATTCTAAAGTATTTAGATTAATCTACTAAACTTGAGTAATGTAACGAAATACGTTACAAATTACTTTTTAAAGCATGTATTTTGTAATCTGTAGCGAAATACGTTTTAAAAGTGACCTACCCAGCCCTGGTAGCGAAATGCTACATTTGTGCATTTGCTCTTGTATTCAATCTAAGCCGATGAATCATAGGAACCACGTACACCACTGTTGAGGTGCAGCGGTTAAAAACACATTGACGCCCCGAATCGAACGTCATCGGCGCCGCCATATTGGTCCGGGCAAGTTGCCGTTACCCTCATAAGTGGACTAAAGAAAATATATCACGGAAATACCTTCTACACAGTTGTTTTCTGCTGGTCATTATAACATTTATTATGTCTATGATTAAACTCTATATAAAACACCATTACACTTTTTGCAGCTGCAAAACTTTAATGTGCAAATCCAATAATTTAAATTAAATAGGTGCCAAGGTGGGCTGTGACACACTTAATAACATAAATGTGAAGAATACACAACAAAAAAGATTCCCTTACGAAAATTAACCATGGTTTTATTATAGTAAAAGTGTTTGTTGTTGTTTGTTTTTGGATTGATTACTATTAACCACAGGTACAGTTTATTACAAAATGTAGTGTTTTTTTTTTAACTATAATACTCATGTTTTTTGGTTTTATTTCTATTAAAACCATGTATTATTTTCATAAGGGTTTTCAAACACACAAGAGAGATGAAAATAGAAATGACATTTTTTTTTTTAGCACATGAATTGGTCTATTTACATTAATATACATACAAAAATTCAGCCGCAGAATGTATGGTTGCAGTTTAAAGCGTGGTTATACACTGTAGGAACAATCATCAGCTAATGAAGGATTAAAAAAAATATTGTTTTTAACAAGCTTTCATATGTCGGCGCCTCAGTGCACGAGCTCCAGCTGGTTAGACGCGAAGGGTAAGACTCCGCTGACGTAATACGCAATGCCGAGCGAGAGCAGAGCGATGATGAGGAGCAGCAAGAGCACTCGCCAGAAGCCCAGATCTTCCACAAACTCCTGCCATGTTGTACGGAAGCTGGACAACACGCCGTCGCTGTGGTGCAAGTGCGGGTTGAGAAGAGAGTGGCTCTCCATGGCACTGCGGGACAGACGACAGCCCGTAATGAGTTAGGACACTTTTTGGGGGATCAATAAGTTCTGATTGCGACCGTTACGATCTCACCTTTCATTCTCAGCCATGTGCATCTTCTCCAGACTGGAGTGGGAGCTGCGGTTGAAGCCCTTGACTTCCTGTTCCTCCAGCCCCTCCAGCAGATGGAGCGCATCCTTGTTCACACCACGTCTCTTGGCCAGCACCAGCGGCGTGGCTCCGTTGTGATTGCTGTTCAGATCAAAAAGCATGGTCCATGAATCCTCATCGTTGGGCCCTTGACAACAAATCTCACGGAAACGGACCTTCTAATGTGTACAGTAAGTCAGGGGTGTGGGAAAAATAAATATAAAAATAATTCAACAAAAAAAAAAATGTTCAAAACTTTAGGGTCTATAAGATTTTTGTTCAGAATTCACACAGTAATATTGTGAAATATTATTCCAATGTAAAATAACTTTTCTATGGATGCTTGTTTCTGCCATGAAATAAAATATTGACATGGGAATTATGACTTTATAATCTCATAATCATGACTTTTTTTCATATCTCACAATCCGGACCTTTTTTTCTCAGAATTGCACGCAATTCTGACGTTATAAGACGCGACTGCACGGTCATATTTCACAATTCTGACCTTCTTCTTGCAATTCTGACTTTTCCTCAGAAATGTGAGATATAAACTCGCAAAAACTGACATTTTTATCTCAGAATTCCGAGTTTATATCACGCAATTCTGACTTTATAAGGCGCAATTCTGAGAAAAAAGGCAGAATTGTGAGATAAAAAGTAGCAATTACCTTTTCATAGTTTTCCATGTGAATATATTATAAACTGTCATTTATTCCTGTGATTCAAATCTGAATTTTCAGCATCATTACTCCAGTCTTCAGTGTCACATGATCCTTCAGAAATCATTCTGATATGCTGATTTGCTGCTAAGAAACATTATTATAATCAATGTTGAAAACGGCTGTGCTGCTTCATATTTTTGTGGAAACCTTGTTTAATATTACAAATGCCATTTTTGATCAATTCAATGCATCCTTGCTAAATAAAAGTATTAATTTCTTACAAAAAACAAAAAAGTCCCAGAATAAAATGCACGTTTGAGCCGTTTTAACTTAAAGCAACTTGCACCGATTTACCTTAAAATATGTCTTTGCCATTGTTTTTGTCTCAAATAGCATCTAAATATCATGGTATATGAATATGTTGATTCAGAACCATTATATATTATGTATATATATATACAAAAAGACACTGACCAGATGTCAATCTTGAGGCCGTTGGACACCAGGAACTGGATGGTGTCCACATGTCCACACATATGCAGTGCCGTGTTGCCCTGTGAGTCTGTGGCCAACAGATCAGCACCAAACTTATGCAGCAGACAGCAGATCTCTACGTTTCCCCGCGCGGCGGCCAGATGCAGTCCGGTCCGTCCACGGCAGTCCCGGGTGTTTGGGTCGAACCCGGACTCCAGGAGCCGTTTAGTGTGAGCGAGATCACCGTCGATACAGGCCTGCAGCAGCGGCACGGTGGTCTGCAGGGAGTCGTTGATGAAGACGTAGGACATGTTGCACCTGGTGTCCGAGTTTTGGAAGTAAAAATCAATTTTGGAACACAGGTGCTATCAAAAGTACGACTTTGCTACCAAGCCGTTACTGAAATTGTAAAAATGCCAGCATTTCGAGCGCTGTTGCATGGATTCTTAAACACCTCTGATTGGCCACTGTGTTCACGTGCTCAACAGATGTGTCTGTGATTGGCTACAATAATCAACGCTTCAAAAACATGTTCTAGGAATCTATCATCAGCGGATCCCTAATATATCCACTAATATTGAAGGCCAAAAACATGTTAATTTATTCATACTTTATTTGATGTTATTTGCGTGTGAAAAATCAGCGCGTTAAATACGTATTGAATACGATTTTTCACATGCAAATAACATTTGACTTGTTAAAATTAACATGTTTTTGAACCTTTTGGCCTTCCATATGCTGATAGACGTAAAAAAATAAAATAAAAATGTTCCAGTGTGTATCTGAAAAGTGTCATTGATGTCTATTCGATCAACACATTTTTGAAGCGTTTATTATTGTAGCCAATCACAGACATCTCTGTTGAGCACGTGAACACAATGGCCAATCAAACTGACGCTGTTCTCACGCGGTGAAAAAAACAAAACCTCTTTGTTTACATCATTAGTTGAGAGAGATTTATTTCTTTGAGAAAAATTAACTTGCTGGCCCTAATATACACGATATATTTGGCCAAATGAATCGAATCGCAAGTTTTTGAATCAACTCCAGGCTAAACGCAAAAGTTGGAAACCCTGATAGAATCTCGTATTAATGGAAAATGTGTTTTTACGTAATAATTCATCACACAACACGGCCATGAATGAATTATTTAAAGGTGCTCGAAAATGCTTAAAATACACAATTGAACCTTAAATCTCTTCGTAAATATTCATGATAGATGCACCAACCACACGATAGGTTAAAGCTTCATAAATTTGAAAAGTATATTAAATAAAGGTTATTATTTATGCTGGGAAATGTAATTTAAATTACATGGCAATGTTTCAATAATCAAACTAAACTTCACGCATCATTACTAGCTAGCGGACTAGCTTTGTCAAGCTAGCATGTTAATCAACAAAACAAACAAAACACACGATTGTAACCAATAATACCATCTAATAGCCTAATTAATAATACTAGAGAAGATTAATCAGTACCTCAGAGTGATATCTCGAAGGTGTCTGATAAATTCCGCTGCTTTCCCAGCCTCTGTTGTGGGAAAAATAGAAAAGAAATGACGTAAAAAAGATGGAGGGCCACTAGACTACAAGCCCCAGTATAAGTTTGTGATTTATAACATCCGACTTCCGCGTTTAAGCTTCAAAATCTGGTCATTGTAGTTTTTATGTCGCCGATGACCTATGGAATGACTCAGACTTGGACTCCGTTACCCACAGTGCACCGCGATGTATTTGTATCCGATGACGGCCGAGGATGGAGGCAGGTAGGGAATTTATGGTTAAAAATACGAAATTGGTTCGCAATTTATCGATTAATTTCGCTGACAACGTTCAGGTGACGTCTTGCGTTAGAAAAGCGTCGACAAAAATCTAGTAAGATCTGCTTGTGATTCTTCCAGAGGAAATTTCGCAACTGAGTTTCAAGTTTTCTCATTGTTCTTCAGTGGCCTGTGTGTCTCTCACTTACAAAAACAAATAGAGTTTGTATATTCCACGAGTCCTTGTTAATGTTGGCATTAGTTCTACTCTGTACGTTGGCATTAACACATTTTCACGGTAATACCATTTTTGTGCACATATACCATGTTTTGTACCATGGTATTCAAGTAGTTCCCAGTAAATACAAAGTGTATGAACATGTAATTTGTATGGTATTACCATCACCTCCCACCTTCCTAACTGTGGTGTTGCTTCTTCAGGATTTCAGAGTGACAAAAAGTGCAAGCAATGCATGTTTACAGTGTGCCAAAACTCTTAACCTGTCACCAATTTTCCCAGTTCTAGCCAAGTATGAGAATCAGTTTTCCGAGCTCCTAGAAGACCTGCCGGATGCAGACGAGCCAGTGTGGATCTTGGGAGAATGTTACAACGTCAAAACAAGTAAGACATGCCACGAGTTATAATGCAAAAGGAGTTTACCATTTCAGCACATTTGCTATTATTCAGTTGTATCAGCTCAAAAGCCATATTAGTTGACCACTAATTCATGTATTAAATTTAGCTTACTACTCTGTAATTATACAATTAAGTATGACATAATATTAATTAACAACAAATGCTACTATAGGGTTAGATGTTTGTAATTATGCATCGTTACTATAGTAAAAACTTATAACATGTATAGCGATTATCCAATATTGGTTATTTTGGTAACACTTTATTTTACAGTGTCATTGTTACATGTATTTACTATAGTAATAACTAAAAATTATGCTTAATTACATGCATTTAACCCTAAATCAAACCCTCATAGTAAGTACATGTAGTTAATTGTCATTACTCAGTACTTAAATGTATAATTACACTGTAATACTGACACCTTAAAATAAAGTGTAACCCTTTATTTTGATGGTGATGCTGATACTCTATGCGAGCAGCGTGTCTGATAGGAAGCATATTATATATATATATATATATATATATATATATATATATATATATATCTTATATTTAACAATAGTAAATAACACAAGCATAATTTTTACTGAAATTTTAAATTTTGGTTACTACTTAATTGTATAATTACATGTAATTGTGGCATAATGTTAATTAACAACATGTCCTATAAGGTTGGATGCTTGTAATTATGCATAATTTACTGTTATTACTATAGTAAAAACTTGTAACATGTATAGTGATCAACCAGTATTGGCTATTAGACTTTAACGATAGTAATTAACACAAGCGTAAATTTTACTGCAAATACTGCATATTTGTTGTTACACATTTACTGATATATTTTAAAATAAATTATTTGAACTAGAAATGCAAAAAATCTGTAAAATAAATGTTACATCCTTTTAATTTTTCCGGCAAAAACGTCCCGAGTTCTTCACGAATCAATCAGTTTGCATGCTTTCATAGACGACGTAGGAAGATGGGGACGGTCTCTTTTTTGAGTTTCATTCACACAAGGGTTAGTTCACCCAAAAATGTAAATTCAGTCATTAATTCCTCTCCCTCGTGTGGTTCTACACCCGTAAGACCTTCATCATCTTCAGAACACAAATCAAGATATTTTGGTAAAATCCGAGAGGTATGACTCGTCCATTAACAGGAATATAATCAACACTTTCAAGGTCAAGAAAGGTACTAAAGCCATCGTTAAAATAGTCAACGTGACTGCAGTGGTTCAACCTTAATGTTACGAAGCGACGAGAATACTTTTTGTGCTTAAAAACACAACAAAAATAACAGCTTTGTTAAATAACGACTACTTTTTTGATCATTGATTGTGGTAATTTCGTTGCTTTCAATGGAGGATAAAAAACCTCTCAGATTTCATCAAAAATATCTTCATTTGTGTTCTGAAGATGATGAAGGTCTTACGGGTGTAGAACCACATGAGGAATTAATGACTGAATTTACATTTTTGGGTGAACTAACACTTTAAAATCAAGGGGTTAAAATCAACTTTTTAATGTTAATAATGTTTCTCTTCCAGAGAAATCAGAGCTGCTCTCAGATGTGCGATCGCGATTGTGGTTCACATATAGGAAAAAGTTTTCTCCCATAGGTAAGTGGCAAGGAAACTAGTCTAACTCAACCCAAACCAGGACTGTCTGATTAGAGGATGCTCAGTGTGTTAGTGTGCAGAGAAGTGTGTCCAAGGGCCGTTGTTTGTCTGTGATCTGCAGGAGGAACAGGCCCTTCATCAGATGCGGGCTGGGGCTGCATGCTCCGCTGTGGACAGATGATCCTTGCGCAGGCTTTGGTCTGCAGGCACCTTGGTCGAGGTAAGCAAATCTCCCAGATTTGTGTAAGTGCTGGAAATGGGTTAGCGGGTGAGTTACAGTAACAGCTGCCACAGTACTCATACTATACACTAGTGTTGTCAAAAAAAATTGATATTTCGATACTGAAGTATCTTAAACGATTCCAATACTCCTTTTCGTATCGAAATACTGCACGTTCTCACTCGCTCTTCTCTCTGACGGCGAATTGACACACACCCGCCTCCTCTCACTCGTCTCATTCACTAAGGTCCTGAATTTTGCCGCAGGGTTGCGGGTATTGTGCATAATTTTACTCATTCCCGCAGGTTTCGCCGCCTCTCAAACGGCTCGAAAGTACGAAATTGAGCTCTTTTTCATAGCTTATTTTCTTTAAAGGCGTCCTTGATTATGATTTCACTTTTTTAACTTTAGTTAGTGTGTAATGTTGATGTTTGAGCAGAAACAACATTTGCAAAGTTACGACGCTCAAAGGTTAATGCGATAGGAGATATTTTCTTTTACAGAAATCACTTTTTAAGGACTACAGCAAACGGCTGGTAGGGACTACAACGAGCTTCTTCCCTGGTTAGTGACCTCACAAACCTCAAAATTTACATAAACCCCGCCCCCGAGAACACACAACAAAGGCGGGGTCATGTTGGGTGGCTTTAGAGAAGAGGAAGAGTTGTTGTTGACATGGCGTCATTTTACGCCGGACTGCTTGTCAATGAGTCGATCAACTCCACAGCAACTACATCAATTTATCCACTAATCGTTCAGAAACGTCTAAAAGTTGGAACTTCTTTCTGAGTCTCTCCGTCAGTGTCGACTCCGGTTTGAACAATGTAAGGATGAACACTTTCCTCATTTTGTCTGCGTGAGATTCTCCAGCTTTGTTGTTGTTGAGCTGTTAAAGCTCCGCCCTCTTCTGGAAAGGGGGCGGGAGCAGCAGCTCATTTGCATTTAAAGGGACACACAAAAATGGTGTGTTTTTGCTCAAGCCAAAATAGGGGCAAATTTGACAAGCTATAATAAATGATCTGTGGGGGATTTTGAGCTGAAACTTCACGGACACATTCTGGAGACACCAGAGACTTGTTTCATCGTGTAAAAGGGGCGTTACAGGTCCGCTTTAAATGGTCAAATACACAAAATTATGTCAAAATGCCCATCTTGGTGAATAAACAGGTAAATACAGTCAGTTTTGGAAAGTAAATAGTTAATAGAAAAAGAAATGGCATATTGTGTAACAGTATATTGGATCCGTGCATAAGCTCTTAAAGTGACAGCAGCCTAATATCATGTTCATCAAAGAACAAAAGACAGAGAAAAATATTCTAAACTGAATAACTTTAATTATAAGCATTAATCTGTATTTAATTTTTGCAATGAAGACGATCCAGTAATACAGAAATTGAATAATGTAATCAAATGTAAAATAAACATTCAATTTCTGTATTATTTGTATCTGTATTAGACCCCCCGCTGAAAATCTTAAAGCCATGTTAATTTCATTTATCTCTTTATTCTGTTGTATTTATTTGTGCTATCATTTACAATTTGTTTTTATTTTATTAATGAGAGTTTACTTTGGTTCAAAGTTTCAGATAAAGCCTCCCTGTGCAGTGTGTAAGATTACCCAAATTATCAAAGAATTATGAGATAATAAACATATCTATATGGCAGTTTTCCCTGTGGTATCAAAAATGGTATCGAATATCAATATTTTCCAAGGTATCGTATGGAATTTAGAAATTCCGGTATCGTGACAACACTAGTATACACTATACAGTATGCAAGGTCTATGAATGCTACTCTGCTGAAGTGCTCTACGTCACTGTGTGTTCTAGATTGGAGGTGGGATCCAGAGAAACTTCAGCCAAAAGAGTATCATCGTATCTTGAGATGCTTTCTAGACAAGAAGGATAGCTGCTACTCCATCCATCAGATGGGTGAGGCATATAATGTGTGTAACGGTGCATCAGCCCATCTGGCGGCAGAGAATACTGTCATTCAAGACCGTTATTATCTCTCTCAATGTCCTTTGCACATGCTTAGTTTAAAACCATTAGTTAAGAGCAAGAATTTTGTATCTGAAGCTTTCTATGTGTAATGTGAGTACTATACATCGCAGTACTGAGGTCGGTGTGTTGTGTGTCCTGTGTAGCTCAAATGGGCGTCGGAGAGGGCAAGTCTGTTGGAGAATGGTATGGACCGAACACAGTGGCGCAAGTACTCAAGCAAGTGCCATTTTCTTTCTTGAAATCAATATTTTGTTGTTGGACCATGTTTTGTAGATATGGACCATGCTATTGAAGTATCTCGGAGTCAGGGTTGTGGAGTAACGAAACACAAGTAACTTAGTGACGTATTTAAAATACAAAATGTGAGTCACTGTATTTCATTACAGTTACATTTTAAATGGGTGGTAATCAGATTACAGTTACATCTGAGAAGTATTTTAGATTACCAAAGTGATTACTTTGAATGTAAATGTGAAATGTAAACGGCAATTTATGATTCTCTGACTCTGACCGTCTGAAAAAGCATCCTAAGCTATATTTCTGCTCATAAGTTTCATGCCCCTTGCAGAATGTGCAGCATTTTAATCATTTTAACAAAATAAGAGGGATCATAAAAGTTATATTTTTATTTAGTACTGTCCTGAATAAGCTATTTCACACATAACAGATGACTGAATTTATAAAAATTGCCCCATTTAAAAGTTTGCATATCCTTGAATCTCAACTGACATGTCGTGACCTGGATGATCCACGGAGTGAAAAAGAAAAAAAAAAGAAAAGATAATTGTGAATTTTTATCTCACAATTCTGACGTTTTTCCCTGCAATTGCAAGTTATAAAGTCAGAATTGGGTGATAACTCGTTATTCATTTTTTTTTTCTTGAAATTTGCGAGTTCATATCTCATAATTCTGGCATTTTTCTCACAATTCAGACTTTTTCCTGAAAATTGCGAGTTTATATCTCAGAATTCTGACTTCTTTTCTTGCAATTCTGACATTTTGTCTCAAAATTGAGTTTATAACTCAAAATTGCAACTTTATATCACGGAATTCAGAGAAAAAAAGTCAGAATTGTGAGATAATAACTTTTTTTTGTGTCTGTTTCATAATTATTAGTATTCCAAAGTATTCTAAAGTATTTAGATTAAGTTACTAAACTTGAGTAATGTAACAAAATACGTTACAAACTACTTTTTAAAGCATGTATTTTGTAATCTGTAGTGAAATACATTTTCAAAGTAACTTACCCAGCCCTGCTCGGAGTACCCAGCAAATACAAAGTATATGAACATGTTATATTGTTGTTGTTGTCATTTGTCAGTGGTTTTACACATTCAACAGTCCCAAATCCCATGGCCTGTATTAAAAGGGACCTATTACACTTTCTTTAGTGTGTAATGTTGCTGTTTGAGCATGAAAAAGCCCTGGAAAAATTAGAAAGGGAGTTATTCTCTATATATTTTGCTTTTATGGTAAGCAGCGGGACGTTTCCTAAAAGCGCTTGAAGAAGTTGACCAATTACAAGGCACTGGTCAAGCTGACCAATCAGAGCACAGGGTGCTTTTTAGAAGGAGGGGCTTCATAAAGACAGGAACTAAACAGAGCGTTACTGACAGCCCGGGAAGAGAGGAGCTGCAACAATGGAGAATATTGGAAAAATAATGTGTTTTTGAACATTTAAGCATGAAAACCTGTTCTAGTAGAGCCCAAAAATAAAATCAAGACGTTAAAAACCCCATTAAAAAATCTCTCAGCTTTATTTTTTGGGATGGATGGTAATTATAATAACTGTAAAGCTCCATTAAGCACCATAAAACTAGTCCATATGATTTGTGCGCTTTATTATTCCAGTTATTTTGAAGACGATCAAGAGCTTTGAGTGCAGAACTTAGGTTTTTGTTATTTGGGATCTGGCACGCACACGAGAACATCTGTTTCTTCGCATAAAAGCCGTGCGTGTGCTTGACACCATATATGGAGAAGGTGGTGGTGGAGGAGAGGAAACTGCACACAGTTAATATTAGTTTGATGTGATTCGACAACCAACCCCTACAATACCTCTATACCCTCCACACTGTGAGAAGCACAGCAGTTCCCACAGATAAGATATTCTGTCATCGTTCACTCACCCTCATGACGTTCCATACCTATACGACTTTCTTTCTTCTGAGGAGCACAAAAGGAGATGTTCTGAAGAATTTCCACATAGTTTTATTCCATAAAATGAAAGCAGGTGTTGTCAAGCCCAGAAAAAAAGCAAGTCTTGTTGTTTAAATCCCAAAGTTAGGTGTGAACTAATGTGCAATATCTGTTTGCTTGCAGGAAACTTGCCTTGTTTGATGATTGGAATACTTTGGCCGTGTATGTGTCAATGGACAACACGGTTGTTATTGAAGACATCAGTAAGTGTCTTGATCTGATCAGTCATGTCACATTTACTTATATAGTACTTCTTCATACAATACAGATTGTTTTAAAGCTGCAAAGTAACAGTTTTAATGTTGCCAAGTTCATCAATCACTAAACTATTTGAATTTCAGCTGTAAAGCAGCTTTACAGAAGACAGTAGTGTTCTCATCTGATAGTGGAAGTGCAGTAAAAGTGATAATATTACTGAATATTACCCCAACTAAGCAAGCCAAATGCGACAGACGCTAGCCGGGGTTTCCATTACACATTTGCACTAAACTTTTGCAATATTTGTTGACACCGTTTTGCATTAACTGATGTTATGCGACTAAAACGTAATTTTTTTTTTCCTCTCGCGATAATTAATTCCAAAAATCATAGCAAGGGATGTTAGCAGGTTTAAGTATATCGCAGCCACCGCTCTAGTCATTATTTTTGATCGAAGGGGTTGTAGGCGTGTTATCCGAGCATTAATGGCAAGGAAATCCGCTTAAACTTGGGAACGGCCACGCATGAGGTGTTTCTCCCTCATATCTGCTTCGACGGCTTGAGAAATTGTGGCATTTCTTTGTTGTTTAGAATCCAGTATTCCTGTATTTATTTTGTCTTTTATGAGTTTAATAAAAACTCTGCCTCATCTTCTGTCCAAACACACCGCGCCATTTTTTGCAGTTTTGCAAAATATTCTTTTTTCGAATTGGCTGAAAAACTTTTGGCAACACTTTATTTTACAGTGTCTTTGTTACATATGTTAATAACTAGAAATAATGCATAATTACATGCAATTAACCCTAAACCAAACTCTCAACCTAATCCTAACCCTATAGTAAGTACATGTAGTTAATTGTCATTACTGAGTACTTAAATGTATAATTACACTGTAATACTGACACCTTAAAATAAAGTGTAACCAAACTTTTTTGCGATATATGGGAGTTTTTTTGTAAAATTGACATAATTTGAAGGGTAGCTGTTTTCATTCACCTATTTTTATACGAATTTTGGGATATTGCACAAACAAAAAAACTGGATGGAAACTCAGAGATGCGTATAAATTCTAAAAAATGTGCATAAGAAACTCATGTGAAAATTGAGGCGGATACATTTTTTTTATCCGATAAGAAAACGTGGATAAACTATGATGAAAACACATAAATTCATCGATGCAACAACAACAAAAAACTCATGTGACTGCCCCAAAATTTAAAATGCCGTGATGTGATTGGATAACTAGCGGACCAATAACATCACAGCATCTCAAATTTTGGTTTGTTCGTTCTGAAATGTCTGTCATCAGAATGGTTTGGTTTAATTCCCTCACAGATGATTGCGTTCACAAACACCAGTATCCGAACGGGAGAGCGTGGCTTCATCAGTTGCAGCAACTTCCATTTTTATTGCGGATATTTTGCACCAATTTCCCAGGCAGTGTCGATTTTGTTCTCTTTAACACATGGGAAGGAAACAGTACTTTATCTGCAAATGTTTTATCTGATATTCCAATTTTGCACATAAGCTTGGATGGAAACATAACTAGTAGCAAGGAGCTCAGTCTCCTCTGGCCTGACTTCATTAGAAACGCTGACAAATAATCAACCTTGTCTTATTTCTCTCTTCCACCCTTCCTGACGTCCTCTCCTCCTTCCTCTGGACCAGAGAAACAGTGTCAGCAGCCAGGCCGGGACAGCAGGGCCGGTCCCTGTGTCCGGGGAGAGGTGTCCGTGTCCAACCAGAGCTGTTCAGAGGCTCAAGAAAGGGCGATTGACCTTCAATCACAATCCCTGGACTGGAGGCCCCTGCTGCTGGTCATTCCTCTCCGAATGGGCATTAACAGAATCAACCCCGTCTACATTCAGGCCTTCAAAGTATGACACTTCTCTGATGTTCTCTGTGCCATAATCGTGATGGTCCTTCATGTTTCATATCTTCTTTTACTAGGAGTGTTTCAAGATGCCTCAGTCATGTGGTGTTTTGGGAGGAAAGCCCAATCTGGCCTATTATTTTATTGGATTTATTGGTGAGTTAATCAAGTCTCATTGCGCTCACATTGAGTTTAATAAAAATGACACGCTCAAAATGATACACACGTCCTTCTCCACAATGATTGAATTAATCAAACAAGTGATGCTTTATCCTGGAAATGTGTCATGATGGTATTGCTTCTTCAGATGACGAGTTGATCTACCTGGACCCTCACACTACGCAGCAGGCCGTGGACACTGAATCAGGCAGCGCTGTGGACGATCAGAGCTATCACTGTCAGAGGACCCCTCACCGCATGAAAATCACCAGCCTGGACCCTTCTGTTGCGCTGGTGAGAGCTCAAACCTGTGCTTCCCTTCAGCATACATTTTATATTCTCTTTTAAAGGATTTGTTCTTTCTTCAGCGGAAAAGAAATGAAGGTTTTTGAGGAAAACATTCCAGGATTTTTCTCCATATAGTGGACTTCAATGGGGTTCAACAGGTTGAAGGTCCAAATGTCAGTTTCAGTGCAGCTTCAGAGGATCTACATCAGTGGTTCTTGACCTGGGTTCGATCGAACTCCAGGGGTTTGGTGAGTCAGTCTCAGGGGTTCGGCGGAGGTCAAGACACACATCCGACTCATATGATTTGTGATGACACGCCCCGCTTTTTCCTATTAAGAAGGGTTCGCTGAATGCGCATATGAAACTGGTGGGGTTCAATACCTCCAACAAGGTTAAGAACCACTGATCTACATGATCCCAGACGAGGAATAAGAGTCTGATCTAGAGAAACCATTGGCCATTTTCTTAAAAAAAAAAAAAAATTCATATACTTTTTAACCACAAATACTTGTCTTGAACTGCTGCCACACACTACGTAATCACGATGTAGGCGGAAGTACCGCGGTAGGGCGAAAAAATCCAACAAATTTTCTCCTCCAACTTCAAAATTGTCCAACATCGTTCTTTTGCACGTTCACTTTGTACTTCCGCCTCATTGGTCCCTGCTGAAGTCCACTATATGGATAAAAATCCTCAAAAACGTTAATTTCTTTTAGACTGAAGAAAGAAAGACATGAACATCTTGGATGAGATGGGGGAGAGTAAATTATCTGGAGACTGTGAAATAATCCTTTAACATTTCTCCACACACAAGATAAACCAGGGGTCAAAAGTTTGGAATCATTCAGATTTTTAAATGTTTTTGAAAGACGTCTCTTATGTTCACAAAGGCATCGTTTGAATTTTAGCGATTCCAATTCTGCTTTTTGATTCCGACCCTTCGCAAAGACCCGCCCCTAGTTACTGTTGCTATGTCCGACAAGTCATGCGCTCTCACGCCACACATCATGTTCTCACGAAGTGGAAAATACATTGCGGAGCAAAGAGGACACTGACAACTTATGAAACAGTTTCATATTTAAAATATTGTTCTTTTTTAAATAAGTTTAATCAATAAATAGAGTCTAGTGTGTGTTTAATGTGTGGTGACAGATCGCTGTAGCTCCTCGTGAACCGATCATCTCTTCATACTAGTTCATTTATAGCATCAAATAAACATGAATGAACATCAGAAGGAATGTTGTTTCAAGCGCGGAAAATTTTCAAGTTCAAGTTCACCAACTAACTCTCCTGACTGCTTTGTCGGACAAAATGGCGGATTCAGGGTTATGATTGGTCAGATCGCCTGTCAATCAAACTGCCGGTATACATTTAGATATACATATTTTTCCTTTTTTGCAAAACATTGTGTTGCAGCTGAATACCATGAACAATAATCAAAAACTAAACTAATGCTAAAACTGAAATAAAAATACTTAATTAGTAATATTTAAAAATAATTTTGTATTAAAATGTTCTTTATTTTGATGTTTTATTTTTATGTTTTTGTAAAATTATCAAAAATGCTGGCAGTGGCTAGCAACTAAAAAAAAAATAAAATGCTGGCGGGGAAAGTGTTAATATTATTCGCTAATATTTTGCATAATGGTAATTGTAATTTACTTGAACACACCGAATATAAAAGTGTTTACAATTGTCAGAATTGTTGTTCATTACATATTGCTTTAATCAAAGACGTTTGAACTCCCTCATTTCTTGTTATCACTCTCAAGAAATAATAACGGTCATCCATTTAAAACACAGCAGTCGTCAAGCACGATAATGAACAACTTTCTGTTTTTTCTTCTCATGAAGGCATTTGTTCATTTGCTGAGACCATTTTCCATCCAAACGAATAAATGAGAGAACGAGCCAGGCATTTTTAGTTACAGATGGTCGAGTGTGTGTAGGCTTTCCTTTCATTGGCCAGTAAATGTGAATGTTTGTCCCTAGGGTTTTTTCTGCAAGAGCGAGGAGGACTTTGACAGCTGGTGTGATCTGGTTCAGCAGGTAAAACTGTCACGTCTGCTTCACATTTGCCAGCTTGCGTGGTTTATGGTTTTAACTTGCTCTCATTATTTCTCTCTGATTTTTAAGGAGCTCCTCAAAAAAAGAAACTTGCGTATGTTCGAGCTGGTAGAGAAACATCCCTCTCATTGGCCTCCGTTTGTTCCCCCCACCAAACCAGAGGTGCAGACCACAGGAGCAGGTAATGGGTCAGCGCTTGTTTACACCTGGTTAGTTCACACAAAAATGAAATTTCTGTCATTAATTACTCTCCCTCATGTCATTCCAAACCCATAAGAGTTTCGTTCATCTTCAGAACACACATGAAGATCTTTTTAACCCTTATGCGGGTCAAATCGACCCTAATTGGATTCAATACAATTCCTTAAAATCACACTATGAAAAACAACAATTCAGGTACAAACTGTAAACTTTTAATATCAACATGTGTCAAATATTCCAAAAAAATATATCTGAAGATATGATTTAATTAAAAATGTTTTTTAACCATTTTTTAAAACAAAATTTGAAAATAAACAGTACATTTTTAAATATAATAAATACTTTTTTTTTTTCTTAGAACATCATAACTGAACAATTAAATGTAGCTTTATAATGAAAATGTGTTTTGTAAACTCATTTCATAAAGTCAAGAGCTTTCTGGATCTGAACTTCACACACATGCTGCTGCTTAAAACATGTTTCTGTATTGAAATAAGTGTGGAAAACCTCATTTTTTAGCTTCATAAGGTAGTAAAAAAATAAAATAACAAAATATAACCAAGAAATGTTATTATTTTGGGTCAGTACAGTTGCTTTAGAGCGTTAAAATATGCGGGTCAAATTGTTTGTATATGTCAAAAAACACCAGCATGTTGAAACTTTGCATGTTCATGATGATAAATGAGAAAAAGTCACAAAATATCGAGAAAAAAAAACAGTATTTCCAACAACTAGAAAATCTAAACGGGTCCCGCAACATTAAATCTGAGAGTTTTCTGTCCCTCCATACACAACTATGACTTTGATGCTTCAAAAAGTTCATGAATAGATCATAAAACTAATCCATATGAATCGAGCGGTTTAGTCCCAATTTTCTGAAGAGACTCGATCACTTTATATGATGAACAGATTGAGTTTAGGCTTTTATTCACACAAATCTTAATCAACGCACACGTTCACCCTCGTGTTACGCAGCAGGTTTGAGCTTCTGTTTATGTACGCTGATAAATGTTTCAATGCAATTTTAAATGCCTAAATTAAATGTTTTCATCATATAAAGTGATCGAGCCTCTTCGGAAAATTTGGACTAAACCGCTCGATTCATATGGATTAGTTTTACGATCTATTCATGAACTTTTCGATGTTTCAAAGTGTCAGTTGTGTTGCGGTCTGTGGAGAGACTGAACACTTCTCTCAGATTTCATCCAAATGATCTTCACTTGTGTTCTGAAGATGAACGAAGGTCTTACAGGTTTGCAACGACATGAGGGAGAGGAATTAATGACTGAATTTACATTTTTGTGTGAACCAAACGTCTTCTTTTTCGACCGGATTGCTTTCATTGTGTAAACGGTCATGTGATCGAACAGCCACTAAAGACGCCAACTCTCCACCTACGGACCGAACGTGTAAACATTATGGGAAGCGCTCTAGTCAAACTTTGTCGGCTGAAGACCCAAGTTTGGTTTGAGGACGTACCGAGCACAATGTTCTCACCATTCCTGATTTCTAACTCAAACTCTCAGTGTTCGGCCGGTCTCGAGTCTGTCGGAGCAGAAATGAAAGCCTATGATCTCCGGTCACGTTCAGATGTAAATGGCTTGAGCTTATTTTATCCATTAGATCAGAAGATCTGAAAAAGCCCATACATTTACACTCGCCTCGAAGAAATCAGTGGTTGAAAGTGGACAAAAGAGACGGGATAAAACACCAGGAGTAAACGGGAACGTCTCCCTCATCCACTTCTGATCCGATCGACCAACACGCATCTTAATACGAGGTTTAAACAGGATGTTAGTTAGTACTTCAGACATGCCTCTTCATATAACCTAAACATCATTTCTCTGCATTTCTTCCAGAGTTCATCGAGTCCCCAGACAAGCTTTTTGAGTCGGAGGAGGAGTTTGAGAT
This sequence comes from Zacco platypus, assembly GCA_038088235.1. Taxonomy (NCBI): domain Eukaryota; kingdom Metazoa; phylum Chordata; class Actinopteri; order Cypriniformes; family Xenocyprididae; genus Zacco; species Zacco platypus. Next base: position 23,185,712 of record CM076070.1, read on the forward strand.
CCTAAATGTGTGACGGGGCGTCTGTAACCGTCCTCCACGCCGCACAAGTGCCTCCGATCAACACGAAGCACACGCTTACCGTACGCAAAAAAACACCACGGCATCAAACCTGAGCTCGTGCTGTGGTTAACAGGAGAAAAAAACAAAAAAACAAGCCAAGGATTTCGTAGCAACTTTGTGTGACGTTTTGCTTCATCATCATGTTTTTAACTGAGGAAACAGAACTTGTCAAGTTGCATGAACTTTCTCGTACTGTATGATGGGGTGGTGAAGGCTTTAGTGAGGACGAGATCTTTACAACCTCAACACACTCTACCTCCTGACTGCAGGAGACGGATGATATCCAGGCATCTTTTATTCAGTGTTATTCAAGAATCAAAACCTTACTGGTTAAAAAAGTGCCTCTTTTTGACATATTTATGTTTCTTGACTGGTTAAGGTGATGTTTCCTTTCCTTTTTAATGGGTTTCTTCACCCACCCCTGCACATCTGTAAATATGGCTTCAAATGAAGATATTTAAATACGTTATGATGTTTTGGATTGGTCCTATCACTTTTTTTTTAGAAGAAATAAACTACCTAATTGCAAATTCCTTTCATTGGTTGTATGTTTGTTACGGATGACAAATCTGATCTGGACTCTTCATTGGTTGATGAATGGAATATTAATGATGCAATATTAATATGTAACTTCTTTAAAGAATGAACGGATCGCCCTAAATTACTAAAAACAAAAATACTACCATGCCAGAGTTGCTGTACTTTACTGTATTTTTTTAAGCAGCCCAACTGTTTTCAACAATAATCAGCATTCATAAATGTTTTAGCAGCAAATCAATGATTTCTGAAGGAAGTGATGATGCTGAAAGTGCATCACGGGAATAAATTACATTTTAAAATGTATTCAAATATGAGTTATTTTAAATAGTTATAATATTTCACAATATTACCGTTTTTGAGCAGATAAACAAATCTTACTGATCTTTATAAAGCTTTAGTTTTTTATTGTAATTTAGGCAATGGAATTTGATTTACTAATAGATTATATAAATATTTAAGGGTTAATTTCCCTCTCATTTTAGGAACATGTTTTGGTGTGTGTGTGTTCAGGGCTGGGTAGGTTACTTTTAAAATGTATTTCACTACAGATTACAAAATACGTGCTTTAAAAAGTAATTTGTAACGTATTTTGTTACATTACTCAAGTTTAGTAACTTAATCTAAATACTTTAGAATACTTTGGAATACTAATAAGTGTGGAACAAACACAAAAAAGGTAATTGCAAGTTTTTATCTCACAATTCTGACTTTTTCCCTCAAAATTGTGTGATATAAAGTTGCAATTGTGAGTTATAAAGTCAGAATTATGAGATATAAACTGAAAATATTGAGAAAAGTCAGAATTATGAGATATAAACTCACAATATTGAGAAAAGTCAAAATTATGAGATATAAACTCACAATATTGAGAAAAGTCAAAATTATGAGATATAAACTCACAATATTGAGAAAAGTCATAATTATGAGATATAAACTCACATACTAAATTCACAATTGCAAGACAAAAAAATAGTATTGCAAGTTTATATCTCCCAATTCTGACTTTATAACTTGCAATTGTGAGTTTAAATCTCGCAATTCTGAGAAAAAGAAGTCAGAATTGTGAAACACAAACTCACAATTGTGAGGGAAAAAACAAATTGTGAGAAAAAGTTGCAGTGACGAGTGAATTATAAAATGACTCACAAAACATGAAAACAGTCGTGGATCATCAGGTCATGACAGGACAGTTGGGCATTTTTTTAAATATAAATTCAGTCATTTTGTCTTGTTCAGGACAGAACTAAATAAAAATAACAACATTTTTATGATCCTCTTAAAAGTATTAAAATGTTGATGAAACTTAACTCCTCTTTTTCAGACGGTCAGAGTCAGAGAATCACCAATCGCTGTTTAAATGACATTAAAACTCAAAGTAATCACTTTGGTAATCTAAAACACTTTTCAGATGTAACTGTAATCTGATTACCACCCATTTAAAATGTAACTGTAATGAAATACAGTGACTCAAATTTTGTGTTTTAAATACGTGACTAAGTTACTCCCCAACCCTGTGTATGGATAATTGTTGCTTACCTTTAAAATATTCTGTTTTTGGCCAGTAGAGGTCAGCAGTTATTAACCACAGTACTGGATAAGTGGGAAAACTGGGCTCTTAACATGTCCACAGCAATGTTGCATCATACTAGACATGATAAATCACAAGCACATGACTCAGTTAGAGATACCTTGGCACTTTTTTTTATTGCAATAGCTCTATTACAAGCAAAAAACAATCTAATAAATATACACAAAAAACAAAATATAAAAATGTAGAAGTGAACCAAAAAAAAAAACAAAAAAACCTCAAACACCCTCATCCTTGAAACCAAACGAGGTGCCGTGTAGCATGTTGACTAGAGAAGGGATATCAAAAATTACAATATTTACAAAAGGAAGACGGCGCTGATAATGGTCTGCTTCGGTCATTATTATCAACATGTTTCAACCCAATCACAAGCTTTCAGCATAAGTGAGGACTGACCATATGAACAGCAAATTGACAGATCTCAAATGCTTTTTTTTCTTCCTTTCAGTCATTGTAAAAGGCAAACAACTCGACACAATTCCAAACAAAATCAGTATCCCCAAAAAATAACCTCAGTAGAGCCCCATGTATAAAAAAAAACACACGTTTGATTATTTCCCCAGGCTGTCACGGTAGTTATTGTGTAGCAAAATCCCCAAGAAACGGTATATACTACTGTTTTTTTTCTTTTTTTCCCATTTCACATTTTACTTACATTAAAGCAACGCGATATCATGACACAATAGCTAGTCAAAAAATGCGCGGCCACAAGAGCGCCGCGAACCCAAACGAATGGAAAAAGTCACTGACGTATGATTTCGTCCCAACGTAATCTGGACTACTACTGTAAAGCTTACACATCTTACTACACAGCTTTCAACCACAACCCAAAATCTCTTCATATAAAGCTTCCAGGTACAAGCGGGAAAAAAGGACTTTGTTAAAAAAAGGCCCGAGAGATGAGAGGTCGTCTGAAGTTGTATATACACTAAATTCCCGCTCTCAGCAATGCACCGATTAAACCGTCACTACACCGCATTCGATAAATAAATAATCAATAAATAATCAATAAATAAACAAAACGGGATGTACCGTGTAGGGAATGCAAAGTAGCACGACGTTATCCTGCTGTCATGTGGCAGTTTTTAAGACTAATAGTGAAATAAAAGATGGTGTCCAGTGGCTCCATCGAGGCCTGAAAACACCCGCAGTCAATGTAAACAATGCTTTTTAAACGAGGACAGAAAAGCCGCGGTCGTGGAAATAACTGTATTTTGCGTTATTTCTATTACAAAGCTTGTTTCCGCAACTGAATAAAAAGTTTTTATCTCACAATTTTAACTTTATTTTCTCGCAATTCCGAGTTTACATCTCGCAATTCTGACTTGCGTGATATAAAGTCAGAATTGTGGAAAAAAAAAGGACTTTATATCTCATTATTATGAGAAAAGGGGTCAGAATTGCAAAAAAAAGTTGCAAAACTTGCAATTCTGGAAAAAAAAAATTCTGAATTGTTAGTTTATATCTCACAATTTTGACTTGCGTGATATAAGGTTGGAATTGCGAGAAAAAAAATTGGACTTTATATCTTATTATTATGAGAAAAGGGGTCAGAATTGCAAAAAAAAGTCAATTGTGAGAAATAAACTTGCAATTCTGAAAAAAAAAAAGTGTGATACAAATAAAGTCAGAATTGCGAGTTTAAATATAAACTATAAAATATATAAACTCACAATTCCGGAAAAAAATTCTAAGTTAAATTTTTTCCTCAGAATTTTGAGTTTATATTTTTGCGAATTTTTGCAAATAAATATCAGAATTGCGAGTTTAGATAAGTCAGAATTGATATAAAAAGTTACAATTTCTTTTATTCCGCGGCGGAAACTAGCTTCCATAGTTCTCCCACGGGCTCGAACAGGAGGTAGCGTCCAATTCACTCAGAAACACCGTCTCGTCTTAAAAGTGCTCGATTGGAAAAGTGTCTCGGTACTCGTTTCGAAGCGTCTGAGAGTTCGGGGGGGGGGGGGGGGGGGGGCGTTTTCATGCACTGAAGTGATGCTTCCATGACTGTACACTACAAAAAACAAAGTGGTCTTCACAGAAGTGATCCGTGCGACAGACTCGAACCCTTTGACAGCGTGTTCACTGCGACCCCTGAAAAAATATTCAATTACTTTATACAAATAAAAATCAGTGGAACTAAGTACGGCGAGCATCTCGAGGAGTGGGGCGTCACGGGGACTCGGCTCATTATACAAAATGAGATTCAATATACAAGCTTCTCCTATTTACACGGATCTATCCGACTTTGCGTGGAGAAACACGAACCTGTAACCAAAGAGCTATGATGCGTTTCATTTCGTACACACACAAAAATAGAAGTGCTAGATATCTGAAGCTCACAGTTCTAATTCAGCGAACCCGCTCTAGTAAACAAGACAGAAAAAACAAACAGTATCATTCGGACAAAAACGGACAAATGAAACCGGTTGTTGAGGCAGTTATGTGGGAAATACAGAGCATTAGAGGTTGTGCAGTTTCTCAGTCTTTGTTGTTGGAGGTCTGAGGAGGAGGAGGAGGAGGAGGAGACGGCTTCCTCTTCGGCGTTCCAGAGGTCGCTGGATTCTCCGTGTCCTGATTCTCCTTCGGGCACCAGCATGTGACTCACTCAATCTGCAAGGGTGAGGAGATAGATGGCACGTTATGAAATGTTTAATGTGTGGGCATTCTGTAGCTTCAACAGTGGAGGTCATGGGTTTGATTTCCAGGAAATGCACAGCTTTCATATGACAGCAGTCGCTTTGGATATCAAGCAACTTTGAATTAGAGTTTATTCATAAACTAGCGCCACGTAAATCAGTAGCTTTACTACAGTAATAATAAAGTCTATTATGAATCATATTAGATCCAAACGAACAGATGGATTGGAATTCAGATATATTGTATAGTTTGTTTTTATGTTACAGCATCATTTTTGAAAAATATAACCATAAATTGGAAGTCAGGATGTTCGGTGCCTTCTTTATGAAACCGTAACAATATGACTGGACCACAAAACATTTCACTTCACAAAAAAAAAAGATTTTTTTTCCCCTAAATGCTTAGAGGCTGTTTTTTATATGCAAATGTTGAATGATTTCAGCAAATAAATACTTATCTCTTATGATATATCATCACTTAAAGATGAGTAAAAACATTTAACATTTAATTAATTCATTTAATTCATTTGCCAATTCATGAAGAATCGCTTGTTTGTTTTCCTCACTTGTAAGTCGCTTTGGATAAAAGCGTCTGCTAAATGACTAAATGTAAATGTAAATGTAAATTCTGTCATCATTTCAAACCTGTATGAGTTTCTTTCTACTGTTGAACACAAAAGAAGATCATTTGAAGGATATTGGACCCCATTGACTTCCATAGTAACATTTTTTCTCCATACTATGGAAGTGAATAGGGACCATAAACTGTTTGTTTAGCCATATTCTTAAATATATCTTCTTTAGTGTGTGTGTTCAGCAGAAGAAAGAAACTCACACCGGTTTGGAACAACTTGAGGGTGAGTAAATGACAAAAAAAATTTTTTTAGGTTAAACCTTTAACGTTTGCTTATAGTGGATAGTTTAATTTTCTTTTTTTGTCGTTGTTCATTAAGAGCAGAAGATGTAGTGTGAGTCTCATCAAAGCTTTTATAAATACTGTAAGCAAATTAGTCAACTTCACACACCGTGAGTGCAATGTCACCCGCAAATTATGCATGTGTGCAAAAAAAAAAAGTAAAGAATGCATCTTTGAAAGATCATGAATTCAAATCAAAGAATCAAAACATTTTAAGTCATCTTGGTGAAAGTTTTACTGGACTGTCAAAAGTGTGAAAGCGAGTATTTTCTGCAGCATGCGAGTGGATTCCTTTAATATCATACTTGCACATCACAACTCTGTATTTGTATTTTGTACAGTCATGAAGTGCTCTTTACCCAGTGCTATTCAAATCATGTTCAATCAGTTCAGTTCAGAAAATCAATAAGAAAAAGAATGTCTTTGAAAGCAACAGCGATATTTTTCATACGACATTTCTTCCGCTCCATCGTCTCTCCTCAGGACTGTAGGAAAGACTTATTTGATTTTTAAAAATCTGCAACTGCTTCTTAACAAATAAGACTGTTTACGTTACTTTACGTCACATTTGGAACGGTTTGCATTCATACAGGTCAAAAACAGAGAAATGAATGTCGATGCAGCATGCAGCCTTTACTCGCTGTCACTTATCTTGTAGCATAATGGGAGACAGAGATGCAACCAACCTTTTGAGGCAGTGGCACGTCCTCCCGAAACGGAGAAGTCTATACCAGCGTAAGCATCGCTCTCTTGGAGGTTGCTATGAGCCGTGTGTGGAGGGGGAGTGTCACGGGGCACTTCTCTCAGGTCCAGAGCGATGTAGTTGAGGTAGCTGGATGAGGTGTTCTGAGTCGCCCCTCTGGTAGCAGCGCTCGTCGCCGGGGCCGCCGCGTCGGGAGAGGCGTCCGAGTGCGACCACACGCTATCGAAGGAGGTGGAGTTTTGCCATCTGCTAGCTTCGGGGAGATTCTGATTGGCTGAGGGCCTGATTCCGCAACCACTAGCAAAAGAAGCAGGCGAGGGGATGAAAGTCTCTGAACTGTGTCGTCTCCGTCCCTGCGGATCCGCCCTGATGACCTTGGGCTCCGTATGAACGAACGGCAGCCGTTCGGAGATGCAAAGGTGCTGCATCATTCTCAAGGAACCGTCGCCGCATCCACCGTGTGCCTTCTCTGGATCCAAATTCGTTGACGCCTGCCCGTAGGAGCACCCTAGGGGACGGGCGTAGTTAGGGGGGTTCCATGGAGCGACGAGCGAGTGACGTGGAGGCCGGTCCTTCAGGAGGCTGTCCATGTTCAGGCCCAAGTAGTCATGATCTGGCGAGGAGCAACACAGCTGATAGCAGGGCTGAGATGGCGGCGGAGTGGAGGGCGAGTCTATGGAGGGGTGTGACGGACGGGACCCGAAGTCCATGTGAATGTACTCTCCGGGACTAGGTGGGCTCGGGGGCTCAGGCGGGGACATTGGGACGTAGTCCATCTTTTCGTGCTTCTCTCGTGATGGGGCTTTGTAGGAGCGTGGGAGAGAGAAGTATGAGGCTTTGGGGCCTTCGGGCGAGGCCTGGGAAAAGCCTTCGGCCACGGTAAGTTGGGACATATCCATGTAGTCGTCATACTCCGCCTGCTCTCTGCCGGACGGGCTGTCGCCCGGGAGCATCATCATGTAGCCGTATCGGTCCGCTTGCTGCGAGGAACAGGGGTGAATGTCCAGGGTTGCTCTGGGATGCATAGGGGTGTAATCTGCACTGGGAGAGGGAGCGATGCTGTAAATCATGGGCGTATAGCCGTCGTCTTTTGGCAGTTTCTTTTGACACTCAGAGCTGAGCAAGGGAGGCTTGTTTGGGTGATGTAATTCAGAGTAAGACTTATAGGCTGACTTCAGCAGGCACGAGCAAACCTGGTGTCGTTTCGACTCCACCGGGCTCGATTCATCTAAAGAAGATGAGGTTTGCGTAGCTTTCTGCTGCATGATACTCAAACTCCCCCCCAGTTTTGGCTTGGATGAATGTGCTAGCTTGAGGAAAGTTCTCTCCATGTAACTGCTCTCCTCCTCAAAAGTCCTTGCTCCATCTCTATGCCAATCCATGGTCATGTATTCGGTCAGCCGGTAGTCTTCCCTAACCGGCGGGGTGCTGCCGTGGGATTCGGGCGTGGTACAACTCGCGTGAAAGTACCTAAAGTCGCACGGGCTAGGGCAGAATTCGTCAGAGGAGTTGAAGCCTCCGTCGCTGGGGGAGCCACAAATGGAGGAGCTGGAGGGGCGAGTGTGCGTGTCGGAGGCCGAGCCGTGCCCGCTGCTGCTGGACACACTGATGGGGCTGGTGGCAGACAGGAAGTGAGACACGGGAAGCGAAGCGGAGCGGGTGTGGTGGCTCAAACTGGGTGAGGCGTGGTTGCAGCAGCTGCCGCTTTCTTCTCGGCCCACACTGAGAATGGGGGTATTTAGGTGCACCAGGCTGCCTGTGCCGGAGCTCAGCGGGCGGTCTTGAGTGCCTTCGCCCTCACTGGACGTCCGGTAGCGCTGGCCTCGCCCTCGGTTTTTCCCCGTCGGTGGCGTGCACGTCACCGAATCTGTTCTGGAGGGGCGCTGCAGCCCGGTTTGGCTTGGGGGAAGGTTGCCGAGATGCCGACGAGTGGTTATAAACGGCATGGGATTCGAGCTGGAGGACTGGCTTTTGCTCCGCGGCCTAAAGTCAGGAAAGGCCTTCAGAGCCTTCATAGTGTCCAAAATGGTCTCGTGCATGTTCTGCGCTACCACAGAGTCCTCGACTTGCACCCAGATTTCACCAGGGCCGATGGAAGAAGAGCGGCCCACCTCGATGAAGAAGAAGCTCTCAGAGTGGCCGCAGCGGCGAATGTTCATCAGCGGCAGGTTGACGGCGGGCGTCTCCGAGTTCAGCTTCACCAGGTGAATGGTCTTGGCGGAAAGGCACAGACGGTACACCCCCATTAAATTCCTGGTCTGACCCAAGCCTTTAGGTTTGACGTTCACCTGCCACACCTCCTTGAAAATAGTGCCCGGCGAAATCGTCCCGTAACCGTCGTCAAGTTCGTCGTTGTCCAGCTGCCCCTTTTTTCCCTCCGTCATAAGTTCGGTGAGAGACAAGTACCACTCTTCCTGCTCCTGTTCGCTCTCCGCCACCACTGCAAAGTACTCGTCTTTAGTATAAAGGGCAATGAGGTATTTGTTCTTGGCATCAGCCCTCTTGTTGACCGTAAAACACTGGGACAGATAAATCACCCTTTTGGCAGGGCACACAACACCAGAGGCAGCAGCTTTGAGGGCATTTCGAAATTTTTTCTCACTGTCATAGTACTCCAACCGACTGGGCCCGAGGTTGCTGGGGCCCCTCAGGACAAAGAACCTCTTGTGGCCATGTTTCTGTTTTCGGAGATAGCCACATTTCCATATGTCCCTGTCCACGCCACCAGAGCAGGCGGCGGCGGCGGCCAGGGCAGCAGCGGTGGTGTCGGCGCTGAGTACGCGGCAGAAGGCAGAGTCGTGCACCTTATACTGGAGGGGTGGCAAGTTTTTCCTCAATACAGCATCCTGAGGGCTCTCATCTGGGAACAGATGATGCACTTTAAAGTGGTAAGGCGGATGGTACCTCCTCTGTGGCTGAGAATGAGAGGAGGCTGTTAAGTGCATGGGCAAACGGGAGCCGCTGTTATTGATTGAGGTGGAGGAGGAGGAGGAGGAGGAGGAGGATGGTGGCTCCCCGGCAGCACAAGAGATGTCGCCGTTGGTCGCGGTCGTTTTCGTGACAGCGCGACGCGGTTGTGCATCCAGTGTCAACATGACGCCGTGATTCGGTAAATGCGGCCGATCTTCCATGGGACAATGCGATGAAAGGTCACTTTACCTCTGCTTTACGCCGATGCACGGCCCATTTTGTTGGCTGCGGGTTCGTTGCTCAGATACAATTACACGTTCGAGTAATCCGTGCTGCTTTCCGATGGATCGCCCCGTTGATTATTCAGCACGACAAGCACGACGAAACGTTGCATCTTCGCAGAGCCTCCATCATCGCTCGCTGCCATTATAAATCTTTATTTGCCCGCTTCACTCATGGTGGCTACACATCACTACAGCCCAGCGAAAACATCACGTGACGCGCACGTCAGCGTGCTGCGCGGGGTGAACGGGGTCAGCAGACGCTCCTGATTGGTCCGCTCGCGAAAAAAAGCCGTGACTGACACCACTCCGAACCAATCAGAGCCGTCGCTCCAGCAACAGCGTCTTTGCCTCTGTGTGACTCTCTGGTGCTGGAATAAATATCTTTGTAATGAAAATAAGCGTAACGAGCCCGAAGGCGAGAACGAGATGGTAGATTTCGCACGAGAATATAGTGTTACATCTTTTTTAATATTGAAAATTTAAATATTGAAAGGTTTTAATGACTGACAGGGGCTTAGTGTCTCGCGCTGATCTGTCAGTCAAAAGTTTGGACACTCCTGCTCATTCTTTATTATTATGACACTATTTAAATCATTTTAGCAGTCATCGCAAGAAATGTAATTATTGAAAACGTGTGGCCAGAGAATATTAATGTCAAACAAAAACATTGTAGTGTTATGCATATATATATATGTATATAAAAAAACATATATATATGTTTATTGTGGCTGCAATCTATTGATCTCATTGTAAAAATATACATTGTCTGACAAATTGAAGCTCGTATTTCATTGCTTCATGTTTGTGAGGATGGAGGAGGTTCATATTTTATGCCCTTCTCTTCATTCTAATAATAATAATTAAAAAAATCTGAATTTACTGCCTTTAGTATTCGTTATGAATGTGTTAAACACAGCCTCGTTCGTACTGAACGTCTCTCTTCGTCACAATGTGGGAAGACTGGGGTGAAGGAGATGAAGTGATGGTTAGAAATGAGCAGGATTTATTGAATAATCATGAATGCATCTGACCAGCACAGGTTCAGCAAGTGTTATTATACCGAAGCAAAGGCAACGGAGAGCTGCTGCTTCACAACAAACCTTGAGATGGAGACATTCTCTCATCTCTGCTTAGACAGCACAGCTGTCAAGATAATAGCACAAAATGCAAATAACTGTACGAATGACATTCATATATGAAGGAAAGCTGAATGTTTGCTCTTTTGAAGCACTCAATTCTTATTAGATCCTTCAAATGTTAAAATATCGTAATGTAACAATTCAGGAACCGGTTTCATGCTGTAATGCGTGTGGGGTGAACGGATATATCACGTCATATTACGAGGTTGCATGTTTTAGAAGGACATAATATTTGAATTTCAGTGCAAATATCAGGCTTTTAAATACCATAAACACTCATCAGTGAAATACTCCTTACACATTTCTACTCTTGTGTTCAGGGCTGGGTAGGTTACTTTTAAAATGTATTTCACTACAGATTACAAAATACATTCTTTAAAAAGCCATTTGTAACGTATTTCGTCACATTACTCAAGTTTAGTAACTTAATCTAAATACTTTAGAATACTTTGGAATACTAATAAGTGTGGAACAAACACAAAAAAGGTCATTGCAAGTTTTTATCTCACAATTCTGACTTTTTCCCTCAGAATTGCGTGATATAAAGTTGCAATTGTGAGTTATAAAGTCAGAATTATGAGATATAAACTCACAATATTGAGAAAAGTCAAAATTATATGAAATAAACTTGCAATATTGAGAAAAGTCAGAATTATGAGATATAAACTGAAAATATTGAGAAAAGTCAAAATTATGAGAAATAAACTTGCAATATTGAGAAAAGTCAGAATTATGAGATATAAACTAAAAATATTGAGAAAAGTCAAAATTATGAGATATAAACTGAAAATATTGAGAAAAGTCAAAATTATGAGAAATAAACTTGCAATATTGAGAAAAGTCAGAATTATGAGATATAAACTCACAATATTGAGAAAAGTCAGAATTATGAGATATAAACTCACAATATTGAGAAAAGTCAGAATTATGAGATATAAACTCACATACTAAATTCACAATTGCAAGAAAAAAAGTCAGTATTGCAAGTTTATATCTCCCAATTCTGACTTTATAACTTGCAATTGTGAGTTTAAATGTCGCAATTTTGAGAAAAAGAAGTCAGAATTGTGAAATACAAACTCACAATTGTGAGGGAAAAAAACAAATTGTGAGAAAAAGTTGCAGTGACGAGTGAATTATAAAATGACTCACAAAACATGAAAACAGTCGTGGATCATCAGGTCATGACAGGACAGTTCAGTTCACAGTTGGGGAATTTTTTTATAAATTCAGTCATTTTGTCTTGTTCAGGACAGAACTAAATAAAAACAACAACATTTGTATGATCCTCTTAAAAGTATTAAAATGTTGATGAAACTGAACTCCACTTTTTCAGACGGTCAGAGTCAGAGAATCACCAATCGCTGTTTAAATGACATTAAAACTCAAAGTAATCACTTTGGTAATCTAAAACACTTTTCAGATGTAACTGTAATCTGATTACCACCCATTTAAAATGTAACTGTAATGAAATACAGTCACTCAAATTTTGTATTTTAAATACGTGACTAAGTTACTTGTATTTTGTTACTCCCCTGCTTGTGTTAATAAACTGAAATAGTAAGCTTTAACAAATCTGATAGTTTTATCCTTGTTTTGATCAAATGATCTTGTTTTATTCTTCTCATGGCAGTACTAATTTTTAAAAGTTTTTTTCGGTTTCTCTTCATCATTCAGTTTTAGAGGCAGTGATTGTGTGGTTATTCCCATCATCTGACTAATATCAGTCTTACATATAGATGTCTATTTATAGAAGAGCTGAATATATCCAGAGATCCTCTAACTCTTTTGGGGGGGGAAAGTGTCTCAAAATATTTTGTATCTTGCAGTAGAAAATGTATTTTCCATTTTTGCTATGAACCTCCAAATAGACTGGTGCCTTGCAGAATTATAATTTGTCCTTATCCAGCACTATTGCACTCCGAAAAATAAGAGTGGCTCCTTATAGAACCGCTTTTTTCTTAATATTAAAATTATTTTAATAATCTGAGGAGCTATTTTCCACTGTAAAGAACTTTTAGTCCAATGAAAAAGTTGCACAGATGTTTAAGGTTCTTCATGGATCCATCAATGCCAATAAAGAAGCTTTATTTTTAAAAATGCGTCTCTATTCTTTCAGAGTCAATCTTTAGTCTTATGGGATCTTTTGCCAAGTAATTGTTGACATTGTATTCCAACACTGGCAGCTGGGCCACATCCTCTCTGCTTTCTTCTTTAGGTCTTCTTTAAGTCTTTAGGCACTTCTGACCTGCAACACAGCAAGAGGTACCACTATATTACTATATAGTTAGTCAAATACTCTATCAGTACTTAAATTACTATAGTATTAGTATACATACATAGTATGTATGTATATATATATATATATATATATATATATATATATATAGTGGAAAATAAATAATAAATTTTCTCGGCACATCAAATAAATATTAGGCGCATCCATTACTGTGGAGATGACGAGTCAGCATCGTTGACTTAAAGGTGCACTGTGTAGTATTTTCGTCCACTAGGGGTCGCTAAACAATCCAAAACAATAACAAAGGCGTAGATTGATGACGCAGTGAATATGGAATCATGAAACTTGTCGTCACGCATGTTAATGGATGAGTGAACGCATGTTTTTATCATGACTGTGGTGAAGCAGGACGTGAACGAGAATCGCGGGCGCGATTACTAATGAGAGACAGATATCAGTGACACACGCGAGTCCTGCGGGATATAAAGAAACGAGGACGTTTCATTCCACCGAACTACTCATAAGTGCTGAAACTCTACTCATATAGGTCAGTTTATTTGATGAATTAAAACTGTGAGTACCTGGAGGAAACATGGAAAAGTGTTTACATTTGCCCAGAGCATAAAAGTTTCTAAGTGCATTAAGTATTTGAATTAAAAATAGGATTTTACTTTAAGATTGACATTAAACTGTGTAAAAGTCTCTGGGAAGTTTGGGAAGTCCTGACTGATTAGTGTAATGCATTAGGTTTAATCCCATCAGGGATTGTTCCCAAAACTTTGACAAGCATTCTTTAAAAGTAATGTAAACGTTCACATAAACCAAGAAAAAACATTCCTTAAAAAAAAACTAGACATTTTGAACGTTTAAAAAACATTCAGAAATATAACGTTTTCATAACTTAATGGGAACGTTAGAAAAACTTTCTAAGAACATATTTTTGTTAGGGTTATACACCTTGAATTTGTTGCCCGTTTTGTGATCAAAGAAGTAGTAACATTTACAAACTGTTAGATTAACATCCAACGAAACCATTCCAAAAAATATATAAATAACTTTTTGTGCTAGCGTTTTGAGAACGTTTGTTCATAACTTTGATAGAACCTTGATAGAACCTTGCCAGAACGTTAGAGTGTAACAGTTCCCTCTGAGCTGGGAACTACAAGGCATTAAGATAGTAATAAAAATTATAGCATAAAACATTAATTAAGGACAAATTACATTGTAAGGACGTTCTACAAACGTTGTTCTCAGAACGTTTTACGGTAACATTATGAAAACATTTAACAAATAATAATAACATTATAAGGATGTTCCAAGAACGTTTTTCTAAGAACATTTTCTCTCAAAATTACGAGGATTAATGACGTTATAAGAAAGTTACTTTTAGAACGTTTTGTCCTAACATTTACATAACTTTAAAAGAACGTTAGTCAGCGGTATGAGGATGTTCACTGTTAGCATGGGCCATAACTGAGCAGAAAAAACAATTTAGTTTCTTAACTGACGCTAATATTAAAATGGCCAGTCCTTTATAACCTTATGCCATTCCATCCCTATACGAACATGAAAGGAGACATGTTTAAACTGCAGTCTGGAGGGTTTGCCTCTTTGTCGCCATCTCTGTTTGAAACCTGCAATTGCAGTTATTTGCAGAATTATCATCTTTACATGGGTTGTGCATCGGCACGCTCCTCAGCGCGGACGAATCTAATGTTTGCTGTCAGTCACCACATCGGGAACATTCGAAAACGCTGCTTAATGTACTAAGACAAAATCAACAGACCAAATTCAGTAAACATCATACTAATAAAGTACACTATATACAGAAAAGCAGTTAGCCCAGAATTTAAACGCGACACGTTTAATTTTACGCCAAGCGTTTTCCTCCCATAGAAAACGTTTAATGAGGCTTAATGTACAAAGACAGTGATATTAAAAGACCAAACGCGGTAAACATCATATAATAAACCATACTATGTACAGCAAAGCAGATGAGTCCAGAATATGAACGCAACACGTTTAATTACACGTTAAGTGTTTTCCTCCCATAGAAAACCGTTATAAAGAAAATGCTTAATGTAGCCTACTAAGTAAAATTCTGCACAAACCAATTTTTCTGTATAGTACGCTTTATTAATATAGCGTTTACTCAGGAAATCAGTCAGATGGGAATCGTATATCATGTTCATGGATGAGGTGAAGTAGTAGTTTTATAAATGTTGCGCTTGATCACATGATTTTATTTCATTATGATGGAATAGCTGCAAGTAAAGCGAGGTTTAACACTAAAATGGTTGTCATAGATGTTACTGTATTTATCCAGGTCAAAACAAGTTTAATGTTCAAAACAATCATAGTAAAAGTACAGTTGAACGTACCCACATCATTTGGAAAAAGGCTGATTAATATTTCTGTATAACTCTGTATTAATTTCCATGATCACGTCGGGTGAAGCGTTCGGCGATGTCAACAAACTGATCACAAACCAAATGCAACAACTCCGTCCTTCATAAACGTTACTGTCCAGAATGAACTCATTCGCAGTTTTGGCATTTGACACATTTGATGTAGTGAATATTTCACTAAAGCGACAGTATAAAACAAAATTACAGCCGACAGTTCATGACAAGCCTTGAAGTGTTCGTAGAGAACATCACCTCAGCATTTTTCACATCACATTCACAGACGAGAACAAGACATTCAAACAATAAGACGAACGCTGTTGATCGATATAATAATCACAGGTTTTCTGTCAATAAAGGAATCAATAGTTCCTCACCCGTCCATTAAAACACGTCAAGATCGACGTCTCCGTCTAGTTGAAGTTTGTCAGTTCTCTCCATTTAGGAAATGCGACACCGTTGCTGATCCTCGTTTTATTTCTCTTTATGGGACTCGTCTTTGTTGACAGAATCGGCTACAAACAGTGAAGAATAATTGTGTTCATAACAAATGCGTGAAACAAGCTAGTTGCTCGATAGACGCTACAACTACTATTTCCACATTTGTCCACGAGACTGTGTTGTCATGGTTTCTACAGCAGTGAAAGTGGAAACCGAGGGTAACGCGGATATGACATCATTCATAGGTTTTTCCCGCTGTAATGAGGGGCGATGTGTTTTAGGTGTGTGTGATCAATGATTGGTGAATGAGGTGCAGCTGGTGCGGTGATCAGTGAATGGGTACGGGGCTTCTGGGAAATGTAGTCCTTTATGAATGAATGAGCGTGTGAGTGAGTGAGTGAGTGAGAGAGTGAGTCCATGGTGAAGTGCCCTCTAGTGTTTCTCGCGGGCACTTCAGCTGACAATCATAACACGTCCCGGAGCCTTGGTTAAAATCGCAATTTTCTCACCATTTACAAATGGTTTAAAACATTTGGGATATTGTAAGTACTCAACTGAATAAAATATATAACACTGGCCTAGTGGTTTTTGGATATTTTACTGCAAATATTTTACATATTGCACCTTTAAGTGTTTTCTTTTTGGGACGAAAACGCTTAAGGTGTAAGCTAATTAAACGTGTCGCGTTCACATTCTGGGTTCATCTGCTTTTCTGTACATAGTATGCTTTATTAGTATGGCGTTAACTAAGTTTGGTTTGTTAATAACATAGTTTTATTAAATTAAGCCACAGTAAGCGTTTTTTATGTTAGAATGTCCCCACATCGGTGTGGATACTGTACTTCGGAATCACGGATTCTTCGTCTTGGATGTATGACCAAAATAAGTGTTTTCACCGGAAAATGTCAACTGAACAAGTAAGTAACATGTCTGCTACATTTGTTCTGACCAACTGAGGGAAAAAAAGCATTACAATAAATCGCGCTACAATAAATCTAACGATCGCTTAGCTCATATCACATCAAACCGTGCAAATTATTATTATTGTTATACTTTGTTGTCAAATTATTAGTGTCAACAACATCAGCATTGTGTGACTATGTGTATTTAGTGTGTATTAGAGTTAACTGTAGATCTCAATTTGTGTACACTGTAGTGCAGTGCTCTGAAGAGCCCAGACTGGTCAGTTTACAGTCTAATCTCTAATGTTAATTTGTGATACTATACAATCCACCATCAAAATGATGTTTAATTATTGCAGCTGCTGTAAGAAAAGGCTATAAATGATCCGTCAGCTGGGACTCGTAAACACGTAAACAGACGTAATGGCGCAAAGATGCGACAAACGGCAAATTTCCCGCGGAAACCTACCAGTACCACTTGAATTAGAAAACATTATTACAAGCTTACCTTTGTGAATCGGGTAAGGTGATAATTTTGACTGGCTGGTTACTTATATTAGATAATATTTTACCCAAAAAAGCTACGGACTGCAGCTTTAAGTAATGTTTTTTTGGGTGAAAGGGATGCCCGTGGAATTGCTAGATCATAGCTCGGGTCCATTAAATTCACATTCAACTGTATATCACATCTTTCTCCGTCTGTTGTTATTTCTATTGAGGTTAAGCATGGCATTTTGCGATGCAAACACCATCTTTTGTTCTGCATGAGTTGCGAATGTTGAGAAATGTACAAACTCCATTGCCTCTCCATAATGCAGTATTTAAAAAAAAAACTCGAGAGTTGGTTCTCGTTTTTTGCAAATGAAGGAAAAGAATGCATTGCTAAAACAAGACGCAATCTTTCAACAGGTCGACACGCAATAATCCCTTCAAAGTCAGACTGCAGCAGGTCTGTGCAACCTGAAGATTATATTAACTCCATATTACGACAGCTCTCACATATCTAACGGTACATTGATATGAAAGGTTACATGATAGACACTAGAACACATTGTACACATAAATAATATAATTATACTGTCTCTATAAACACACTGTTAACGTCTGAGTTAAATCAAACGAAGTAAAATGCGAAACTGGTACCAATAGCCAATCTCTCTGAGCCCAAATCACCCGTTTACGTTGCAAAGGAAAGTATATTAGCCTTGTTTTCACGTATTTTTGAGTCTAAGCGACTTGTTCAAACAGGTCCAGTTTTGAGCGCGACCACAGCAGCCGTCATCCGGGAAACTGATGGCAAATGTTTTTAGGTGTTTGAACACAGTCAATGTTCGTCTATTATAATCAGTTTATATCAGCTTTTGCTGACAGAGTCGGATCGAACATTATGGAAAGGATCCCCACATTTTTGTTATCATATGATCCTTCAAACCTAACGTTACCAGCAGGGGCGGATTTAGTGATTTGGGGGCCCCAGGCAAAACACAGGAATGGGCCCCTGATTGCACACATTTAAACTTGAGGTTTCTTTCATTGTTGTGATGCTTGCTGCTGCATGGCGGTGTCCCGTAGTTGTGTCCGTTTTTTTTGTTTGTTTGTTTGTTTTTAGATTTTTCGTGTTCATGTTATAATGGTTTTCTTATGGAAGCCTGTTTCCACCACTGAAAAAAAGATTATTGCGACTCATCTCAGAATTCTGACTTTTTTTTTCTCTCAGAATTCTGACTTTATATCTCACAATTCTGTGGAAAAAAGTAAAAATTCTAAGTTAAAAAGTCACAATAATCTTTTTTTTTTCAGTGGCGGAAACAGGCTTCCATACTTTCTTCATAATGTAGATGTTCACATGTAAACGGGTTATAACAGTATTAGAGTAGTTTGGACACTAGCTGGTACTTTGGGGTAATTTTCACTGCACAGTTGTTTACACAGCGCAGGGCTGTCTAATTCTTTAAAATAAATAATATATATATATATATATATATATATATATTTTATTTATTTTAATTACAGATTTAAATTAAACTGAAGGAAATTGTACATTTACATGCTTAAGAATTATTTCAACCAAAAATTAAGTGTGCCTGTATGGAAATGTATATTATTTCTTTTATGTATTTTAATTTTACTGGTAATCACATGAAGGCATAAAACATTTATTTTCTATTCCAATGTAAATAATACTTTAAAAAAAACTTAAATTTTTATACATTCGCTAAACAGAGGTTTACTGTTAAAATTAGACATACACTACTGTTAAAAAGTATAAACAAACTTTAATTTGAGGGGTTGCCTTGAAGATCTTTTTTTTCTGTGTGTGTGTTTCTCACAAATGAAACGGTAAATGCTCACGATTTCCGTGATGCAGAAAACGCGGACGGAATCGCGGAATCCATTCATAAAATCGGAATTTACTGTTTAACGTGGAATGTTACGGAATTTTTCGAATTTTGGATGAATACATCAAATGCAGGTCGGTACACTGCAATCAAATAGCGATACGGACTAGTGTATGTTAATATTAAACGGCAAAAATACTATTTAAACATGAATACTTTATGTTTTGTGTCTCTGAATGAATTGTTCAGACGAGCAGCGCGAGCGTCGCTCTTGATTCAGTAAACCGCGCGCCTGCGCCATTCATTCCTGACATTCCGCGTTACACAGTAATTCCCCTTTTATGAATGGATTCCACGATTCTGTCCGCGTTTTCTGCATCGCTGAAACCATGTCCCTGCATTTTCTGCCAAAAGCGCGTTCAACGCGGACACGTAGACGCTTGTCCTGTATATATAAACAAGGCATTTTAGGGGGCCCTTAGCTTTCGGGGGCCCAAGGCAGACGGCTACCTTTGCCTAATGGTTAAGTCCGCCCCTGGTTACCAGAGTCCATTAGCAAACGCAGTAAATTTACTTCGCAGACCGTCGCAAAACATATATTCACACTCGACAGAAACAAAATAAAACTCACACAAACCATCTTGAATTAATCTCTTCATCGTTTTAACAATCACCAGGTCTGGTTTGGTCAAAATAAACGAGTAATTCACCGAGTTTTGATTGAGATTTGAAAATGTCGGGACAAGCGGGAAACCGTGAGTTCATTTCACACTAAAAGCTACAAACTATAGTGTAAAATACTAAAACCTAATTATAAAATTTAAAATTAACTTACCAAACGTCCAGATATCTGTGAGTGAACTGCTGCAGTTGTGCTCTGACGTCAGTAAGGGGGCGCTGTTTACAGCAATGCTGTATTATTGCCTGGCATATTACAGCAACACTAAAATGTACTGTAAAAATTCCCTGCTCAAACAAAATTACCCATAATGGAATGCAAATTACAGTATTGTACTGTATTGTAAAATGCAGTATTGTACTGTTGGTTTTTACAGTAATGTGCTGCTAAATCTACAGCGACATTTAACAGTGCATGTAAATGCACACTGTTCTAAGGAACACAAAAACGAGCATAAGTTACTTCTGAAAAGTAATTTAATATACTGAACATGTGCAAATCTACAGCAGAACATGTTAAAACAGTCATTGATATAGTCTGCTTCGTTATGGAAGGCAGGAAGCCCAAACACAACAAATCATTTATGCTTTAATATTCAGTAACTTTAAGAACAAGAACTGTAATATTTTCTCCAGATAGCATCTCAACTCTTAAAACATTTATATCTACATGAACACATAAAGATATATTTGAATTTACAAATGTGGATTATTCTGTTATCATTCAGTACGATGAAAAAAACAAAACAATACGTGTTTCAGGAAGATATATGGTTTAGATCCTCTTCAAAACAAAAGCAAATATTTACAAGCCAGCTTTTTTTTCTTTTGATACTTTGATATCGTTTCAGAAACTTTGACATGGCATTGTGGTGATAAACTAGCTTGGACGTAAAACAAGATGGGGAAAATAGCTATCGTTTATGGACCATGTGACTGTACATAGCTATTTTTGCAGTGGGTGATGTTTGCTGCAATAGTAACGGTGGGCTTGGAGCTTCTGAGGAGCTCTGCGGCGGAGATTCGCTCGCCGCAACCAGCCTTGGCGCTTCTCGTCCTTCTCAGAAAAGCCATGAAGTTGTCATTTTGAGAACTGATCTTGGAAGCTCCGCTGCCGAGTGTCTGATTTCCAGGGTCACCTTGTTTATTTTCAAAGGAGTCTTTACGACCCAGGAGCTTTCTTTTAGACCTGCAAAATGGGAGAACGATATAAAAGAGATCGAGGTCAAAACAAGACTGGCGCTGTACTGGGAACTGGAGTGTTTCGTAGCAGCACTAATTAACCTGTGAATTATGGTGAATAGATCCTCCGTTGTTTGAGATTTAGACTTGTAAAGAAATACATCGTCTTCCTCTCCTACTAATTGTAGAGGTCCAAGGTCAGGCATTCGGTCCCTCTTCTCTACGTCGTATGTTGGATGATCTGTTGACATGAAGAACTGAATATGATGAGACAGCGACTATTGGTTATGGTATATAGCAGTTTCACAAAATTAAAGATATAATTCAGTCTATTCTTGCCTTTAGGGCTGTCACTAACAATTATTTTGGTAATTGAGGAATCTGCCATTATTTTGACGATTAATTGAGTAATTGGATTTTTTTTGTAGTAAAAATACACATGATATATATATATATATATAATATACTTAATATAAGCAATCAACTCATGTACATTATATTCTAACAAATGCCTACAGGGGGCGGTGTTGTTACACTTGCTAAATCCTTGTTTAATATTGGCTAAACGACATTTAATTCAAATGTCCACTTAATCTTTAATATTTGGCAACTTCTTTATGATAGAAATGCTAACTGTAATTCAACAAGAATATGTGGACATCCAAACTATTTATTTTTATTTTGAAATCACGATGAACAGCACATATATTTACTAGTTACTTGAAAAAGTAATCTGATTACATATATATGCATATATATATATATATAGAGGGTATGCATTGACGTCACTTTCCCGCCAGAACACGCCCCCTCAGCCGGTCTGAGTGGCAAAAGAGGGTGCTGCATGACTGGATTTAATAGGGGAATCTGCAAAAACACGAGTAAAACACAAGTAAAACAAACGATTAAACTAAAGGCTGGACTCGATTGTGTTCCTGTTGCAACTTACCAAAGATCCAGTAATTGACATGCAGCCAGGAATCGTTTCCTGACATTTATATACGCCTGATTTCGACGCCAGGGAAATACATAAAGCAAATTTTGCCTGTGAATGCTTTATATCAGTACAATATAGGTAGGTCTAAATCTGGGTGATCACTTATTTTAATGTTATATATCATCCAGTCCTGAAACTTGTATAGTTTTTATCAGTGTTTGTTTAAAAACACCTAATTATAACATGGTTGTTATATTGCATGATTGGGTGTTTTTAATTGATGAGTTGTCAATTCAATATATAACAATACAATATACAGGGGATTATTTTACGTATATAAACACATTTCACTACCCGGAGTCCACTTTCTGTTAATTTCAGCAATCCATTTGCTTCTCTTTTCTTTAGCTTTCGGCAGTCTGTAAAAATATACCTCAGATTTCTTGTCTATTTGGAGTCAATCGCAAAACTCTTTCCTTTTCTGAATGTGTTTTTTGCAACATTCACGCTAAAAACCTATGCTGCCACTCAGTCTTTTTGCCACTCAGTGGGTGTAACCGCAGTCGCTCCGGCTGGCAGTGACATCACGTGCATACCATCTATAGAAAAATATTGATGTATTCTACTGAGTATGCGAAGGTTTATAAATTATTTACCTTACAAATATGATGAAGAGGTGCACATTGCATTTACAAAGCCAGACGAATGTTATAAGCAAGCCAAACTGCGTCACCTCTGGTAATTTACCAGTTACTCAATACGGTTAAATTGCAATCAAAGATTTTAAACCATTTTAGCTCTCTTACCTGCTGCACTTGAGTGCTGCTGTTGCTCAGTGACCATAGGGTACGATGGAATGACGCCATATAAGGTAACATGATATTGACTCGCAGAGGTCGGAGACTTTGGAGACTTGCAGAGTTTGGATGGAGACTGGGCTCCATCTGGGCTCTTCAGAGCGGCTGAGTCATGATAAAGCGAATTGTCCACAGCTGGAGTCTTTGCCAGAGGCGGTGGTGGGGCTCTTCTCTTCTTATGAAGTTGGTTACAACAGGTGGTTGCGTTGAAGGGGACCACATTTGGATTCTGAGGCTCAAAAGAGCTTGGGGGTTGTGGCTTATGGGGTTCCCTCGTCGTCTGCGGAGAATGTCCTTTCAAAAACAGCTGCTGCCTCTGATGATGTGCTTGTTCGATACTGGCGATACTTTCTGATGGTACAGTCACTGGAGGTTTTGCTTTGTTGATCATTGCGTAAATGTCTTCCGATCTCTCCCTGGCTGTGACTGCTGGAGGTTCTGGAGCAGAAGCCGCTCCCAAACGTGGCTGTACCACGGCATTGGGTGGCCATTTATTTCTCTGTGGCTTCGGAGCCACTGGTGGTTTGGCTTTTTGGTTGTTTGTCGGGCTTAAAGAGATTCCACCCCTTTCAGTCTCCTCCTCGATTATGTCAGTTGTAGTTTCCTGCACATTCTCCAGATCAGTGCTGCTGACCGAACGTAAACGCACGTTGTTGAGGTCCTCCTGCGTCACCACTGGCATGATGAACATGCTGTTGCTCATCCTTTGCTTGGGTCTGGTGGCTTCGGCGCTGTCTGAGTAGCGCCGATTTACTTTTGGCTGAACTGTGGAAGGCTCTGGATCAGGAGTGGGATGTTGAAATTCAGGAAGCTGAAGAGAGAGCCTGGCATTGCGGTTTCTCGCCCTTTGGCCTGCAGGAATAATGCTGGAAGGCTTATGCCGCATTCTGCAGCCCAGTTGAGAAGGTCCCATGGCAATCGAGGACAGGACTGACTGAGTGGGAGTTTCACACTGGCTTGCATAGCCACTCGACGGAGAGTTTGGCCCAATGCGTTTGGAAGGTGAAGAGATGGAGGGCTGGGAGGTAGAAGAGTGGGAAGAGGACGGGGATGTGTTTATTTCAGAAATGCCAGAAGTACCTTCATTTATTGGACTTGCCGCGGAGGAGCCTAGGCCTGGCTTGCACGGTTCGCTGGATCGAAGCTCATTTAGCGCTCTGTGACTAGAGACAAATGTCTTCGGTGCCACTTTCCCAGGTGCTTCAGCTGTCGGGGAAGGTTTCTTGCACTTACCAACGTCTTGCTTTGAGGTTGGGATAAGATCTGGCAGTATCATGATGCTTTGGGCATCTTTTCTGAGGTGAAGTCCCTGTGTTTTGTGTTCCAAATACTTGAGCCTTTGCAGGGACACTGTTCGGACAGGTGGAGCCGGCTTCCTTTTGGCCTTCTTGAGGACGATGCTCCGGGATCTAGACCGTGGTACTGCATCTGGAAGTCGATCGCCCCTCCTCGCAGAGGTGCTGTCGCTGCCGCTGTCCTCCGAGCTGCTGCTGGGATATGAAAGCGCGTAGCTTTCGCATCGGCGTCGGGCCACACCGGGGTTGGAATTGACGGTGGTGGATAGTGACAGGGAGCGTCTGTGGAGCTCTATGTTGCTGGTCGGTCTACTCCTACGCTCCTTCTTCTGGGAGCTCACACCATCTTTGTCTCGTCTTGTCACGGCAGCAGAGGCAGTGGGTGATGCCTGGCTCGGCTCTTCTGGATCCTGGAACTGTGGAGGGGGTTTGATCACATCAGGTGCCATCAGAAAAGAGTTCACGCTATCGTCCCACTCGGATGAAAAGGTGGAAACGTTTGGGCCGCACCATCCCTGGGCAGAACAAACCAAGGTTGTGTTTTCCATCTTCGATTTTTTAGCGCATGAATCCGTTGCAGAGATATTCCATCGGCTCCTTCAAGCTGTTCTCGAAAACGCACAACCTGGAGCAACAGAAAGAACAATTCATTGCGGGGCTGGGATGTTACGAAATAAAGGCAAATACTGAATCTCTTTCCCACTAAAAATATCACTGGGTGACATCACTGTCCAAATGCTTTAAACAGAGTGGACTAAAAAGTGTGGAAGGGAAAATCTGCCCATCTCGGTCTTTGTTTGGCACATGAGTGGGTGTTTGCCATGGCAACAGTTACCTGTTCATCCATACGGAGACAGAAAGCAGACTCGAGAGAAATCTCAACTGTATTTACACATGCGGTTATTGCTCTCAGAAGCAATCACGGGCGGCGAAGGACAACAGAATGCTATTTAAAATGAGAAGGATGATTGCTTTGATATAGTCACTGTACACCAAGGTAGTACGTTCTCTGTATAATACATACTGTAGGATTTACCCACATCACTTTATTGAACATTTTAAATATGTAGCAATTCCAGTAAGTATGGTTACTGCGATAAAAGGCCCTCATATGTATCATCATGACAAAAGTGATCAGTAACAGTGGCTTTTGTGGTTATCATTTCTGAAAGGTGTTAATAAAAGATAACTTCCAGCCTTGGCAATAAAACAGGCCTTTACAGCTATCAAAGTGATTTTCTGATTATAGCTCTCCCCTCAATCTACCCTAATCTTAAGGCCCTTGGACAAAATGAACACCTTTATTATTAATATAAAATAAATTAAAGGGATAGTGCACCCTAAAATGAAAATTATAACATGCTCCATAAGCCCTTCTTTCTTTTAAGGACCACTAAAGGAGAATTTTAATTTTAATTGCTCTTCCATATTATGGCAGTAATTGACCAGCTTTTAAAACAGATGCAAAACTATCACAGAATGATCCCATTAGACACGTCAGGTATTTCAAGTGCTCTGGGGATATACGATAGGGTTTTCTGAAATGTAATGTATTATTTAAGGAAAATCCTGAGCTTGGCTGTTGGTCGTCTGTACATTCATGAGACGCTATTAGCGCTGCAGTTCACTCCGACTCACCCAGAAAAACACACAAGTTGTGAGAAATCAATATTAACAAGAATACAGTGTGAAATCAATGCCTAGAAATCACAAAAAAAGTATCTGACCAAGTCAGATATCTCCATACTAATGACAGGCAGAATGACAGATGTGAACGCGATAACTTCTTGTTACAACGAACACAATGGATATATTCACCTCAAAGAAGAAAGTACATGAGTTGTATTTCAGGTTACATTTTTATTAATCTTGATTTCTCACAACTTTTTCTGGGCGAGTCAGAGTTAACAGCAGCCTAATAGATTCTCACGAACAAGCAGTCGAGCACAGAAGATCAACGGCCAAGGTCAGGATTTTAGTTAAATAATACATCGAATTTCATATGGTATAACCCCAGACTGTGTTTGGAGTAATGCATTACAAGTAACGCGAGTTACGTAATCAGATTACTTTTTCAGTAAAGTAACGCGTTGCTTTTAAATATCGGAGTTACTTCTTCAAAAAAGTAACGCAAGTTACTTTGTTTTCCCATGTATTGATCCCATGTATTATCCAATGTACAGTTTTCCCATGTATTGTCCTATTCCTCTGTACTCCAGAAAGGCTTGTTTGTTTGAGTGCGCCCTCTACTGTACAGGTATGAATTTGCATTTCCCTCAGACTGAGGCTTATTCGTTTCACTTTTGGTGTGAAAGGGCCTTTACATTTAACAAAAATTGAACTTTGTGTTGTTGTTGTTGTTGTTGTTATATAAACAAACAAACAAACAAACAGCCCAGCACAGATGATAAAGAGTAACGCAAAAGTAATGTAACGCATGCTTTCTATAAAAAGTAACTAAGTAACGCAATGCATTACTTTTAAAAGTAACACTTGGAATACACAACACATGTCGCATGGGATCATTCTGCGATACTTTGTGTCTTTTTTTAAAAGTTTGATGCTGGTCGCTATTCACTGCCATTATATGTATGAGCACGTTGTTTTTTAAATTCTCCTTTTGTGGTCCATAAAAGAAAGATGGGTATGTGGCATTAGAACAAGACCAGGGTGAATAAATGATGACTTAATTTTCATTTTAAGGTGAACTATCCCTTTAAGTGATGTCATCGTGTTACGCATCATTGCTGGAAAGATAACAAAAACAGAACGATCGCACAAAATATCTGCACTCCGCTCATACCTTTCGCTGGAATGACTCATGACTTATCCAGAAAATAAAAAAGTCAATTTATTAATGTAGATAAAAAGTCCTCCAAGTATTTCGGACAGCCAAACCCACCTTACGCCATCGTGTAAATACTGAATGCGTCCATTATATAATAATCAGTGCATTATTTAAAAGCATATTTAGTATATATATATCATTAAAAATATAAAACATCGGTATAAGAGGACATTAAAATGCCTTAAGAGGAAAAACAAAAAAATACAGAGAAGATGGACTGAATCTATTTCAATTCCACCCAGCGCTCATGATGGTTTTGCAACAAAACGAGACCTGTAGAGTGTCTCAATTCATCAGGCAGACTGAAAGCTTGCTCTGAAAATGATTTCAAATGTTTACACCCTCTGTCGCTGGGATCTCAGGCAACCTGTCGCTCTGTATTGATAATAAGCGTGGTCAACATGAAAGTTGCCACGAGTGCTTTTACCAAAAGGATGTTTCAGATCAACAAAACATTGCATAGATCTTGCGACTCACATGCTCTTGCATGTGCATTATTTGTGACGTTGCTGCTTACAACCAGGAAAATGTATGTTTGTAACCGTATGGATGCGCACGACACCATTTGCTATGCTGGCATAAAAATGCGAGATGAAAAAGCACAAAAAAATAACCGATTTAGAAACTGTGACTATCATTGCACGGCCAAAGTCAGAGGTCACTTTGTCAAAATGCACAGTATTGCCGCAGAGGACAAACGTCACACACAAAGACCTATCGACCAACCTTTAAATGCAACGACATTTCCCAGAGATCTGAGGACGATCAAACCCAGCCGTTTCAAAACATCCCATATTCTCCCCTTCGTCTTACCTTTCGTTCGCTCTGGAGACCGAGCCGTGCCTTCTGATGCCGTTCCCACTCGATCGCTGTCTCTCTCTGGCTCAACGCATTCACATGCTGTTACCATGACGATAGGAAGTGGGCTGCTTGCTTCCTCTCCGAGTTCAAGTTCGTTGAATGCTGCGTGAAGAGAGAGAGGGAGAGAGAGAGAGAGAGAGAGAGAGAGAGAGAGACATATTATATAAACACCAAATCCTTAGAGACACTGGAAAATTCACTGTGCTGCCTGTCAAAAACAGCTAGAATCCACAATGCCAACATAAATCCTCATCTACACAGTGAAATTGACACTAAAATCCATTGTCACCTATATTATGAATCCACAAGATTGCATGCCTATGGATTAGTAATAGGGTACTGACAACACCGCGCAGAGACGGCGCGTTCATTATTGATATTAAGAATAATCTTATGTAACATTAAGACTGTACCACCAAAACCTGTCAAAACCGAACCAACGGGACCAATGCACCAAATGTTTGGAGGAAACAGATGTGCAGCACTGCAGTGAAGGTACGAAAACAAGTGGAAAAGAGAGCGCGTTTCTCATGCACATCACTGCACAACTGAGATTTGAAGTTTGTTCCACCCATTTTCAGGAACACTGCGAAACAGCCATTGTTCTGCATTTTCCACATTTCAACAACAGAGGTGGCGTGAGTGCATGTTTGAAGAGGTGTGAAATATATAATCACTCCGTATTACACAACTCGGTTGCATAACAAGTCCATTTGATCGTAAAACTTCGAGGTGATAGTCAGTGCGGCGTTGCATGATTTAGAGCTTGGACCGGGTGTTTCACTTTTAGTACGGAGGGCCAGACGAGTTGATGTATGGTAATGGATGCTGTAATCATGGATAGCTCATTCAATTTGATTTATATAGTCATTCAAGGAGATCCAAAAAAAGATTTCACATGCAACCTGGACTTGAACATGGGTGTATAATCTTACAGTTCAATGTTAACGTAAGTTATTTGAGTGAAATGCAAGGTTAGTTCTTCATGTGCTGTTTTTAATATGCTCTAAGACAAACCAGATGTCAACACCATTGCTGAGTATTTTCTCCTTAAAACTGCAGTGATATAAAAAACCTGGTTTGAAATCGCGGGTGTTTGTGATGTCACAAACTACCTCGTAACCAATCACGTCAACGTGCTTTAGCATATCATTGGCATTACTGAATGCTTTTCTCCACTGACGGTCTGAGTTGTTAAAAACGTTTGATTATTCGAAGTCTGAGATGAAGAGCGGGAACATGGTTTGTGTAACATTAGCAACACGTTATTAGCTGTTTGATAACGTAGTCAAGCAAAAGGCAAATCATATTAATCACCGTTAGGTGTCTGATGTTGTAAAGAGCGATACCATTGTGCAGCGTTGACCGAGTGCATCTCTGAGCTGCTGCGAGGGAGTGGAGGCGGGGCTAATTTGCATATTCATTGATCCGCGAATATTAAATGAGGAAAGGGTGTAGAGTTACATTGAAGCTATTTTAAGGCATTAATTTTTTTCAGTCTTTTTGGTGATTAAAGGTGAGTTTTAAGGGATAAAGTTATTGACTACAGGGGGAATTTAAGTGTCTTTGAAGTCCTGAGGCACTTTTTAATGTGGTCAATATTGTGATTTATTGTAAAACCCCCCCAAAAATATTAACATTAGGTAACAAAAATATTTATTAAGTATATGGCCTTTATAATAAACAATCTTTTTACTTGCATGCATTTTGTCCGAAGCGACTTCCACTGCATTGCAAGAATAGACGTTTAATCAGTTCACTGGGAATTGAACCCATGACCTACACCTACAGCACCTGCAGAAATGATACATGGTATGAATGCTTTTGTCTTTAGGAAAACAAACAATTTTGATTAATATTAAATCAACATTTAAAGGCACAATATGTTTTTTTCGCCACTAGGGGTCGCTAAACTCTTCAAAACAATAACAAAGGAGTAGTTTGAAGACGCAGTGAATATGGAATCATGGAACTTGTCGTCATGCCGATGGATCTAATAATGTTTATGGATGAGTGAACGCATGTTTTTATCATGACTGTGGTGAAGCAGGGCGGGGCAGAGAATCACGGGCGCGATTACTAATGAGAGACAGATATCAGTGACACACGCGAGTCCTGCGGGATATAAAGAAACGAGGACGTTTCATTCCACCGATCTACTCATAAGTGCTGAAACTCTACTCATACAGGTCAGTTTATTTGATGAATTAAAACTGTGAGGTAACGCAGCGCTGTTTCACTTGCTCTAACGTTACACTATCATACTAAACTGTGTTTGAGTGTTGAAAGTTGTTTAGTATTAGTTTGTTGTCTGTATGAGACTAACAGTAATCTAGATCAACATTACAGTATCATACTGATGATATTCTAACACGTGTTGAGCTATATAACATTGATTAGTCTTATATAGCCTACATTTGCTTACCTTGTCTAATAACGTACAAGAGCGTCTCTGTCAAGTCAAAGATTGTCATAAACTCGGAAACGCCACGCTGATATTGATCCTTGTTTTATTTCTCCTTTTGTCCCAAAGTTTGCTTGCCATGGTCCATAATGTTTGAACGAAACAACAACAGTGGTTACTGGTTACAGTGCAGTACAAGCAGAAACCAGGGATAACGCAGATATTACATCATTGACAGGCGACAAGTGACCAGAGAGGGACGGGCACTAATTAAAATTGTGCTTTTCTCTGAATTGACAAATTCTTGGAAACATTTAGGATAATGTAAGTACACAGCTGAACGAAATATATAACACTGTGCAAGTGGTTTTTGGATATTTTAATATAAAAATTTTACATATTGTACCTTTAAGCTTTGAACCAAACCATAAGTATAAATGAAAAACAATTTGAGAATAAATAAATTTTTTTTAACAAATTAGTGTTTTTTATTAAGTATTATTTTTGCGAGACAGTACCAGCATTGGTCAGTGAGTGCGTCATGATGGAGAAGTCGAGGTGTAGGCGTCTCTCCAGCGGTCTGGCTGGAGGTGGCAGCAGTTCATCCAGCAGACATTGATCACTGAAGCCCCACACTGGATGCTCGACACAGGCTGCAGTTGGTGGTGGTGGGTGGACATCAGACTGGACAGAGCTGGATCCGGCAGGCTCTGGCACTCTCGGGAGAAGTTAAGCATTCTAGCATTGTGAACATAAACTGAAATTATGCTGTGCATCAAGAGAGTACACTGTAAAAAGAGGTAACCTGCAATTGTGACCTTAAAGCTGGGCTGTAATGGATATTGAGGGGGACACGTATGGTCAGTAATTTGAAATGGCCAAATATTTTTTTTATTTATTTATTTTTTTGCAGTTTTGAGCCACACAGTAGTTATTTCTGTGTTGCAAATTTTCAAATGATCACAGAGCTACTGAGATAAAAGTTTAAAGTTAGGATATACACACTAATGTCTTTTGAAACGAACTTGGCGCTTCAAATAACGGTTGTATTACATCTTATTCCACTAGGTGGCGACAAGTGACTGCTAAAAATGTATTTGTCATTGAATCATTCACAAATGATTCGTTCAAAAACACTGATTCATCCAGTAATGAAACAAGTATTTATGAATGAATCATTGACTTCATTTTTAAAATAATAATAATAATAATAATAATAATAATAATAATTGATGATGTCATCGACCGAAAGCTTAGACAGCTGAATGCTCTCAAATTTGATATAAAGATTAATGCAGTAGTCAAAACCAATTTCTGAAATCCCTACATTGGCTTCCAATTCGCTACAGAATCGATTTTTAGTTTTATATTCAGAATGGTGGGAAAATCGTGATCTCTATTTGAAACCAAAAAAAATAGTAATTCTCATTTTATCCAGAATCATGCTCAGAAATGTCAAAATGATCGAGAGGGCCAATCAGATCAAAGTAGGCGGGATTTCTGTGTGTGGTAAGATGTAAGTTGGTAAACATTTAATATCTGTTTTACAACAGAAATATTCAACGACTATCCAGTGATGCAAACTACTCAACTTTTTAATAAAATTTCACCGTTTTGATGAGAATATGCCGTCATTTACATAATTAATATAATTCATAACCGTGACCAGGTAAGAAATGTTTTGCGGTTTTGACATATTAGACATTAGGGCTTCAACTAATTATTATTTAATTGATTAATCGGTAGATTATTTTTTCCCCGATTAATCGGATGGAAAAAATGTCAATTCTACATGAAAAATATTTTTTTTAATTAAAAATTAATTTCCTGAATAAACATGTAAAAAAAATTATTTCAATTCATTATTTTAAACAGCATCCTACCCAATTCTGTCCTCCAAAATAATGTGTAATATAAGGCTAAATATAAAAATAAATATAGTGAATGTTTATAAGATATGCTGTACATTACAAAAACAAACATTACATTCTAAACCTAAAATTTTTGAAAAACTTGAAAAATTGGACGAGTTATGAGGAAAACATTCATCTGAACATAATTATATTAAATTGCCTTTACTGCTACTGCTCTCATAAATATGATTTCTTGTGTTGCATGTAGAATTTTAAAACTAAACACTACATTTCTAACAAGAGAAACCCATAGAAACCTGAGACTCGCACTCAGGACTGCACATGCGCATTGGCTCATCTAGCCTGAAAAATAAGCTTTTTAACGCTATTTGAGCATATAAAACAACATTTATGGAACAGTTCATGTCAGATTTTGCTGCTGATTTGAAATATATTATTTAATTGTGAGTTCAGCTTGGATCATGTACCTTTCCAACTCACTCTGAGAACACACAACAAAGGGGGCGGGGCCATGTTGGGCTGCTTTAGAGAAGAGGAAGAGTTGTTGTAGTCGAGTGTTGTTGATGCCGTCATTTTACGCCGGACTGCTTCACAAACGAGGGTCAATTCAACGAAAAAAAGATGAACATGACGACACATGCTAGTGATGAGTTGATCAACTCCACAGCAACTACATCAATTTATCCACTAACCGTTCAGAAACGACTAAAAGTTGGAACTTCTATGGCAAGCCGTTTTAGCTTTAAACACTCCTTCCCGTACTAGTCATAAATCAGTTTTGACTAGTCATAATTCCATTTCCAGATATCTCTTATGCAATTTTGACTCGTCGTAATTGCAATTGAGATATCTACAATGTCATTGTGACTAGTCATAATATGCATTGAAGATATCTACAATGTTAATTTGACTAGTCGTAATATACATTACAGATATCTACAATGCTTTTATGACTAGTCAAATTCTTCCATTGACTTCAATTGGAAAATATTTTCAGATATCTACAAATGAGTTTTGACTAGTAGAAATTGTAATTAAAGATATCTCCAATTTGATTATGACTAGACAAAACTTAGTTAGAGATATCTCAAATTATATTTTGCACTAGTGGCAATTAAATTAGAGATATCTTCAATTGAATTGCCACTAGTGCAAATCATAATTAGAGATATCTCTAACTGCGTTTTGTCTAGTCATAATCAAATTGGAGATATCTTTAATTCATCGTTTTTTAAGATATCCAAAAATAAATATGAAGATATCTTTAAATAATTTATTACTAGTCAAATTACAGTTGTAGATATCTTGAACTGGATTTTTGACTAGGCAACACTTAATTAGAGATATCTTGAATTGGAATTCGTCCTAGTCAAAACTCATTTAAAGATATCTTCAACTTAATTATAGATATCTCAGTCTGTTTTTTGACTAGGAGGATCTTTCTTTGGAGATATCTGCATTCCGCTTTGTGACTAGGAAGAATTTCAGAGTAGATATCTTGAATGAACATTCTGACTAGTCGAAATTATTTTATAGATATTTGAATTGCGTTCTCAAACTACGCCTTTGCTAAGCCCCGCCTTTTCTAACCATATTGTCTGCGCGCCAAACAATCTCAACGGGCTGATCTGGTTTTAAGGTAATAAAATTACTGTAAAAGTAACTGTGTATGTTATTAACACTGGAATAGCAACTGCATTATTTGCAAATCGCGGGCTTGTTTTGCGTTGTCAACCGTTTTCTAAGGTAATATAGTTGTGGAGATAGCGCCTCTGGGTGGTGCGGAGGAAATGTAAGTTTCACGTCACGCACGACGGATTCGACTAGGAGCAATTACAATTCAGATATCTTAAAATATAATTGTGACTAGTCGAAACCGAATTACAGATATCTCTAATTACCTTTGCGGATAAATGGCGCGTTTTTTAAAGATATCAATGACATCATTACAGATATCTTAAATGGAGTTTTGACTAGTCAAAAATATATTACAGATATCTCAAATCGGATTTCTTACTAGTGCAATTATAATTGCAGATATCTCTAATTGACATTCTGACTAGTCGAATTATAATTATCACTCGTCAAAATACAATTGTTACTATCTTTAAATATATTTATAGATAGTCAGAACAAAGTTTAAAAGCTAAAACGGCTTGCCATATAGAACAATGTAAGGATGAACACCGTCAGCGTGAGATTCTCCAGCTTTGTTGTTGTTGTTGAGCTGTTAAAGCTCCGCCCTCTTCTGGAGCAGCAGCTCATTTGCATTTAAAGGGACACACACACAAAAAAATGTGTTTTTGCTCACACCCAAATTAGACACTATAATAAATGATCTGTGGGGGATTTTGAGCTGAAACTTCACAGACACATTCTGGAGACACCAGAGACTGATATTACATCTTGTGAAAGGGGCGTTATAGGTCTCATTTAAAGATCTATTTCTACCTGATTTAACTGTTTTGTTGGTATAAATTATGCATAGGTTGGTTCAATGATGTTAAATATTTTAAACTTGAATAAAACCAGTTAATTTAGATGTAAATAAATAAATTCCAGCAATTGCCTACTTTATTTTGATGATCCACTTTAGATGTTCCACCATCAATAATTAACTTTGCAGCTACAGGTCAACTGGCAGTCATTAGAGTATTTGTAGACCCTCTGCTTAATATATGTAACACTTTATTTTGATGCTCCCACACCTTCTACTGAATGTAAGTAACTTTGCAACTATATGGCAACTTAATCTACTAACCCAAACCTAACAGTCTACTAATATTAATGAGATTAAGTGGACATTTACTTGCAAAGTTATCTATAGTTAGAATGTGGTCTATCGAAATAAAGACATGTAACCGAAATGCCTCCAATGTTGTGTGTGTTTTCTTTCAGCAGTTCAGTGCATCACATCACTGCACCCTCATTATTAAACACTTAAAACGGACACCAAACCCACAAACAGAGTGTGGGACACTCCCTTCAAATAGAGGAAGCACATTTACCCAAGCGGACAGTGACAGGAAACATGGTTACTAGATTGCTTAAATGTTGGGTTGAGGTAAAGGCCAAAGTCAAGAAAGCACCTGCAGGAGGATTTGAAACCACACAGTATGAAATAAGGACAACACCCAAGAACAACCACTTCTCCTTTTTTATTTGACATTGTGTTTCAGTTTGATAAGGAGTGCAAAATGAAACATAGACATGTTGAGGAATACACAACAATGAAACAAACATTTAAAATTACATTCAGCTGGAAGGAAATGTATGGAAACCCTGAGGATTTTAGATTGATCTTTATTGTTTTCATGATGATTGCAACTTTCAGTGAATTTTCCTCATTATTTCAACATTACAAAAGTTGCTCTGGAGGAAACAAAACATCTATAATATACTGCTGGATCATTCTAGAAATGGTAAAACATGCCATCAGAGAAAAGAAGAGATGTTGTTTGAATTAAAAGAATAATTATGTGCGTGCACAGATAAATCCTTTATGATAAACTCTGCAATGTGCAGTAACAAATAAGAATAGACCATTTTCACTGATAAATTTAAAGACATTTTAAGAGATGTTATGCAAACCTGTAAGTATATGAGAAGCAGCATTATAGTTTTAATTAAATGTAAAACAAAAGTTCAAAAATAATGTAGTCGACAGGATACATATTTATTGCTTTATGAGCAAAAAACACACTCTGACACATAGAAGGTTAAATTATGGTGAATAATTCAATGATTAATTGTTGTCATGACAACAATGTTATCCATCTATAGGGTAACATAGTTGAAAATGTCAGCATTTTGACTCAATTTGTGGTTGGAAACTTCTGGCCAACCACAATATTTTCTGAGGTTAACCTCAGATTTGAATACATATTTGACATGTATTTGCGGACATGTGCAAAATAAATCTTTCCTTAATTTAAATTTAACCTCAATCTTATTATTCTGAAGCATTTAGATTGTAGAAATAAATCTAATAAAGATAATGTTAAAGGTACCATAGGTGTAATGATGGTCGAGTCAGCGGCATGAGATCCAATTGCAGGCTTTATTAGAAAACAGAATGATCGTAACAGGCAGGGTCAAACAGGAATATCGGAGGTAAGCAGGTTCGTGGTCAGTAAACAGGCGAGGGGTCGGTATAGGCGGCAGGCAAACAACAGTCCAGTAATCCAAAGCAGTGAGTCAAACAGGGTAGGCAGCAAACAATCAAAAACGCTCAGAATTGACAGGGAACCTAATCAAGACTTCGCGGTTAGTGTAGTGTGAGAATGGTGTTTATATGTGGTGTGGGTGATGAGGTGCAGCTGGTGCGGTAATCAGTGACTGGGTACGGGCCTTATGGGAAATGTAGTTGATGTGAATAAGTGAGTGAGGGTGTGAGTGGGTGAAAGTCCAGGATGAAGTGCCCTCCTGTGGTGGTCATGGGCACTTCAGCTGATGATCATGACAATAGATGATTCTCTAAAGAAACATTTATTGTTATACTGGTTGAAAGTCTCCTCATATCCTGATAGCAATCACTATGTTAAATGGTCTAAATATAAATATATAGTCTGTGGAAGGTGTAGGATCCTAAAATGTTGATCCAGTTATTATATTCTGTACTCTTCCTGTCAACATATGTTTTTACATACCCTCGCACACCCTGTTTGCGCAGACATCACATGTCATCAGCACGTTTCATGCTATGCAGAGTTTATGTAGACAGACGTCAGTCGTGGAGCACCACAAACAAACAGTAACACCTTTTAAAGTTCCTATCGAATCAAAACAATGAGCTTATGCTGCATTCATGCCATAATTACCATAATTAAGAGATGGCA
Organism: Zacco platypus; assembly: GCA_038088235.1. NCBI lineage: Eukaryota > Metazoa > Chordata > Actinopteri > Cypriniformes > Xenocyprididae > Zacco > Zacco platypus. The sequence continues at coordinate 23,222,591 of CM076070.1, forward strand.
ACTCATGACGTTCTAACCGGAGCTGTTCACGTCCTCAGACTCAGAATTATGCGTTTCCATGTTAACAGTATCAACACCGAAATGGATCTGCAGCAGTCAGGTAAAAGTTGTTTACGCTCATTATTATTATGATGTTAAGTGCTTTGAGACATGAGGTAGTTTAGCGCCTCATAACTGGACACAGTTTGCAGGGAGGGTGGGATCGAATGCTTTCAACGCTAGCAGGCTAACGTTAGCATTTCCCAGATCTCCTACTGCACCTTTAACAATTCCTATTCGTTATTTATACAGACACTGCAAAAACTAATTTAAAATGTAACTGTAGTCATCCTGTTTGAAACTTTGACTAAAAACATGGTGGTTTTTACGATTTACCGTCACAGCGTTCTCTCCATTATTACGATTCTTTGCAGCCTTTAGCCGCTGCCTACAGCATGCTGGACGCTTCACTGGAAACCGAAAGTAAATGTTATTCAAACACAAATCGACACCTATGACCAAAAGTTTGCTAAGAAGTATTTCCTACTAAAGCAAGGCTATATTTGACTCACCTAGAGATAACCACAACAGAAACATGAATCATTTTTTGTCTTGTCGACTGTAAACATCTGTCATGAAAAATATCTTATTAAGGACAGTACTAAATAAAAAATAACATGCACTTTGTATAATCCCTCTTATTTTGTTAAAATAATTAACATTTTGCAGATTCTGCAAGGGGGGTGTAAACATTTGAGCAAGACTGTATCTATATAGCTTATCTAGTTCAGTCATGAAACTCTAGAGGGCGCAGGCTGACAGTCCCTGTATTCCTGCACATTCTATTGAATTAACATAGGAAATAGACAAAACATTTTTTGGCAAAAATTATTATTCAGTAGAAATATCAGAAAAAAGAAGAGAAAAAAAATGCAATTTACATAAAAATTGTTCTGTAATACGGGATGTTTTCAAAGCTTTTTTATTGGAGGGTGATAACAATAGTAACTGTAAATCATAGGCTAAGCAAAAACTGAGCAGTTTGAAGGTATTTACCCATCATACAAATAAAGTTTAAGACATCCTCTTGCTCTTTATTCTCAGACAATATCAGAACCTTACTGACAAAAATATTACACAGCTGGTGAAACACAAGAAGTGAGAAAGCTAAAATTTGAAGCCAAAAATAACATTTATTAGTGTGGGCGCCTTAACATGAATTATAGGATAGACTCAGCTGGATTAATTCTGCTCCCAATTTTCTATTTGGGATGTGTGAAGTCTATTAATATCTACTGTATACTATTTGATACGGCAAACGAATGTTGGAAACGGCTGAGCTGAAATTTCAACATTTAATTTCCATGTAAAGTGTTACATGTATGCATTTGTGACTTGTGTCATACGGTTTATTTGTAGCAATAGAGAACAATACATAGTATGGGCCATTGATTTTTCTTTTATGCCAAAAATCATTAGGATATGAAGTAAAGATCATCTTCCATGAAGATATTTTGTACATTTCCTACCATAAATATATCAAAAATGTATTTTTGTGAGTGGATATGCATTGATAAGGACATCATTTGGACAACTTAAAAGGCGATTTGCTCAATATTTAGATTTTTTTGCACTCTCAGATTCCAGATTTTCAAATAGTTGTATCTCGGCCAAATATTGACAAACCATACATCAATGGAAAGCTTATTTATTCAGCTTTCTGATGATGTATAAATCTCAGTTTCAAAAAAATGACCTTTCTGACTGCTTTTGTGGTCCAGGGTCACATTTATCCAAAGTGAATGCCGGCAAAAAAAAGGGGGAAAAGAAAGAAAGAAGAAGCAGCAGTAACTAGGGTCACATTTGCCGATTCTCCATCACCAGAGACCCTTGTTGTTTTTGCAGTTAAATGTGGGTGTGCTGCCATCTGGCGTCCACCCCATGAACTACATCAGCACCATGGTCAGCACCAGCACATGAAAGTTTCTGACCAAACATCTGTTATTTATTGCTGGGGTTTGAAGACAATCTCTAGAGGTTGTCAAGCAATAGAAGTATTTAGATGTTGTATTTGATGTTGATGTTATTCGAGGAAAAGCTCTTCAATGCATTACTTGAAGAAATGTCTCTTCTGAAAATGTGTTATACATGTTTATTGGTACATGATTCATCTGTGACTGGTCATCTCAATTTAAGGAATAAGAGTAAATTTGGGTAATGTTGTCAAAACGTGTAATAAGATGTGAATGGTTTGATCTGACTAATAGTGATGAGAGAGAATAAGATCAATTGAAAAAATAAACACTACTTTTATGGATGGGATATACTGTATATGATTTTAGTTACAATCACTGAAAAGAAAAGCTTCAGGAGGTCTAAGGTCTTTTTTGCCTTTTAAAACACAGCAATCAAAAGTATTTTTGAATTTTGCCACTGAAATATGCCATGAACAGAATTCATAAATGAAACACAGAATGGCGTATCAAACATTGATTATTCATATCACCGGATGTTTCTGGTTATCAAGTGTTGGGAGCAATTAAGTAATCTAATTACTGTAATTTAATTACTTTTCCCTTGAAAAAAGTAACTTTAGGGATTACTCTTAATTTTTTATGTAATCTAATTACAGTTACTTCTGATGTAATTGACCCTTTGCTGGGAGTTTGATTGACAGGAGTTTGATTGACGGCTTTAATGTGTGGTGACAGATCGCTGTAGCTCCTCGTGAACCGATCATCTCTTCATACTAGTTCATTTATAGCATCAAATAAACATGAATGAACATCAGAAGGAATGTTGTTTCAAGACGTGATTCAAGTTCACCAGCGTTAATCTACTAACTCCCCTGACCGCTTTGACGGACAAAAATGGCGGATTCAGCGATTATGATTGGTTAGATCGCCTGTCAATCAAACTGTTGGCGAAGAGTCAATTGCATTAAACACCGTAAAACAATTCTATATAAATCAATAGTGGATTTAACATCAAAACTTAATGTTAAAATGTATGTTTTTAACATCAGTTCAAGAATTATTTATACAATTGTATATTATTTATTTGAAAGAATCAAAAGTATCTATCCTTATATTGTTCAACTGGCTGATAAGGGATTTAGAAATGAATAAAGAGTAATAATATTTTTAGAGAGAGCGATTACAGTATTCTAATAACACTGGTGAAGATGTAATTAGTAGCAAGTAACTGATTACTTTTTTTAGAGTAACGCGCTTGGTGCTCGTGAATATGGAAAATTATCAATCGCTTATTTAAAACCACTTCAATTCTACTTTCTTACAGTGAAGTTTTGCACTAGAACTCAAAGTGAATTCGGTCCTGCCGGAACGGGAGCGCGCCAGTTTCTCCGCGTCGAGTCACGCGCTGACGTCGGGACTCCATTCGCGACGCTGTTTTTTTTTTGTTTTTTTTTTCGCGTCGCGTTCGCAGTGTTGTGACTGAATCATAGCCCTTGACGTCAGACGAGCGAGTCATCTCGGCAACCAATCAGATGCTAACAAGCAGGCGCCGCTGTCTGTGAACTGCCAACGCGTTATGATCAGAATGACAAGCCAAGGCTGAGCGCTGCCCAGGTAAGAAACCTTGATGCCAATAAACGGGCGAGCAAACATTCAAATTATAAATAAAAAACAACAACAACAACAACAACAGAAGCAAGACGGCAGATTCTCTCTCACCCGCGTCTTCATTTCCATCCCAAAAAGATGCGCGTGGCACGGGATGAGCCTCATCTATTCTTCATCTTCACTTGATGGAAGAGGGATGGAGACAGTGGTTGGTACCAGTCTTTGTTTGAGAAATATTATGTTTTACGACAACGCTGTCCAAATGTCCGCGTGAGATTGTTACTTCAGCGCAGAAGTGGTAGAAATATTTCAATTAAGTGTAGCCGCTTATTTCACCTGCGCAGCAGAGGGCTAAAGATAATGTCTAAAAATATCTCATGCATCCTCTTGAATATTAACAGATCTGCGAAGTCAAGGCAAGTCACATTTATTTAGAGCAGCTTCGCATTAATAAACGTGTAAATAATGCTGTGACATTAATCAATTATGAATCAAATTCAGTTTCAGCAGCTCTACATCAGACAATGATGTCATTATTCAGCTCTAATCAGGTCAAGTAACAGTAACAGTGTTCAATTTATGAGTAAATATGACGATACAATGTAAACTGGTCACTTATTAGAACATAGGTTTTTAAAGTCCTCCTTTAGTCAATAGTTTTATTCATTAAAACTCATATTTGATCACCAAAATTACATATTAAAACGTTTTTTAATTTTCAATTGAATTCGTCATGTCTTAAAATAGCTTGAATGTTACTTGCTTCATTTAGTTTACGCGGTTCTATGAATATGCAAATTAGCCCCGCCTCCACTCAGAGATCGTTTGTGACGTCAGCGATTTAAAATCGCGTTTTTAAAATCGCGTTTCTTTGGTTCACGGCAGTTTCAAGGAGAAATATTCACCGCAGGGGGACTTTGAATGAAAATAAAATTAAAGCTTCAAAAGTCACGATTTCAATATGGGTGTGTGTGATTTAGATTGTTGAGCAAAACGTTCATCAAGTTATGGTTAACACACACCTCATTTTGCTCATAAATGATATGATAAAAACCCATTAGGAAAATCTCGAGGGAACCAGTGGTTTATTAACCCTTCGCCAACAGTTTGATTGACAGGCGATCTGACCAATCATAACCCAGAATCCGCCATTTTGTCCATCAAAGCAGTCAGGGGAGTTAGTAGATTAACGTTAGTGAACTTGAACGTCTTTCCGCGCTTGAAACAACATTCCTTCTGATGTTCATTCATGTTTATTTGATGCTATAAATGAACTAGTATGAAGAGATGATCGGTTCACGAGGAGCTACAGCGATCTGTCACCACACATTAAACACACACTAGACGCTATTTATTGATTAAACTTCTTAAAAAAATTACAATATTTTAAATATGAAACTGTTTCATACGTTGTCAGTGTCCTCTTTGCTCCAGGATGTATTTTTCACTGTGTGAGAACATGATGTGTGGCGTGGGAGCACATGACTTGTCGGACATAGCAACAGTAACTAAAGGGGGCGGGGCTTTGCGAAGGGTCAATTAGTCTTCCGGATATTCCACCTGCTCCACTCTATTCTATAAACAGCTCGACAGGAATTGTTATTTTTCAGCCTGAGTTACAAGTAACGCAAGTTATGTAATCAGATTACTTTTTTTTCAAGTAACTGGTAAAGTAATGCATTACTTTTAAATTTACAACAAAATATCTGAGTTACTTTTTTAAATAAGTAATACAGGTTACTTTGTTTTCCCATTTATTGACTGACAGTTCTCCTTTCTCCATGTTGAGAGAAATGGGGATTAAGTTCAGAGGTGTTGTTGAACATTATGGTTATTGTATTTACTATAATGCATTTATTCATCTCACTTGCACAAAAACAGATTCAGAATGAATAAAAACAGTAAAATGCAAAGTCAGATTACGCAAACCTAATTAAACATGTTACATTTACACAAATATACTTTATGCATTTAATCTTACTTTTTGAACCGATGTCTTTGCTGCTGACTTGTGATGTTTTAATTTAACCATACAAATACTGGCCTTTTATAAGCCGCGTTTCCACCACAGGAACTTTCCCCAGGAACTTTGGGGTGGTTCTCCGTGTGTTTCGTCCACAGGAACCAGGGTCAAAATGAAGTTCTGGGTAAAGATTTCCCCCTCAGAAAGTACTTGCTCGCAAGTTAGTACTTTTTCAACTTTCCAGAACTTTCAGGGCTTTATTAAGTTTATATGCGGAGGACAAAAATCCAGCGTAAACTGGAAAGTCACGCGGAGTCCTAAATCACCGGACTAATCTTCATGGTGCTTTGGACCGCAATGGAAACGCAGGCAGCAACAGGTCTGGGGGGAAAAGTTCCTGGGACAAATTATTCAGGGTAATTTCAGTGAAAAAGCAGCTATATTTGTCAAAAAAATAGAAATTTTGTTATTAAATAAACAAACAAGTAAGTTTGTTACTGAAACAAAAAAGCAATCCGAGCTCAGGTGAGAAAAGCAATGCAAAAGTAATGTAACGCATTTCTTTTCATAAACATTATGCAAGTAATGTAATTAGTTACTTTTTAGGGAGTGACGCAATATTGTAATGCATTACTTTTAAAAGTAACCCAAAAATGAAAATTATCCCATGATTTACTCACCCCCAACCCATCCTAAGTGTAAATGACTTTCTTCTTTCAGACGAACACAATCAGAGGTATATTAAAAAATATCCTGACTCTTCCAAGCTTTATAATGGGAGTGAATGGGGCTCAACATGTTCAAGCCCAAAAAAGCACATCCATCCATCATAAAAGTAATCCACACGACTCCAGAAGGGTTAATAAAGACCTTCTGAAGCAAAGCGCTATACGTCATATACGCTTGAGGGTCATGGGATGAATTATGGAATAAATTTAACTTTTGGGCAAATTAACCCTATCCCTTTATTAACCCTTTTAGTAACCATTTAATAATTGTATTCACATCCAATATTATCAGTGCAGTTAAATTAATAATGGTACATTGACATAATGACTTAAGTGATTGGTGTATCTGTGTATTGGTGTTTTATCTATCGATCACATGCTCTTTCGTGTGTGACTCTTCCACTTGTGTCATTTTCAGTGATTCATCCTCCCGCTGTGGCAATGAGTAACCTGCTCCAGAACACTTCTCTTTGGAACTGGGATGTACTGGAGGGAAGAAACACGTCGCACGCCCCGTCCTGGGAGCTGGAGCCGGTGCCCGTGATAATCATCAACCCATGGGACGTGGTGCTGTGCGTGACGGGCACGCTCATGTCCTGCGAGAACGCGGTGGTGATCGCTCTGATCGCCTACACGCCCACTCTGAGAGCTCCCATGTTCGTCCTCATCGGGAGTCTGGCGTTCGCTGACCTCCTGGCCGGCCTGGGCCTGATCCTCAATTTCATCGTGACTTACATCATCGATTCGGGACTCGTCACGCTACTGTCGGCGGGGCTCCTCATCACGGCCTTCTCGGCCTCTGTGCTCAACATCCTGGCAATCACAGTGGATCGTTACCTGTCCCTGTACAACGCGTTGACGTACCACACCGAGCGCACGGTGACTTTTACCTACATCACGCTCGTGCTGCTGTGGGCCACCAGCGCCGCGCTCGGCTCACTCCCGGTCCTGGGCTGGAACTGCTTGGAGGACGAGAGCACCTGTAGCATCTGTCGACCGGTGAACAAAAGCAACGCGGCGGCACTCGCCGTGTCCTTCCTCCTGATATTCGCTCTCATTCTGCAGCTGTACCTCCAGATCTGCAAGATCGCCTTCCGGCACGCTCAGCAAATCGCAGTCCAGCGTCAATTTATGACTGCCTCGCACTCGTCTTCCACCACGAAAGGGGTCTCCACCCTGACCACCATCCTGGGCACGTTCGCATTCTGTTGGGTCCCCCTCGCCATGTACTCGCTGGTGGCGGACACGCGGTTCCCTGTGATCTACACCTACGCCACGGCTCTTCCAGCCATCTGCCACTCCATCATTAACCCCATGATATATGCGTTCAGGAACCCTGAAATCCTCAGATCTTTGAGGATTGCGTGTTGTGGGTGCATGCCTTACAGATTCACCATGCGACCGAGGACACCCAGCGATGTGTAGCGTCTTCAAATTAAAGTCTGTAAAGCACATGGTGCATAGAATCCACATTTTGTAATCCAGTGAGGAGAGGAAACGTTTAATATTCGGGCAATTTAGTAGCACTTCAGTGTCACACGTTACGGTAATGACATGTTACTACAATAATAACTCGAATAATTTTGTGTAACATCAACTTTATTATGGAGCTCCTAAAGGGACATGATGATAGTAAAAACAAAATGAGATTGGAGGAAATAAACTATTTTAATGCGTTTGCGTTTCCACAAGAAAGATATCATTCGCTTGCAAAAATTTCACGTTCCCTACTCAAAAAGCGAGATTTTACGTTTGCTTGCATTTCTTTCCCCTGAAAAACTTTGTGTTCGCTTCTACCGGAGAAACTTTTCAGTTTTGTTTTAGCTACAATGTAAAAAAATAAATAAATCAGAAAAAGTACTGGCAGCTCATTACCGCATTAATTTTATGGACATTTCCGTGAACTCTAAAACACAACGCAATGCTGTGTAAAATTCAAAATACTGGTAAAACACCTGCAAAATATAAATTCTGAAAATTCCTTCAAATCAATAGAGTACATTGTGCCCAATTTCTACGGTGTAGCAAAACTGTAGTTGTGGAAATCACATGAGGTGGGAGGAAAGACTATATTACAGTACTATTGCGAGCGAACACTCTCGGGGGAATATGCAATAATTTTTTTTTCTCTCAGGAAACGCAAAAGTTTCATGTAATACTAGTTTCACAAATATAAATTTTCTTCCCATCTCATATGTTTTTCCATCACCACAAAGGGGCTCCGTACAAGCTGCTTCATACCACGGTAAACTAATTACAGTAGTTTAAAACATACTGTACAGCACAATTAATGGTGTTTTTGAGACGTGCAGGAACATGTTCCAGCTCTCCCCTGTGGCGCTTCATACTTCAGGTAAAGGAGATGGAAGGATGGATGTACAGTTAATTATAGTTGTTGTTGTTTGTGTGCCAGATACACAGGATGCCTACAGTATTGTACAACTAAGCACTAAGTTACAGTATAAATACAATCTCTGATAATTATTCAAATCTGATAATAAGTGCAAAATAACTATGAAATGCTGAAGCAAAAAATTAAATAGTTATAGCAATAGTTCAGATATCCAGAAAACTACAGAAATACCTCACGACGAACACAAATTGACTACAAAATACTGTAATCCGTTTCCACAGAAAAACATCATTGCACTTCAGGACAGTCGTAAAAAAAAAAAAACCTTCACAAAGATCCACCCCCCTTAGTTACTGTTGCTAGGTCTGAAAAAGGACACTGACAACGCGTCGACAGAGAAGACAGAGCAGATTCCTTTTGGTTTTTTTGTTTTTATATTTAAAAAATGTAAACAACAAACACCGTCTCGTGGCTCTTTAATGTGTGGTGACAGAACGTGGCACGTAACGCGAACATCTCTTCCTCTTTACTAGTTAGCGCGAACATGAATGAACATCAGAAGGTGTGTTGTTTCAACCGCGGAAAGATGCCGATTCGAGTCAAGCCACCTTTTTACAATACAGATTGTTCTTTACAGCGATAACAGGATCCACCGACTTTAATCTACTAACTCTCCTGTCTGATTTGTTGAAATGTCAGATTCGGCGTTATGATTGGTCAGATTGCTCGCCTGTCAATCAAACTCTCCACCGAATAATTACATATTAAGTACATGTTGTCCATTATATTGAGAATGTGAGCACTGTAATGTAAAGACTGACCTCCAATTTCTGTAGTGATGTTTGGTGGCATTGATATAAGTGGATGTTCTATATGCATTTACAAACTACTTCAGTTCTGGATTTCAAAACGGATAATCAAATAGTAATGTGGTGTCCAAATACAAATCATCATCATTATCATCAAAAGGGTATATATAATTATCCAAATGTAGCATACAAGTGTCATTGTTGGCTGTACGCACAGTGGTATGCCTTCATTCTTCACATCTCTCAATTAATCGAGCAACATATATCCACAGCTTGTCATTACTAATTTTTGCCATCAAACTAATTACACTAAAGTGAATATTGTGCTATTCTGTTCCTGGTTGTTCATATTCACGAACTTCATTTAGGATCTCCGAGCATAATTATTAAATTATTTATGCATCATGTTTCAGTTGAAGTTGTGTACATTATTTATTTCTAATATACTGATATATATTGACAGTGATCTTCCAGGTGTGTCGTCACAACACTAGTCACTTATTGTACAAACCGACAGATTTTCTGTTGATTTCTTTCAGATTTCATTGATCAGTCGAATGTGGTGTTGTGTGGATGTGTGGTGCATTATGCCTTTTTCGCACTCGCTTCGATGTATTACGAGCTTGAAACTTCAATATGCTTTGCAATCATTTTATATTTGTGGATGCAACAGTAATAGAGAACAGCTGTGTTGTTCTGAGTAGATAACTACTTTTGTGTGTCTTTGGAGGCGAGGCGGTCTGTGAAAACATCTCAGTATCATCTGCTTAAAGGGTATCATACCGTGTAGTCCTGGGTTCGATGGGATGGCTGTGCAATGTCATCGGATCGCCTGGGACGAGATTAATTGCTGGTCGAGGCTGCCAAAGAACCATGTTTGACATGTTGGATTTACTGAACTTGAATGAAACTACTGTGTTATTCTAAATAATATATAAGATGTCTACTTTTCTGAATGTACCGTCTGTTGTCAAGAGTTTTTTTTGAGCGGCTGTGATTATAAAGCATCACGTGTGAGAGTGTGTGTATCAGACGAAACCACGCCGTTAATTCACACAGAAGACTTTGAGACCAAGACCAAGACTAAGACAAGACCAAGACTTTGAAGGGTTGAGACCAAGACAAGACAAGACTAAGACTTTGAGACCAAGACCAAGACTAAGACAAGACCAAGACTTTGAAGGGTTGAGACCAAGACAAGACTAAGACTTTGAGACCAAGATAAGACCAAGACTAAGACAAGACCAAGACTTTGAGTGGTTGAGACCAAGACTAAGACAAGACCAAGACTTTGAAGGGTTGAGACCAAGACAAGACAAGACTAAGACTTTGAGACCAAGACCAAGACTAAGACAAGACCAAGACTTTGAAGGGTTGAGACCAAGACAAGACTAAGACTTTGAGACCAAGATAAGACCAAGACTAAGACAAGACCAAGACTTTGAGTGGTTGAGACCAAGACTAAGACAAGACCAAGACTTTGAAGGGTTGAGACCAAGACAAGACAAGACTAAGACTTTGAGACCAAGACCAAGACTAAGACAAGACCAAGACTTTGAAGGGTTGAGACCAAGACAAGACAAGACTAAGACTTTGAGACCAAGACAAGACCAAGACTAAGACTTTGAGACCAAGACTAGACAAGACCAAGACTTTGAGACCAAGACAAAGACTTTGAGTGGTTGAGACCAAGACAAAACAAGACATTTACATTTTTATTCATTTAGCAGACGCTTTTATCCAAAGCGACTTACAAGGGGAGCAATTAGGGTTTAGGTGTCTTGCTCAAGGGCACTTTAGTCATGGTATCGAAGGTGGAGAGAGTGCTGTTCATTCACAATCCCCACCTTCAATTCCTGCCGGCGTGGGAATCGAACCAGCAACCTTCAGGTTACAAGCCCGACTCCCTCACCAGTCCAAGACCAAGGCAAGCCGAGACCGAGTCAGACCAAGACCAAGAGACCAACGACAATTTAGCGATATCCCTGCAGTTGTGGTCTTGACCGGTCTTGAAATAAAATCCTTAAAATTTCCTTAAAATCCCCTTTAGTCCTTTCAGTCTAAGACCAAGACCAAGACCTTCAAAAAATGGTCTTAAGCCCAGTCTCAAGACCAAGACTGGTCTTGAGTGCTACAACACTAGAGGCACTTACTTATTAGCGACATAAACTGACTTAAGTATATTTCTGCTGTGTGATATACTGTTAGGGTGCGTTCACACTTGTCATGTTTGGTTGGATTAAAACGAACCCTGGTGCGATTGCTCAGTTAGTGCGGTTCGTTTGAACATATGTGAACGCTGCCATCAGAACCCTGGTGCGCACCAAACAAGCTCTAAAAAGATGGGTCTCGGCCCGCTTCCAAACGAACTCTGGTGCGGTTCCATTGATATATGAACGCAACACGGACCAAAGACATGTAAACGAACCAAAAACAGGACGTGATGTCACAAGATGCGACGCTACAAGTCAGCTGATTTGACGAAGCGGGAAGATCGGTGTATCCAAAATGAGTCGAGGGCAAACGTGGAGCAACGAGGAGGTGAAGTTTCTGTTTCAGCGTTCAACGGAGGAAATCCTGCTGCTGTTTTGAATGTTTTGAACATTTTATGAGCTCTTCGTGAGTTCTCAGCTGGTAAAAATAAAGCATATGTACACGCATAAAATGATGGTGTTTAATCCAGAACACAGCATTGTTTTGAATGTTCGGTAAGTGAGCTCCGTCACGAAATATACGTCATAAAAGCCGACCAATCAGGTCGTGACCGTATCCCTATGCCTTTGGTTCAGTAACTTAAGGTTCACTGTTAAAAATGCCAGTGTGAACGCTAAGCGGACCAGGACTATATGTTTTGTTTTGGTTTTTTGGTCCGGACCAAACGAACCGAACTACAAGTGTGAACGCACCCTTAGATTAATCTATATAGTGAAAAAATGTCCAGATTTATGTCCGTTTATCGCCCAGCTCTGCACTCTAACGTCACTTTACAATTATTTTCTGTGTAATGTCTATACAGAAGTATATTTTTGTACGTCCTTTCTTCTGTGTAGACCAATGTGTTGAGATATCACGGATTGAATCCATAAATATCTATGTCAGCATTCCACTGACACTTACATGCTACCAAACATTGCATGTTTGTCCAATCAAATAATGAATCACGAATGGGATTTTTCAGTTCTTTTGTCACACACACACACACTTAAAAGAAAACAACAGTGCTTTAAAATAGGCAGATATAAATGCACTAGAGAGTGCCTTGTGAATGGCCCTACGTGACTCATTGATGTCGGGTAAACAGGTAGAGTGCATCTGTTGTTTGTCAGGGGTCTCCTTTCAGCATCCTCTCTGCTCCACAATGAGTCACTGGAGAGCTGGCGGAGATATAAGGGACAGATGGAGCCTCGTTGATGGAGGGGGACAGTGACGTCACAGCCTGGGAGGGAAGCTGGAGATATATAAACAAAATCCTGCCCGTCCCACCCGCTCTCTCTCATCTGACTGCTTAGCATGCTGCTGATAAAAATACATTGGGGTCACTTCAAAGACAATTCTATATGGTCTTATTACAACCAGGATCTGGGATGTTCTGTGGCATAAGTTCAAGATTTCATGATGTCTGTCAGACCAAATGCTTTAGAATGAATAAATGTGCCTAAGTATGTGTGTTCATGAGCAACCTGTCATCTGCAGGTTAACTGGGTTAAGATGTAATGATTTCTCACATGAAAATTTGCTGCGTTAGAGCACAGCTGACATCGTGCTGTGAGGCACCAGATGACTGCATATCTCGGGTATCTTGGCTACCGTGCAAGCAAAATATTATTTTTAGAAAAACAGAATCTAGAGAATTGTGCTCTCCATGTTTAAAGAAGCTGAGATTGAAGGGCGTTTTTTTTCTCTGTGTTCTTAAACAGTGCTTTGAGATAGAAATATATATTGATATGGGATATAAATCAAACTGTAAAGCCATTGATTAAGTGTTTATACGATCCATCCCATATGCAGATCAGCAGTGGGCAACTTTGGCACGCAACTGTCATGCAGAGTTCCTAATCAAACACACCTGGAAATGCTTACTTTAAATTTACAGTCAGGTGTGTTTGATTCGGGATGGAGCTAAACATGAACTTTGTGGAATGGGACAGAGCTGATCTAGATGGAGTGTCCCATGCTGATGGATGGTATTGTGTATACAGTGTGCCTTACCTCACGTTGTGCTCTAACTCCTTCTTGTCTGTTGATCGCACTATAATTAAAGACTCAATATGCATAGAAATACATAATGTACGGTAGTTCTGTTAAATTATAGAAAATGTAAGTATAACTATATTAATTACCACACTGATCTACTGAAACACAACATCATGACTAGCATTACCTGTAATTGTCAGAAACATAATTTTATGTTCCACTGTAATTCCACATTGGTGGAATTTCCAAACACTCACTAAAACTGGATGGAAGCCCATTTCCGTGTAAATGCGAGGTTATTGCGACTTGACATGTAACAGTGTGAGGTAATATTCCCTCACTCCTCTGCCCCCAAAAGTGACTAGCCAAAGGCTGTGGTCTTGTTAGTGTGCCCGTTATTATAACACTGTTTCCCCATGCATTTTTACCTGATTTTCTTAGTAGCCTAGAATGTGTTATGGGTGTTCTGAGTTTGATTTTGTTTGAGTTCTTTTTTACACTGTTTTCATGTTCTGTTTCTTAGGTTTGCTAGTGTTTCTATGGTAATTCATTGTCTTATTAATTCAATCTTGTTTCATTTGATCACTTTTCCTGTGTATTTATAGCCCTGCCTTTCTCTCTTCAGTTGTCAGATCTCATCTTTATGTAGTGGTTGTTCTGTTCACATTTTCGTGATATTGCTGATAAACATGAGTGTTTGTGTTTTGATCTTGTTCTCAAATAAATACTGCTGTGTCTAGATCCAGCTCCCTTTTTTCAACCTTGCAGCAACCAACGGTAACAGAGGATCTGACCAAACAAAATGGATTTATTGGCAGTTCAAATCCTCCTTTTGCATGGGGGGTCGTTCCCTCGAGGACCACACACAGGACTTCCTAGACCTGCGTGATCTCGTTGATTACAACGACTGTGTTTTTTTCCAAGTGGGACTCAACTCGAAGACAAAAGTGCGTCTGATGGAGCGGAGATGGACCTCAAGGGACATTATGTGGACTGGGTGAGCGTAAGGAGTGTTATTTAGCACCAGAACCCACAGTCTACACCCCCAGCGGAGCACAATATTGAGCCCAGCGCAGACCCAGCGCCGGGGCCTGCCACGACAATAGAGTATTTATTTTCAGCTGGCTAAAAATGCTTTGGAGGACACATGTTAATTGAATATATTGTTAGGCATAGCCTATGGGATGGGATGCACACGTGCTCTATTTACGAATGATTGCAATTCATTAACATACACACATTTAACTATCAAATCTAAAGTTTACTAAGCGTTTGTAAATCCAGAGGAGAGTTTTCCATTCAACATGCAAATGACTTGAAGTTTCATAAATGAAGGCCATTGTATTTGTCAGATACACTGTAGGTCAACTCCTAAAAATGGTTGTTGCCTGACCATTTCATTTACTTATGTGCTTTCATGCATCAAAATTATTTTGATAACTTTTTGTTATGATGGTCTCCCGATGATAGATTTAGGTTTGCAAAGGTTTTGTGAAAACTGATCCAAAAGTAAAAGTAAAATACAAAAGCTGAGATATTTTTTGATTTCAGTAAAAGCAAAATTTAAGTAGATTTTTTTTTTGTTCATTTAATTTTTTATTCACACATGCATATTAGGCTCTACTCCTACAACATGATAGTTTAAACATAAGATGCCATTTCCATCTTTTGAGCAGTGTTACAAAAATCTATACAACAATAAATTGTAAAACACATTAACGGTACAGTACTTGTATTGTTACAAATTATAATATTCTAAAATAGTGGATGTCAACGTCTCTCACTCTATTACCTCATCTTACACATTTAAGCACACACACACAAAACACAAACACACACTATTAGTAAACCGCAGGCAGTAACAAATTATTGGCCACATTTGTTCCTTAAGGAATCAAAAACGCAAATAATGAAAGCATCAAGAAATTTACTCACTTAAATTGGGGTATAAATATTCATCACAACACTGTCCAACAAAGTGACAAATTTTGGATAATGGAGAGTTGTGATATTGAAGAAGAGTTAGAACAACTTTAAATACCTATTATAGCGATGATTTGATTGTCCATACTGTATTCAGGCAAGCCTGAGATACCACAACAAATTTGTTTGTGCAACAATACGATGGCAATGATTTTAACATAAAATACATGAATAAAAGAGCTAATACCACTGTTGACCATCATTTTTGTGTATCACAAGAGATGGATAGATATATTCTCTGGACCAAAAGACAATCAAAAATCACAGAACAAATTTTTTTTTTTCAATACGTATTTTCTTGGCAACTCTTGCAAATACTAGCATGTTGAATTTACATTGTAATTATGAGACATACTGTATTCTGAAGGTTCCTGTGCTTCCCTCACCGAACTGTCTCTTTGTCATCGTTCTATTTCTGCACTTGCACTGTGTCCTTCCACTTTGCATTGCACAAGTTTCATGATCTCCTCAGTAGCCCCATCCAAAGACCGTCTGACCGTAAGAGGAGCGCGTGTGTGTAGGAATGGAAAGTAGCAGCATTATGTTGGTGGTTGCAGTTCTTGCCACCCCTGGCTCAATCGGACCATTCGTTTTCCTCTGGCTCAGAGTCCTCGTCTGATTCACTGTATTCCACGGCGATGCGTCGGGACAGAATGGTGGCCACGTCATTCCCCACGGGCTCTTTCTTGGCCTCCTGCTCTCTCTGCTCTTGAACCTTACGAAGTTGGATACCTAGAGGAGAAGTCAACAGTCAATAAAAGCTAATGTCTACGTCCGAGGACAGTATGTAAAAACGGGGGGGATAGTTGACCCCAAAATGAAAATTATCCCATGATTTACTCATCCTAGGTGTATATGAGCATCTTCTTTCAGATGAACACAATCGGAGTTATGCTAAAATATATTCTGGCTCTTCCAACCTTTATAATGGTAGTGAAAGAGATTTTGAAGTCCAAAAAAGTGCATCTATCCATTATAAAAGTAATCCATACGACTCCAGGGGGTTAATAAAGGCCTTCTGAAGAGAAGCGATGAGTTTTATAAGAAAAATATCCATACTTATAGCCTAATAAACTATAATCACTGGCAGTTGTGCTGCTTCATATTTTTGTGGAAACTGTAATCTTTTTTTCCAGGATTCTTTGATAATGGAAAGTTCAAGAGAACAGCGTTTATTTAAAATAGAAATATTTCGTAACATTATAATTGTCTTCACCGTCACTTCGGAGCAATTGAATGTGTCCATGCTGAATAAAAGCATGTGACACTTAAAACTGGAGTAATGGCTGTTGAAAATTCAGCTTTATTACCTCAGAAATAAATGGCATTTAAAAATATCTATAAAACATTGTTTACACAGTTTTTACAGAACTTTTGATCGAATAAATGCTGTCTTTGTGAGCAAAGGAGACCTTTTCTTACAAAAACATTTTCTTTACAAAAAAATGACTTTTGACTGCTATTGTATGTATAATTTTTTGTAAATGACCTATTTTAAGAGAATTTCTGAATTCTCAGTACATGCATATGAAACATGCAAAACAATCTCCTGAACTCAAAATTCTCAGCCCTGCGTACTGACCTCTGCGGATGGCGGCCAGCAGGTCGCTCCGGGCATCGCTCATGGGGATCAGAGGCACCTGGCCCTTTCTGGGTAGAGTAGACTCTCCAGATGGGTGTGTGACTCGGGATGGGGATGGGGCGTGGGTGGGGAGTCCTGGTGGGGGAGGAGGTGGGGCCGCTGGTGGGCCGCCCATCACAGTATGCGCAGGGGAAGCGGCGTAGGCAGAGGGCGGAGCCAGAGGAGGAGATGGGCTGTAGGGCCGTGAGAGGGAGACAACTGTACCCGGAGCCAGTGACGGAGGTCCAGACGTGCTATCAAAGGCGGTCTGAGAGGAAGGGATGAGGGGAGGAGGAGGAGGAGGGGCAGGCGGGATGATATGCTCCAGGATCTGATGGCCGCTGTCAAGAGATTACAAGTGAAAGTTGTTTAAGGAACTATTTTGCATTGAATAATATTTGTCACTTCCTATTATTGCCTCAAAAGAACAGTTCATCCAAAAATATAGATGAATCATTTACTCACTCTAGTCATTTTAGACCTGTATGCAGTTAAATTATAATTATTGAAATGTTTACACAAGGCCTCCTCATTTTAAACAAAGCATTTCTTTAATTAAGCTCCAAAAACAGCTTGTTTTGATATTGACGTCAACGGTCAAATATATTTGCATGTGATTGCCTCCAGAGCACGACACAGACAAATAGTTATACATCACGGCACCATACGCCCGTCCGCTGGCGTAACATTTGCCAACACTGGATGTGAGCATTACGTCAAAAACAAACAGAACCCATTATAATGACTGACACTGTCTACGCTGATACAGGATACAGATGTGCGTTCAGTTTCTAAAGTCATTATAATCACTTTTTATTAAATCATTTCTGTATCCAATACGGCTGTCACGTGACAAAAGAACGAACAACTCAGACCCGAAGACTCAGGACGCGAACTAATCATTTCTCAATTTGATACTGTTTTCTATGCAATGACGTTAGCCAATCATAATAGTGGGTGTTTATTGATCATTTCATACAGAGGATCAGAATGAGGGTTGAAAATAATCGTTTTT
The DNA here is from genome assembly GCA_038088235.1 of Zacco platypus. Taxonomy (NCBI): domain Eukaryota; kingdom Metazoa; phylum Chordata; class Actinopteri; order Cypriniformes; family Xenocyprididae; genus Zacco; species Zacco platypus. Next base: position 23,240,820 of record CM076070.1, read on the forward strand.
GTTTTGTGCAAAAAAACTCTAATATTATAAGTGAACACGAAGGAACATACTGAAATAAAAATAAAAAATAAAAAATTCCAAGCCATGATCCCTTTAACCCTGCTTTCTGGAACACCCACCGGTAAAGAAAATTGTAAATGTTGACAATTTTCATTTTTGGGTGAACTATTCCTTTTCATCTTGGACACATAGAGATGAAACACATAATTTCACTAAATATTTTGAAACAAAAATTTTAATTCACCTGGACATCACAATGTTACTGTGACGAGCAGGGCGGGGCACGAGCCGCGAGGGAACGGCGCGAGGCCGGTGACGCGAGAGATAGTGAGCGTCAGCTGCGCGCTACACCGGTCTCGTGTCTCTCACAGAGGAGCTCCGGAAGCATAAAAGAGGAGCGATTACAGTGAAGGCCTGGATTTTATGTTGTGTTTATATTATGTTTGTGTGGGCGGTAGTCGCCGTGAGGAACTGCCGCCATTTTACTTTTGTTTTATTATTTGTTTATTTATTTGATTAAAGTTACGTTGAATGTTCACCGGTTCCCGCCTCCTTCTTCCCGTTCTTAAGAACTCCGTTACAGTTACTTTAAATACACTACATAAAAAAAGTATAAGTATAAATCTATACATATAAATAAGTATAAAAGTTGTTTATTCTCCAAAAATGTTCCAGCGGTCGATAACATAAGGGGCTTTCGCACCGGGTAGTTATAGGAACTGACCACCAGGGTGGTTCACCGGGAACTAAATGTTTCCCTAGGGCCATTTTCCTGGATACATTCGCACCGCCAGTAGGAAATGACGTAAGCCGCGCATGTTATTGGGACTTTTATTTTGACAGCACTGAGAGAGCCAGATCCTGAGCACACAACGTGTCAGTTTACGATCCATGTAACAGTCCTGTCTAATATGCTAATAGATAGAACGGTTATATAAATAAAGTAAACAGTATGAAAAAGTATTAGCATTGATGCCCAATGTCACCAGCTGAGCAGAAATACATTTCGCTTGGTCCCTTCAAAGTCGTGTTGGATTTTCTCTTTAGCATAAAGGTTGAGAGGTCCATCTATCACTGTTTTCCATGTTCATATAGTGTTGGTGTTTCACGTGCGTTTGGCCAATAAGTGTACACTTAGGTCACTGGTAGTAGATAATGTGTAGGAGCAAATTCCTTAAATTGTTCCCAGTGAGAACACGCCAAAAAGCAGGTACTTCTGCCATTGGCTCCAGGAGCCAAAAGTTTCCTTCAGTGCGAAAACCCTTATATAAGTGAGAAGTGACATGCCTGTATTCTTTGGCAGCTGTTGGCCGTGGTCCGTTGAGAGCAGAGTCTGGTGGCGAGGGCCCGTGGTGGGCCTGAACGCGTCCCAGAGAGTGCTGTCGGGCTGTAGCAGAGGTGGTGGAGGCTGGGGGCCGGTACGCTCGGTCTAGGGACTGAGTCTGCGTGGGGCCCGCGTCCTTCCCATCCGCTCCTGCTACGCCAGCTTCCTGTGGGTGGTTGGGACTCGCCGGGTACGAGTGGTCATCTGACATACCAGATCTGGGTTGAATCGAAGAACACAATATACAGACACACAGTGAGCAGTTATTATTAGTTATATTGATTCTCATTTCTGATCATATGCTGGTATTTACTTCATTAACTGAAAATAACGATAAATGACACTTTTCCTTTGAAGAGAACAATATTGTGTGGATACTTGCTGTTGTTTATGCATTCATGTACATTTTTGTAGTTGTGCATTATATGGTTAAAAATTGTTCAACCCCCAAAATCATAATAAAAGCATCATAAGTGACCTCTGACTCGACGCATGACGTATTGAGGAACGCGGAAGCTCAGAGGAGAGAGCAAAACAAAACCCCGGTCATGAATTAGAAGTCTGAAACAAGAATTTTTAAGATTTCGAGTTTGAGTTTGTTTGAACCACGAGAGGTTTCTAAGCTTACACTACTCCTAAATCCTACATCATGGGCCAGGTCAGAGGTCACTCTTCTGCTGGACCTCCACTTGCATACGGCCGTTAGAAGAAACCAGTTAAAATAGTTTTAAATATGGATATTTTTCTTACAAATACACATCGCTTTGATCCTGAAGGCCTTTATTAACCCCCTGGAGCTGTATGGATTACTTTTAAGATGGATGGATGTGCTTTTTTGGGCTTCAAAATCTCAAGTCCCATTTACTACCATTATAAAGCTTGGAAGAGCTTTAATATAACTCTGATTGTGTTTGGTTGAAAGAAGAAAGTCATATACACCTAGGATGGCTTGAGTAAATCAAAACACTAATGTGGCTCGACCATACAGTATGCAGACCATAGTACCCACCTGTCTGGAGACAGAGATCCCTCAGAGGACATGCCATGGTAAGGAGACGGTGTTAGTCGAGTGTCCGGACGGAATTCCTTATCGTATGCCATCATATTCCACTCCTGACGCCGGTTACGAGCTTTACGAACTTTCTTTACCTCGCGAGTGGGATCCTCCGTGTGCTTTTGCTCTTGCTAGGGCAGAAAAAAAGGAAATGTTTCTATAAGTCTGTGTAATTTTTAACTGTACAGGTCTGTAAATTAATACTGACCAGGGGCTCTATTCACAAAACATCTTAAAGGCACAATATGTAGGATTTTTATATGTATGTTCGGCAAGCCTGTGCATCATGTGTTGGACACATTACATGTACATACAGTACATTTCTGGCCATACACAGACACGCACCTTCTGCCGTCGTTTCTCCTTCCTCTTGTTTTCTGTTGCTTGCAGCATCTTTTCCTTCCAAAGATTAAAAAAGTAGGATGGATCTGTATAGAATTTGAGCCCGTCTTTTTTGTCATCCCTGTAAGAAAGCACAACACGATGCTTACATTGCTTACATCTTAAAAATATTTCAGTATATTTGTAGTTATTTTGCATAAAGAAAATGAACAGCTGTTTTTACAGATGTTGAGTTTACTATTACTGAAGAGCTGAGATGGGAAGCCACTTTCATGCACCTCGTTTTTATTTAAATACTTTTTTAATAAACCAAGAAATAGCCTTTATATTTAATGCATTCTAAATATGTTTTTAATGCATTAATTTTTCCTTGTGATGCATTTTATAATGCATTATATGATCTCATGAATAATTTCAACCAGGGTTATAATACATTATAAAACGTATCTATTCACCTTTAGAACGAATGCATTAAAACACATGACAATTTCAAATGTAACAAGGAATCTGCAAATATTATAATGCATTTTAACTTATGAAAAGATCCATTAATATATTTTTTCCTTAACACTTTACAATAAGGTTCATTAGTTAACATGAACTAATAATGAACTGCACTTCTACAGCATTTATTAATCTTGGTTAATGTTAATTTCAACATTTACTAATACATTTTGTTAACATGAGTTAATGCACTGTGAACTAACATGAACAAACAATGAATAACTGTATTTTCATTAACTAACATTAACGAAGATTAATAAATACAGAAACAAATGTATTGCTCATTGCTAGTTCATGTTAGTTAATACATTAACTGATGTTTAACTAATGAACCTTATTGTAAAGTGTTACCATTTCTTCTTTTGATTTCGAGGGGAATATGATCTGAAAATGACTTCACAAATGTACAGTTGTTGTGAATGTCCGTGCTGTAGCATATATTGACCTGTATGGTGTGAGGATGTTGAGAGGAGGTGGTTTGTCACAGCGATGGTACACCTCCATCACAGGGTTCGGTATGGAGTTTCTGGACACCACCTGTTGGTCCTGAATAGTGGAACTCTTGAATGCTTTTCGCATGTTGATGTCCTGTAAGGATACTGAAGTGCAAGCAGACAGACGCGTAAAACACGATCAGACATCTTCACTAATCAATTGCTGAGCTATAAGTGACATAAACCATGGTTTTGGTCAGAATAAACTGCACTAGTGAATTAGACTTTATTTGTTTATTTGTTGGTTCACATATTTATTTTCGTGGAGAGAAAAACATTCAAACAAAGTAAAAATATTATAAAGACCATACTTCGTTAGTTCAACCAAAAATGTTTTCAGCCATGATTTTAACTGCTTTAAAAATGTATCAGATAAATATTTTTTTCACATTTTTTTGCTTAAATCTATTAATCAACCTCAGTCCTGATCAAAACTACTAAATTAAAAAAAAAAATTCAGGATTTTAACTCTTTAATTGCCAAATTCATAAATGATGTCACTGATTTGGGAAAAACGTGTCAAAGATTAGAAACAACATTGGCTTTGATGCGTTGTTAGTTTTTGTGCAGCATCAGATTTTAACGTTTTAAAGAGTTAAAATCCTGAATTTTTTTTTTTTAAATTTAGTAGTTTTGATCAGGACTGAGGTTGATTAATAGATTTAAGCAAAAAAATTTGAAAAAAATATTTATCTGATACATTTTTAAAGCAGTTAAAATCGTGGCTGTTTTCAGGGTAGTGAATTTGAACAATGCACAAGGGTTAAAGACCCATGGGAAGTTAACTGGTACTGATTGTAATTACTTAACAATTGTAAATGTCAAGTGCAATTTGCATTTTATGCACTGTTGTGAATGAAGCACATTACATCATACAGTACTATTTACTTCCTTCCTGTTCATGGGAACATGCAGGATTGCGTATTACCGCATTATTTGTGTCTAGTTATACAGACTTCTATATTATACTGAGTATCTGCAGCATCGTGGTGTACTTCCAGGCTGTGTCACAAAAGATCAGGTCAGCAGTGGGTCAGTATTTGCTAATGCATATTCATTCTTACCCTCCTCCACTGTGGAGTCCAGTTGTGTGACCTTCACTGCCAGCAGGTCGACACGCTCCTGTAAACTGTTCATGCGCATGTAGAAGCTGTTGGCCTCATTGAACAGCTCCCCGAAGATGTCTTCTGCATGTCGACCTGAATCGATCAACGCATATTGTAGAATAAGGCAAAAATGATCATTTTTCAAATAGCAATTCATGTACAACAACATTTATTATTTAGAGACCCAGTGAAATCGACTTGTCTTTCTTGTCCTAATGTAGACAAAAGACTTTAATATTATTATTAAAATTGTCAACATGTTGGGGTGGAACATATTAAAAGGCTCATTCTTGAATTAAAAAATCAGGCTGCACCGATTAAGGGAAAAAATCTAATTTTCCGATAAGAATTACGATTTATAATGTGATTTTTAACAGAAATAAAAAAAATATATATATAAAAATTTATTATTATAATAACATATATTATTATTAATACTACATTATTAGTATTATTAAATGAAACTATGTAAAATTACTAGAAAAATAAGAATAAGAGTGTAATATTTGTAAAACTATTGTAATATTTTACCTTAAAATAAAATAAAATAAAATAAAATATTGAGTATTAAATTAAAAAATAAATAATATATATATATATATATATATAAATGTATTATTATAATAACATATATTATTATTAATACTATATTATTAGTATTATTAAATGAAACTATGTAAAATTACTAAAAAAATAAGAATAAGAGTGTAATATTTGTAAAACTATTGTAATATTTACCTTAAAATAAAATAAAATAAAATATTGAGTATTTATAACATATTTCAAAATATATAATTTATACACAGTAATGGCCAAAAATGATTCCCATCCTTGGAAAATTGACATGATTACCCTTTATTCCAATATTATTAAAAATGTGTTAAATATTTTGTAATCATTTTACGTATTGTGCTTGGAGTCAGTTGTTTTATTTGTGATGATAACGCAATGAAACATGCCAAATTGTGCAGTCATCATCTTACAGAGAAATTATTAACACAAGCAAGAACTAGAGAGAACCAATGAAATATTAATAACTGATTATGTTGTAAGTTGATGTATACTTTTTCCTGTGAGCTGTACACTGTCAGCTACACTGTAAAAAATGACCGTGATTTTAACGGTAAAAGGCCGTAAAAATGCTACGGTGAAAAACAGTTAATTGGTTCACAGAAAGTTTCTTTACTATATACGGTGAATAACTGTAATAGATCTAATGGTACATTTAATCTAATTGTAATTACAGTAAAATACCATTAAATTTAAAGTTAGTGAAAAATAACAACTCATTGTATAATTTACAGCGAAAAACCCTAAATTGACATTCCCACAATTCCCTGCGTGACACTTCAATTTTGATGTATTTTCGCGAAAATAACTCTTTATTCTTAGTTTTTCTAATCAGTTATGTACATTAGGGTTTTATGTTACATTTAATGTTGTTAAATGAATGTTTAATGCATTTTAAAATGTCATGTGTTACCATGATGGTGTTTAGTGTTTGTGTGAATGACACTTTCTATATATTAGTATTATTCTTCTCATCTTGTGGAAAAGCTGCTTGTGATGATCATGTGACTCTCATCACCACCGTGATTTGTGGTTGTCACTCCGAAAAAACTCAGTAAAAGATATTAGTACTTCAATAGGTTTGTAAAATAGGTTTGTGTTTTTTTTTACCGTAAATTTCTTTTGTGTAAAATAAACAGTTATGAACCTTTAAATTATTCGGTTTTGAACTGTAAAATAGACAGCTGTGCCGTAAAACCTAAAATATTGCTAACTGTATTTTTTTACTGTAAATTTTTCAGTGTTTTTTTTTTTTTGCATAGTAAAAAAAGATTTTTTTGCCAAATAATTTTGTTAAATAAATACCTTAACCAAGTTTAATGTCTTGTTCTTCCATCATATTTAAAATATTTTAAAAATATCAAGTATTTTCCTCACATTTTGATGGTTTAATCAAACTTTAAAAGGTCATTAAAAACAAATGACATCACTTTCAGCCACTAATGTGTATATGGTACAGAATGATAACATAAATACAGTATATAATTTTATTATACATAACAGTAAAATTACAATAAAAGGCTCTCGACCCGTCCTGCTTCTTACCACAGTGACATTAATAAAACTTTAATACATTAGCTCATCCATGAACATGATTTCTGCCTGAATCCCATCGGATGGCTTTGCATCATCTGTGGAGACGACAACTCCCATGATTCCACGCTCATTCAAGCTACGCTTATCGTTTTAAATAAACGACCTCTAGTGGCGAAACTTACATACTGTGCCTTTAAATCACAGCCCTTTATGATTTGATTGTGGTTCATTGGCCATCAGAGGCAGGAGATATTAGGGGGAGGGGCACTGCCATTCTAGACACCATTTTATTGGGCAAAAATGTGGAGTGCAAGATGATTCATCATTATTTTTGGTTTGTTTTCTCAGAAGAGAGATATTTTAAAGTTCGTTTCATGGGGACACATGAACATGAACAACTGAACATCACATGCGACCGTACTTTTATTTGTGAGTGTGACTTGGGTGAACATTTTTTAAATCCTAGGTTAAGGCCACTTTTAACCCTGGGATAAACAATGTTTCATACTTCTAATTCTGAAAGGGAGTTACTGTTTCTTTTTTGAAAAATGTTTTGACCTCGTAACGATTGATCAAAATGTCATAACTAGATGTTTCAGTGAAAACGTCAGACTGCAAACTCACATTCATAGTACTTCATTTTGATTGGTCAATTGTGGTCTGATATTTCCAGTTTCTCACCCCAGTTTTGCTCTCTCTTTGTTTTATACAAATGCAACTGCTGCCATCTTGTGTCTCAATGATCAACTTGTTGAAAATGAAATCGGAGAACTGTTGTAGCATTGGTATTGTTACCAGGCCAATTGTTTTCTAAAATGTAATGGCTATTTTATTTTCACCTAAATGAAATTTCAACTCAAATTAAGTAGAAGCTTTGAGTTTATGTGAACTGATAAAATATTTCAAATCAAATCATTATGGTATCATTATTCTTCTGTATGTGTCAAGCAGTCATGTAATAAGCGGGTAAACGTACAATTAACTAGACTAATAACTATTGATATTTGCAACGGAATGAATCAATAATATATAGAATAAGCTGCACAATCACACCATTTTCTTTGGGAGCTGCTGTGCAGCCAAAATTATTTGCCAGTTATTAATGTAAAGCTGCTTTGCCACAATTTGCATTGTAAAAAGCGCTATATAAATAAAGGTGACTTGACTTGAATTAGCTGGCTGTTATCACAAAATAAACCTACAAGATCCTGAACTCTCTGTTTAGGTTTATTTTGCTGGCTGTACTTTATCCCTCACATATGAGTTTTACTGAGTTAGCTACATTTATTTACATTTTATTCATTTAGCAGATGCAGAAACAAAGTGTCAGCTTTCAAATTCTGCCCATTTTTTCATAAATTCACTTTGACGCTTACAATGTGTCGTGACCAATCGAGTCTTTTCGAAATGTGCTTGAACATCAAAAGTCATACGACAGATACAGTAGAACTTTCCGAAATGTATCATGTCTCATTTAATCTCTTAATCAGTGTTTCAACTTAACACTGCATTTACGTGAAAGTTCATTAGTTAGCTGTACAAAAACGCTAGAGATGAGCTTATTTACTGTTAATTATATATGTATGTTGGAACAAATTTGTATGAAGTGTTTATGAGTTGTATAGAAACATTTCATTTTTTGAGTGCAATTATTTTGTATGAAAATAAATAGCAGTTTATATAGTAGTATAATAGTTTATTGTGAATTTCAACATCTAATATTATAATAATGTACCAAATGAGGTCCCTGTATAGTCTACAGCATTAGTTATGAGAGACTATTTTTCCCTTAAAAGGATTAGTTCACTTTCAAATGAAAATTACCCCAAGCTTTTCTCACCCTCAAGTCATCCTAGGTGTATATGACTTTCTTCTTTCTGACGAAGACAATCGCAGAAATATTAATAAATATTCTGACTTTATAATGGCAGTAATGCGTTACCAAACGAGTATGAGCTGAAGAAAGTGTCTCCATCCTCATCCATCCATCATAAATGTACTCCACACGGCTTTTAGGGGGTTAATAAAGGCCTTCTGAAGCGATACGATGCATTTGTGTAAAAAATTGTTATGAAGAAAAATATGCTCGTAAAAAAGCTCGGATGCGTCAGGACATTATTAACATTTCTGCGATTGTCTTCGTCAGAATCAAGAAAGTCATATACACCTAGGATGGCTTGAGGGTGAGAAAAGCTTGGGGTAATTTTCATTTGAAAGTGAACAAATCCTTTAAGAAAATCAAACTATCGGGATCGGCAGATATCGTTCTGAATAATCGGAGAAATTAAGTATTGGTGCTTCTCTAGTTAATATCTAATCCAGGGTAATTGATGGACAGTGTGAAATATAAAACAATATAAGCCAGGACTGCATTAGAAATTACCGTGGGTCAACAATTCAAGTGTGAAAAATTGAACCTACTAAGTCCTCCCAGCTGTTTGATGATGGCGGCCAGTGTGCTGTTGGTGACGCACTCCAGCTCGTTGGTCACCCCGTCAGGCAGGGCGCCCCGACACAGGTGCTTGGGCTCGATGGTCCTCTTCACAAGAGGCATGGCTGTCCTCAACTACAAACACTGACCTGTGAGGAGACAGAAGGGCTTTTTACATAACATCGTCTGAGCTAATGAGGTGCAGCAAACACAGGAAAAAACATATTTTAATACTAAATGATGTTTCAATCCTAATACTTACAGCCTTACAAAGTAATAAAACTGACAAAAACAACAGATCACTATATATTTTTTCAGTTTTTTCAGGCTACACATTAGTCAAATCTATCAAATAAAATGACTAAGTTCAGTGTCCTCTTAAATATGGGTCAATGACGCGACGGGCCATTTTTTAAGGCCTTAATAATAATAAAAAACAAAGATATGACATCCAAAGTATGTAACGTAGATCTCTTTTATTTAATCCAAAACTACTTATAAAGGTATTTTAAAGATTTTGAAGTGTCAAAAGGTCATTTGGTTTAACCGTCCAAAGGCCAATTCAGCTAGTTCATTTGTGATTAAAATATCTTAAAATGTAATAAATGTATATATATCTTTTATTCTGGCATGATTTTATAACATTATATAATCAACATGCAAAATGGTATTACATTTTTTTTTTTTTACATTTTTCATTATTTAGCAGACGCTTTTATCCAAAGCGACTTACAAGGGGAGCAATTAGGGGTCAGGTGTCTTGCTCAAGGGCACTTTAGTCATGGTATCGAAGGTGGAGAGAGTGCTGTTCATTCACAATCCCCACTATCAATTCCTGCCGGCGTGGGAATCGAACCGGCAACCTTCAGATTACAAGCCCAACTCCCTCACCACTAGGCCACGACTACCCATATTAAAATTATGCGTAGAAGTCGTTGCTTTGTTATGAGAAAGAATTTCCGGAAAAATACATTTCATTGATGTCATTCGGAGTAACCAATATAAAGGGACCATTTTGGCTCACGTCATGCAGTCAGTATCATGTGACAGGATGTGACATCATTCAGACACCTGCTAAAGACCACATGATTGTGAAGCAAAGTAACTAACTCTCTCTTTTTTACTATTTGAAAAATTAATGTTTTCACTTGCTCAAACACATCAGGTCATTTGGTGCAACTGCTATAAAAGATGGAAAATATTGTAATATTTTAAAAACTTTTGCTGAATATAAAATGTTTGATTGTCCTTTTGCAAACTAGCTGGCAAGCTAACTAGCTAGCTTATCGTCATTTGGTATAACGAAAAGAGTCATTCGGTAAAACCGAAATTTTGATTAAACTGAATTACTTTTTCGGTGACAAATTTTGTTCATCTTGTAAAAAATGACAAAAGCCGTGTTAATTGATTATAGAAAACACATAATCTCATTGTTAACACTTAATAAAACTTCAAAATGAATTATATCTCCATTATGTTTTTTTACACTTTTAAAAACCTTATTCGTCAATGATCCATGTCAGTCATGGGAACACACATAACACACATTCACTAACGACCAATATACACATATTTGTGTGTAAAATCAGTCTTGCCAAGTCCGTGGTTTTCCTGTGGAATTGAGCTACTTTAACACTTTTGCCGAGGGTTGTTTTTCATGTCCGCGTGTTGAAGCGACTCCACATAACCACATTATCCCCTGGAATGCGATTTTTACCAGTGGAACCCCGCCAAAAATGTGGATTTCATTCCCCGGGACATGATTTTTACCGGTGAACCCCCCTGTAACACGATTGGCCTGGTTTTGAGTAGCAATTGGGCGGGTTTTGTTGTGAAAACATGGCAACTCTGCAAGCATGCTTTCCTTTAATGTATCCAGAGCACTCTATGATTCAGACGAAACAGAAATACAGTCGGAGAATCTACTGTAAATCAGTAGTTCTCAAACTTTTTTACTTCAAGTCGCTTGTGATTTACTGTTTAAGGATTAAGGATTTTTAACTCACAATTTTTACCCAATAAAATATTTTAGAGCTCGGCATAACTAGAGAAATGTTCATAAGATGTTCATTTAATTTCATCAAATTTAAAAGTATATCCATAATTTTGTACTGTACACACACTTTTTTTAAAGTTTTGAGTCATTTTACTGGGCTAATTTCATTATTTTTTTCAAGGTGTTAGGTATTTTTCGCCGATTTTTGTACAGGGACAATATCAGTAGAATATGTAAATGAACAATGTTTCTCATTATCCGTGTTACTGGACCGAGAAATTCACGTTTATTTGTCAATTCTAGCCGCTGCCTACAATGCGCTGGAAACCGAAAGTAACTCACTCCCGTGAAACGTTTACTTAAACAACACAAGTCGACGCCATTATGAGTAAAAGTTTGCTAAGAAGTATTTCCTATTAAAGCTAGGCGGTTTTTGACTCTGGTAAGCATATCTATAGTAGACTGGTGGGAGTGGCCTTGGATGGTAACGTGCCCATTGCATTATGGGTATTGAAGTGTTCCTACTTTTTTGTGTGTTTTCTCTAGTCAGGTAGCACCAATTTCAACATTTTTTCTGCTTTTCTACTCTATAGGCAGCCAAGTTTTATTGAAAGCCCATTTTGTCAACAGCGAAGTACCCTTTTAACCGCTGAATCAATCTTACTGACAATACAAATGATGCTCCCTTCACTGCTGAGTATAACTGGATCAGTTTGTCAGCAGTCATTATGTATTCTGTCCTGAGAGAAAATGTCCTGAGGGGAATTTTCCTGAATTAAATTAAGGTTTGTGTTCAATTGTGCAACTATTGAATTATTCATATACAAATTGTAGAACATCTATTTAATTTGTGTAAATGTACTGAAGTGAATGTCTTCTACCAAAGCCGGCAAACGAAAGGTGAGTTCTTCCCCCTCGGAAGTACTTTTTGTGGTGGGAAAACACGATACTGGTGGGGCCTTTCCTAGCATATTAACAAAAGAATCCACAAAATGCAAAATAAAGCCTATTGTATTGGGGAAGAAATTAAAATACATTTAACTTATTGTGCTTACATGGATGCACACTATTACAAATAACGACACAGAAAGTCTGTACTTAAGCTTACAATCAGCTGAGCAAATGGCATTTTCACATAGGGCTGATATTTAAAATGAAATATATCTCAAATACTGAGCCCAATACAAGCTGTTTTAGTATTTTGCCATAATAAACTCTTAGGCAAAACAAAATGGGCCAAGCCAAAATATGGCTAAATATTTAGTGGTCTTTTAATAGTCCTAACCATTTTAATCACAGGGAAGTTCAGGGAATTAGCAAAAACTGCACAAATACTGTAGATAAAGTAACTTAGCACAGAAGCAGTAGTTGAAAAATGTCTCCCAGTTAGTTTGAGACCAAATATTCACTATATATTTCAGCTGGACTCCATCTGACCAGGCCAAAACATGAGCTCTATGGACTTGTTCTTAAGCCACTTGTCTTTGCAATTTGGGCAGAAGCATTGTCTTGTTGAAAACTAACATGTAATCATTCAATCTTCTTTAGATGAATGATCAACTTTATAAGCAACCCATTCTACAATAGGCTCCCCACACAATGACACCTTTCCCTCCATGCTTCACTCTGGTAGAGATGCAAAGTTCTGTCATGAAACTCTAGATGGCACAGATTGATAGATCTTTAACCTAATCTTTTCGCAATCACATCATTCTCTATAAGGCACCGCTAATTGGTCCCTGTTGTATCAGTAGTCCATCCTGCTTAACCTTCATACTTGGTCAGTATTTTGCTTTTCAGAAACCCTCCACCTTCCCCAGCTCCACCTGTATAGATCTGCTATGGGTAATTCATGTATGCTATATTGTACAGCAGCAGCATGTCTTACTTACACAGCAGCGTGTCCTAAAAGGCAGTAGCAAGTCCCATACTTGCTCTGCAACAGCTGCAATAACCAACAGCAGCAGCAATAACAGCAACAGCAGCAACAATAATACCAACAATAACCAACAGCCGCAGCAGCAGCAGCAATAATCATCAGCAGCAGCAGCAATAAGCATCAGCAATAACAGCAACAGCAGCAGCAATATAAGCAATATCAGCAACAGCAGCAACAATAATAGCAACAATAACCAACAGCAGCAGCAATAACAGCAATAGCAGCAAATACCAAAAGTAGCAGTAGCAATAATCATCAGCAGCAGCAATAACCACAGCAGCAGCGATAACAGCAACGGCAGCAGCAATGACAACAACAGCAATATCAGCAGGAATATCAGCAGCAGCAATAACAATGACAGCAGCAGCAACAATATCAGCAACAGCAGCGGCAGCAATATCAGCAACAGCAGCAGCAGCAATAAAAACGACAGCAGTGGCAGCAATATCAGCAGCAGCAGCAGCAATATCAGCAACAGCAGCAGCAGCAATAAAAACGACAGCAGCAGCAGCAATAACAGCGACAGCAGCAGCAGCAGCAATAAAAACGACAGCAGTGGCAGCAATATCAGCAGCAGCAGCAGCAATATCAGCAACAGCAGCAGCAGCAATAAAAACGACAGCAGTGGCAGCAATATCAGCAGCAGCAATATCAGCAACAGCAGCAGCAGCAATAAAAACGACAGCAGCGGCAGCAATATCAGCAACAGCAGCAGCAGCAATAAAAATGACAGCAGTGGCAGCAATATCAGCAGCAACAGCAGCAATATCAGCAACAGCAGCAGCAGCAATAAAAACGACAGCAGCAGCAGCAGCAGCAGCAGCAGCAGCAATAACAGTGACAGCAGCAGCAGCAGCAATAACAGCGACAGCAGCAGCAATAGCCCCAGCAGCAGCAGCAGCAATATCAGCAACAGCAGCAGCAGCAATAACAGCAACAGCAGCAGCAATAGCCACAGCAGCAGCAGCAATAACAGCGACAGCAGCAGCAATAGCCCCAGCAGCAGCAATATCAGCAACAGCAGCAACAATATCAGCCACAGCAGCAGCAGCAATAACAGCGACAGCAGCAGCAATAGCCACAGCAGCAGCAGCAGCAATATCAGCAACAGCAGCAGCAGCAGCAATATCAGCAGCAGCAACAGCGACAGCAGCAGCAACAGCAATATCAGCAGCAGCAACAGCAGCAGCAGCAGCAATAACAGCGACAGCAGCAGCAACAGCAATATCAGCAGCAGCAGCAATATCAGCAACAGCAGCAGCAGCAGCAATAACAGCGACAGCAGCAGCAACAGCAATATCAGCAGCAGCAGCAGCAGCAATATCAGCAACAGCAGCAGCAGCAATAACAGCGACAGCAGCAGCAACAGTAATATCAGCAGCAGCAGCAGCAGCAATAACAGCGACAGCAGCAGCAATAGCCACAGCAGCAGCAGCAGCAATATCAGCAACAGCAGCAGTAGCAGCAATATCAGCAGCAGCAGCAGCAGCAGCAGCAATAACAGCGACAGCAGCAGCAGCAATATCAGCAACAGCAGCAGTAGCAGCAATATCAGCAGCAGCAGCAGCAGCAATAACAGCGACAGCAGCAGCAATAGCCACAGCAGCAGCAGCAGCAGCAATATCAGCAACAGCAGCAGCAGCAGCAATAACAGCGACAGCAGCAGCAACAGCCACAGCAGCAGCAATAACAGCGACAGCAGCAGCAACAGCAATATCAGCAGCAGCAGCAGCAGCAATAACAGCAACAGCAGCAGCAGCAGCAGCAATAACAGCGACAGCAGCAGCAATAGCCACAGCAGCAGCAGCAGCAATATCAGCAACAGCAGCAGCAGCAGCAATATCAGCAACAGCAGCAGCAGCACCAATAACAGCGACAGCAGCAGCAATAATCATCAGCAGCAGCAGCAATAATCATCAGCAGCAGCAGCGCAGCAGATCTATTCCGCCAAAACCAAACATATCAACATTGTCAAAACCATTACCATGCCAAACACTTTCAGAGTTGTCATGACATAAATGCATTTATTACTATATTTCTCATCTTATTTATTTTCGAAGACACGACTGTGGAGCATCACCATACACTCATGTTTCATTGTGATTCATCACCCCACCCCAGAGTTGTTGGAGACAAGTAAATAGTGGTGTAAGTATTTTATGGTTTTTATACTGTTTATATATGATAATGTAATATAGGCTACAGGCTTATATATAAAATGTTAGTAAATTAATTTCCACAAACCCATAGATTCGGGGTTCAAACATTCCGATACGCAAAGTGACGCAGGCACATGACTGGAAAGAAAGTGTGGCTTTTTTCCCCCCGTTTTTCCGGGACAAAGCGACTGGAGTAACGTTCTGTAAAAATAAATAAATACAGATTTTCTAATGTGCGTATAGACAAGAAACAGTCGAGACGCAACAAGTATGGTATCAATGCAATAATTATTATTAATTAATTAATATTAATAATGATTATTTGTGGACATATTTGTGCATAAAATCCTGCAGGCGCCCCTGGGTGGCATATATACACTATATACATCATACACAAAAATGACCCTGGGTTTGTAAAAATAAGTATTTATGGCAAATAATTCGATTTTTAAATATATTAGCAATACATTTAGCCACTTGATGTCTTGGGGGTTCACTCAGACAGACAATTTGCCTTGAAGCCTATGGCCATTTCCATGACAACCAACCAAGGCCCCTCATGCTCCGTTGAGTACTAGAGCTTCTAGTCTGTTAGTCAGAGACAATCTCTTTGTAATGCTACTCTAAACACATACTCTATTTTCACGCTCAGCTTTCCTCTGTTTTACCATTTCCAATAAATAAATAAATAAATAGATAAATAAATAAAGAATTGTATTTTTAAAAAAAAAAAAAAAATAGGTCACAATGCTCCCTGAGGCTGTGAACTCTTTTTGCAGCTGTTATAATGGTGTTAATTTGGCATGGTGAAATATACAAATGCACATAAACATCCTCAAGGGGGAACTTCAATCTGTGATGCACATGACGCTGTGAGCTCATTCACTGCAGCCCATTCGAACGAAACAAACACGTATTTATTTTAGCTGTGTGAGTAGCCTAGCAACTAGGCCTGACAATTGGTGTCACGACAAATCCTCCCTCGAAATGAGGGAAAACTTAATGATTATCCTAAGTATATGCGAATGATATTAATTTAAAATATCCATATAGCTTACTATATAATGTGTAAGAAAGCAAATGAGTGCATACTAAAAACAACTGAATGTCATTTCTTACACTTGATTACTGTTTATTAATAAATAATAATAATAATAATAGCTATTAAGTCAATAATTGAACATCATTCATTTGTTTTACTCATAACTGAAATATTTGGACATAGGTGAAAGTGCAACACCCAATATGGTGAATAAGCCCCGCCTTCTAAATAAAAGAGCCAATCGTTGATTAGCAAAGGGTTGGTTGCAGTTCACAATCTCACCACTAGAAAATTTACACACTGCACCTTTAATTTATACAAAATCGCGCAGGTTTAGAAGTCTCTCTGCTTATATCTCTGTTTATCCAAACACAAAGAGAATCAAGCCTGACATGATGGTAGTTCAACAAACTCAGGCTTATCGGATTAGTTTCAAGTTGACAAAACCAAACCACTTCAATCTGGCTTTGTTACCGTGACGCTGATCATCAACTTCCTCTGTCAGCTCAGGCTTCGATCCTGAGTTTGTGGAGCACGTGAACATGAATGCGTGACATCAGTGGCAAACAGCCAATCACAACAGAGAGAAACTGTGATTCACTTCTCGCGAGAGAACCAGCGCGAATCAAAACTCTCGAGGTTAAGCGATTGAAGGAAATGAAGAACTTAAATGCATTTACACTAAAGAAAATACTTACCCATTAAAGATGACAAATAAAAGAAATGATCTTGCTCTATCAGTGGAAATGAAAGTGATATAGACTCAAACATGTAAGGTCACATGTAGTCATTTTTAAAGCTTATTTATATTACATATGATCTGTATATATTAATATACATTTAAACTAAATGCTTAATAACTGTTAAGTCGCTTGTGTGTAATGGAGTAATAATAATATAGATCATATAATAATTAGATAAATCATAAAATAATTCTAATTATCCCAGACAATTTCATCGTTAAATATTTGTTTTGAATATATAGTGAGTGACCTTTAATTTGGAGGAAGAGAAACTGGGGGAGTGATTTTATTGCAGTGTCACTTTCCTCACATCTGATTGGTCCAATTTCGTTTTGAGATCTCTTACCCTGAACAAAACCTACCCGAGAGCGTAAGTTACTATGGTGATGAACACTGCTAAAAGAAGTTCTGGGCGGTATACCGGTGCATAATGTTAGCTGAAACAGCTGCTGTATCTGTTCAATGGTAATGAAGTGCTGTTAGAGTGTATTAACTGCATTCCCTTCTTACACTAATGAAAACAACGTTATAACACCACGATAAATAACTCACTAAACGGTGAATCAGATATCGATACGGACTAGTGTCTGTGAATATTAAAGCTAAAAACGCCTGTAGTCTGTATGAAGGAGCGCCGCAGATGATTTCAGAGTCTGCTGTTCATGAACTTCATCTGCAGAGCGGCTCTTACAGTCGCTTTATGAACATTTCACTGTTTCATTTGATAAAACTATCGTCACTTTTTGTATCATATACACAAGAAGTCGAGGTCTTCATGAACCTGTCAAAATAAAAGTTCGGTACAAGTTGTAATAACAGAAATATCACTATTGTACAATAGAGTGTACTTCGATTAATTGAGATAATAATAATAATAATAATAACACCGTTTATTAAAACACACAAACTCAAAGGTAAATGCAATTACAGAAATTGCACAGTAATAGTGTGGCCTACTTATTATTATTATTATTATTATTATTAAATTAATGAATTAAATTAATTTTATTACATTTTAAACTTAATTGTTAGCTGTCACGATCGTCAGTTGAAGTGCCAGATAGAAACTCTAGAGGGCACTCCACCATGGACTCACTCACTCGCTCATCCACCAAGGTAAACTACATTTCCCAGAAGCCCCGCACCCATCACTGATCACTCCACCAGCTGCAACACATTACCCAGTCACTGATTACATCACCCAGCCCATTCATTATCAGTCACACTATTTAAGCTCAGCACACACACATCTGTGCGAGGTCTTGTTATTTCCACTGTGACTAACATTTCTGAACATTCCTGTGTCTGATTTCCCGGTTCTGAATTTGTCTATTTCCTAGTGGTGGGCAGAGCGAGGCTTCATGAAACACTGAAACAGTTGAAGCAAATGTGCCGTATTGTGTATCGACACCCGTCTCCACGGTGACACCTAGTGGTCAATTGCACGTTATTTGAAACAACTTTGACAACAAGCCTTTTAAAAAAATAAAAATGTTGTGTTTTTGTTAATGTGGTGAGTTTTTAACATCCCCACTATATAACTATAATATAATAATAATAATAACTAGGTTATTTTGGCCATGAAAAATGAAAATTAATAAAACAAATCCACAACCAACCAACCAAATCGTACTATAAATGTCACTATACCGTAAACGCTATCTCAAAATCTTTCTCCTCTTTTGAACTTTGTGGGAGTTGAGACGGATGTGCGATTGTGTGGTTTGTTCCCGCCCCTGTCAATCAAACGCAGACTCGGCGAGCACGCCACCTGTCGAAATGCGCAGAAGCTTCATTTAGCCATAGTCACATGACCTGGGTGTTTTGAATCACAGTTCGGAGCAGTGATTCGAAACTTCAGGGATCTCGACACTGTGTCAAAACGTCAGTTTCGCGTCAGCCATCCCTACTGTTTCCCTGTTTCCTGATCGTTCTCTGCCTGCCTTATTTATTGCCTGATTTCACGGGACTGTTGTTATCTTGCTGCCTGCCCCGATCCATCTGCCTGTTCAACGTCTACGACTCTGCCTACCCTCGGACATTCCTGTCTGCTGTTGATTTGACCATTACCTGTTTGACCACGTTGCTCAATAAAAGCCTGCAATTGGATCTCATCCGTTGACTCGTTCCTTCCTTACATTAGCTTTATGAACTGATTTGATTAAATACATTTTTAATTGCCCTTACAATGTTTATATAATATATATTCCTTGACTCCTGACAGTAAAATATGACAAAATAAAGGTCCAGTGAAAAAAAAAAAAAAATGATATACCGCCAGAATTTGAAAAAAAATCTAGATTTTTGGTCAAAACGCCCAGCTCAAAAAAGCCAAGTCACTTTCACGGTACCTAAAACCCAGGATTTGAAACTTACCTGGCTAGCTATCTAATCCATCTTCATGGTACAGGGCCTTGATCTCAAGTTATATAATAAACTTCAGAATCATGTTTTCTCATTCCAGGTCATTCACAAGAAAGAGGTGTTAATTACATCATAAAATCCCTTTAGGTAAATGATTCAAGGTTTCAAGATTCATTAGATGAAATGATGTGATGCAAATGTTTTGTCTTAGTTCATCGTCCCACAGAGCATCAACAAACAGGAGACGCAAAATAGAAAACTACCGAGAAATGTGTGAATGAATCGGAAAAGGGGAAAGAAAATAGAGATTTTTGTAGCATTACATTCATCAGCCTTGGTATGTGAAAAAAACCCCAGGATTTTCTACTCGAAACATATACCGAAAAATAATAAACAGCGATATTTCTCCGCACAGCTGAATGATCTCTCACTTCTGAGTGTAAATACGCAGCCTGCCTCTATAGTCTTCATGAGAGGAAACCATAGCAACGCCTCAACTATGCTGGTGGCAAGACACATTTACGTAATCCGTTCCCAGCGCTTCACCCTGGATCAAACCCAGCATTCCTGATTCAGATCTGTGGGAATAGGGCACACAGGTTTTAGGCTAAGCTCAGGAAATACAGGCTCTGTCAGGGATGTTCTAGAAAATAACTACGCTCAAGATACCAATGTGAACTTCTTATCCGAGACTTATCTCAGCTGTGGCCTTTTTTTAAATTCTCGCTTTAGCAGAGACCAAGTGAAAACTATGAGTGACTCTCTCTGGTTGTTGGTTGCCATGATGTCACTCTTCCATAACGCTGTGTCGCATGACGTCATCCCTTCAGTCCACCGTGCTGGCATGCGATGTGATAACAGGTGTGTTTCGGCCATGGGAAAATGAATGAAATGGTAGCAGACAGTCATTATTATGAAGTTGATGCAGCCTATTATCGCTCTGTCAGCATATTAGAGGTGAAGCAAGTCATTATCACAAGTCCGATGTGAAAACGCATTCTTGAATGGTGCGTAATTGGCATTTACTTACGGATAACTGTAGTTGGGTAGGTCTTCTTTTACGCGGTCGTCGTTTTCGGTGAGCTATTGCATTACATGGCGTTCATAAGCGGTGCCATCACGTTGTAGATGTGTTGTGGTGAGACGAGCGCTGGTGCTGAGCCTGAAATGCACGCGCGCGTTGCCTGGGAAGCGTCGCTTGTCGCTCTACGCTGCAGCGGCGATTCCACTGCGCATGTGCGCGCGTGTCCGAGACGTGTGTGTGTGTGTGTGTGTGTGTGAGGGAAACGCTGAGACGTAATGTATCGAAATATGCTTGAGGTGAAAAGGCGTGAGAATACAAACACAGTGTTGCGCGAGCTTAATGAATAACTCTCAATGTTTGGGAATTGTTTTTTTTATGCTATAGGCTACCCAATTCAAACGAGGATCCTCTTGTGGCCACCGTGGGAAAACTTTGAGGGGAAGAGAGCTATTGTAATATTGAATAGGTTTTTCAACCCATGCTTCCTGGCTAAATTACAAACAAAACAAATAATAAACAGAGAGAGGAGAGGTTTTTCTTCAATTTACTTGAAATTTCTATACAAATTCAGTCACTGTAGTGTGACCTGTTATACTTTATCTATCTTTCATTCATTTGTCACAGTAAGGGTTAGGGATGGGTTTCTGAAATAAAACAACAACACATTTTACAAAATCATTAATTCTTTTTTTTTTATCATTTATTTCAAATACAAACAGCTCCAATCAAAAAGGCAAAAACAGTTCAGGAGTATCACTTTTTTAATTAGCGTCATTAACCCATTGATTCAGAAATTGAATGAATGTCACCACTTGGTGGCGCTCTCCCACTAAAGATTCGCTCTAATGGAGTCTTTCACTGAACATGCTTGACATCAACAGGAATATTTGTGCAGGTTGTGCGATAAGGCTAAGAAAAGGAAACAATGAAACAAGTGTGTTTGGAAAAGAGTGATCTACTTTAAAGTCACCATGAAATCAAAATGGACAGATCTTGTTTTTTTTTTTATGGAATATCGCAGTATTTATTATACAACCATCATTAAAAAAAAAATCACGTGTCCTCGTAATCTTTAATTATCTTCCACTCCCTCTTGAAGGCGACGTGATTTTCTCAGATCACGTGTTTACTAGTGAGAGGGCGGGGCCACCTCCTGTCACTCACATGAGATCCACCAATAGCAAACCACAACCATCTAGTCATCCAATCAATTCCCCCAAATCAAGCCATTTCACTCGGTTATACATCAGAATTGGGATGGAAATATCGCAACTTCCGCTTCATGTCGACTTCAAACATTAGGAAATGCAGATATGCTGTAAATGCAATACTGCAACTGGTCACTTGGTGGCGCTATAACACGAAAAAACATGAAAAAACTACTTCACCGTTAGTCTGATTGACTTGAAAATTGGCAAGCAGTGTTTTGGTGCAAAGAGCCATGAATGTCTATGAGGATATTGACGTATCTAAAAAAAACATGGCCGACATCGACCAATGAAGTTTGAGCAGCTATAGGACAATGTTAACAGAGGCTGATTGGAACGAAACTCGCTGGGCCGGTTTGACTCAAGGCCCTAGAGGCCTGTGAGAAATTCGAAAGAAATTGGCCACCGGGGGGCGCTTTCGCGTTTTTCATATGCGTAAAGGATTGAGTATCGTGCGATTTTTCACACATGCCAACAACATTCATACCACATGGTAGAACTGCTTATTCTGAGCAACTTTGCCCCGCTGTCCATCGAATCATTCATTAATTATTGGAGATTATTCATAAACTTTGGCGATCTAGTGCTCGGTTTTTCGCTCAACCTCGATAACTGTTAAAAAGCTTCAATAACCATATATTTCCGATTGAGATGATTACAGGCTTGCTAATTAAAACATAATACCTTTTTACACATATGCTTAAAACGCTTGAACCTCGTTAATTGCTGCTCGCAGCTATATTTTAATTAATTATTCTAATCATAAACACTGGTTTGTAGCGGAAATAGCTTTACTGTTTACTAGTGTTGTAACCAAGTCTTGGTCTTGTCTCGGTCTCAGACTAAGAGGACTCTGGATTTTAATAACTGTGGGGATATCACTAAATCATTGTCTGATTTATTTGTTAACATCGTTAATGTGATCGGATGGAAAACTTACAACTTAAAACGTAACAAATAACTTATTTCTAATGTGATTTCTTTTTTGATTGTCTCAAAAAAGAAAAAAGCTCGAACTTAATGCAAATGCACACAAATTCAAGATATGTTTGCAAAAAAGTACTTGTATGAGAACTTATTTTTTTATATGATTTAATAGGCAATATCACAAGAGCTGCTTTCACAAATATCAGCACGATTGCAAACATGCTATTGGTTTTATGCAAATGTTCAAGGAACAAGAAGTTAATATTAAGTGACTAACATTTTAGACACAATTTTTTGCTATTTCTGCAAGGAAAATACTTCCAAATAAATCCATCGCAGAACTGTTGGAGCAGCACCCTGCATCGTTTTGTTACTAAATGAATCAGCTGAATGAATCACTTGAACAAAACGGTTGAGTGAATGATTCCGTGACTCACTCATTAAGTGTTTTGTCGCCACCTACTGGCGGTTTCGGTTTCATAGGCCTATTTAAAAGAAGGTCATTTTATTTTTTCATCATATTTCTATATTCAAAATATTATTTTTCATACATTTACATTTATGCAGGTGTAATTGTATGAATTCAGATGCAACTTCTGTCTATTAATGATCAGTTGTAACCACATCATGTTCTGATGGCCTTGGGCTTCTTCTCTTCATGATATTTACATTGTAGGTAGCGAGCGAAGGCTTGGCGATAAGTCTCGTTGAAAAGGGTGTAGATCAGAGGATTCACTCCGGAGGAGACATATCCCACCCAGACAAAGAAGTTAATGAGTTTATGGAGATGTTCGTTGCAGTCGTCCCGACAGATAGCGATCACCACGTTGATGATGAAGAATGGACACCACATGATCAGGAAGAGGAAGAAGACAATACCCAAAACTTTAGAGGCTCGTTGCTCATTTTTTATAGCTTGCATCATGCCTCGTTTACCTTGGCCTCGTGGACTTCCAAACAGACGTTTGTTGATTGGCAATGTGGACTTCTTGGAGGATGACTGACTGTTGAGCAGACTTGTGCCGCTTATCTCTGCGGATGAATGTTTGGAGTCGTTCTTGCTCTCTTTCGGGAAGGAAGAGCTGTGGTTCTGGAGATCACGGAGAGTGAGGCAATAGCAGACTACCATGATGACCAGAGGACAGAAGAACGCCACAAATGAGCCAACAAGGACGAAGCGAGGTTCATTCAGGACGCAGGTGCGTTTTACAAACACCTTCTGCTTATCCTTGAAACCCATTATTGGAATGGGCAGTGACAACCCTGAAAGAAAAGAAAAAAAAAGTGTCTCAGAAATGAGAAATGATTTCATTACAGTTTGCCCCACTGAAGGTAAAAGCTGTCACAATACCTAAACATCTATCATATTTGACTCTGATAATGTGTAAATGGTCTGTTATTGATTAATAGACAATATTTCTCTGGCTCATACAAATCATGATCACAGGACATGTAAGAGAGAATTGCAGAATTCAAAGGGTTAAAGGGTTAGTTCCCCCAAAAATGAAAATTCAGTCATTAATTCCTCACCCTCATGTCGTTCTACACCCGTAAGACCTTCGTTCATCTTCAAATTAAAACGTTCAAAGTGGGTGGAGCCACTTTTACTAAAATGGCTATAACTTGTTAATGGGAATGAGATATTTTCACCAAACTCAGCACACTGTGGACGCGTGAAAAGGATGCGGCAACTGGCCACTTGGTGGCGCTATAACATGGAAAAAGCATGAAAACGGCTATAACTACTCCACCGTTAGTCTGATTGACTTGAAAATTGGCATACAGTCTCTTGGTCCAATGAGCCATGAATGTCTATGAGGATATTGTAAAAAACATGGCCGACAATGGCCAATGAAGTTTGAGCAGCCATAAGACAAGGTTAACAGAGACCGATCGGAACGAAAATCGCTGGGCCTGTTTGACTCGTGGCCGTAGAGGCCTGTGAGAAACTCTAAATAAATCGCCACTGGGGGGTGTCTTCGCATTTTTCACAATCATTTGGTTCGCATTTGGTTCAACCATATATTTCCTTTGTTAAATTGCGTGGATTGGCTGTAAATGGTCTTTTCCATGTGTGATCGAGATGGTTACAGGCTTCCTAAAGTATCTTTCTGGGCATCTGAAAATGTTGAGTGAAAGTGTTCATTATCTGTCAATAGAGACTCACTGAACCATCGGATTTCATCAAAAATATCTTCATTTGTGTTCTGAAGATGAACGAAGGTCTGACGGGTATAGAACGACATGAGGGTGAGGAATTAATGACTGAACTTAAATTTTTGGGTGAAATAACCCTTTAACCCTCTGGTATTGTTCATTTGGGGGTTACACTTTGCGATCAAAAGCATCCCGAACACCTGAAATCTCCATCACTCATTCTTATTTGCCTGTTTATTAGCGTGAATCTGATTTGAAACAATCTGTATTGTATAATGCCTATAATTGACTTGACTTGATTAGATAAATGTTTGCTGCAGGCTCTTTCGCAAAGTAGTGGGGGCAAAATTGTGCAATAAGTTATTTTAGCTACAAAATATTTATGTTTGAATGAAAGCTTAAAATTCCATGAATGTTTATGATCTAAAAATAGATGCTGATGGGTGTGGGACACAAAACCATAAGAGGAGCTGTGCAGGAATACTGAGCTTTATACGTCAGAAATTCTAAATATGTAATATTGTTGGAATGCTGACTGCGAGAGAGCAAAAAGACACGCGGGCCTGATCCAGCAGCAGTCGTTCCTCCTGTCAGTTCCTGTTAGCGCTGTTTCTCTAGGTATAGACATCAAGCAGAGTCTACAACAGCCCAAGGGAGCGCAAGGAAACAGGGTCACACTGCTTGCCTGACTGCTCACATTATTTCTCATCATACTAAACTAGTCAGGGAATAACTGCAACATCCTGCAACCCAATCTGGCAATGTTTTATGTAGTGTTTTTTTCAGAATCAGCTGATGTAAAGTCTAGAGCAGGCATCTGTGGCAAGCAGAAGGGTAATCACTGGCACATGAGCGATCATTCATAACCAGGCTCTATATAGAGTCACATAGCTACTACAAAACAACCGCTAATGTCTCAGGGAACGTTTACATCACACGATGTACTAAAAATAGACATGTGTTTTTCGCGTAGAGACGACAACGTTGTCAAAGCGATCCTCGTTCACACAGATCCGCGAAAACAACAAAAAGCACTGCATTCTGCTGGCAGGCCAGTAGTTGGCGATGTTGCTTTGTAAAGAAACACTGCACTCCTATAGACTGATCATGTAATACACATGCGTATGACGTCACCATTTTCACAAATTCACGCGAGGCGATATGGTATCATTTTCAAAAACTTGCACTTCGAAATCCGTTTTCAAAAGTAGGATTTTTCAAGCTCCCCAAAAGGAATTTTTAGCTTTTTACCTGAGGGTGCGGTTTGCAAATCTCAGATTACAGATTGTTAATGGGAGGTTTCTGTTTATGAACCTGTGGGCACAATTTGCTAAAATAAGGGATTGTTTGAGTATGGTTTAAAAATGAGAGTACAGATTACTAAATCATGGGCACAGTTTAGCTGTTAAATTACGGCCTGGTTTCACAAACAGGGTTTAGATTAAGCCAGGATTAGACTTTAGTTCAAGCAGCTTTTATAAACATGCCTTAGAAAAAAACATTACTAGTGTGCATCTTTGAGACAAAACAATGGCATATTTTAAGGTGTGTCAGTGCAAGTTGCTTTCAGTTAAAACAGCTCAAACATGCATTTTAGTGTGGGACTAGGTAAGGTAATGTGAGGTGATCTAAAGCATCAAAGCCCTTTCTCCGCCAATCCCATCCAGTTTGTTGAACTCCCTGGTTCCTCCTCCACTGGTCCCATTAAGCTGCAAGAACTTCCTAGTTCCATCCAGTTCCCTGGCCCTGGTTCCACCCACCATGCTTTATGCTTTGGTTCTGCCCAGGTTCCTGGTTCCTCCTCATTCCCCACTCTACTGGCTCTCTTCAGACCTCCAGCTCAAGGTGCGCCCATGGCCTCCAGGTCCAGTTCCACCTTTGGAGATAGTGCCCAAGAGGTCCAACCCTACAGTTCCACCCTTAGATCCCTCGGCTCCACCATGGTCTGTCATTCCTCTAACTCCACTGGACTTCCTCGTCCCTTTAGCTCCCCTGTGGTCATCTCCTCTTTCCTTGTTACACACACACATATTTATATATATATGCTTATATAGGCATGGACTCCTCTAGACCAGCGGTCCCCAAACTTTTTTGCGCCACGGACCGGTTTAATATCAGACAATATTTTCACGGACCGGCCTTTAAAGTGTGGCGGATAAAACAACAAAATAAAATGATTCGACCAGCATAAAAACTGGGGTATTTTTTAAATATTATAATAAACGTGAATCCAATGTGTAGGCTTACTCGCAACTTTATTAGCAGCGTCCTCGTAACATCGCGCCAACAACATAACATGAGTAACATCCTCTCTGCCCCCTAACGCTCTCTGGCGGGCTTGGTGCGTGTAAATCACCTGTTGCGATAAATCCATATTTCAAGTAGGACTCCTGGTGTTGTCTGTTAAATGCAGCTTTCTTTTTCTTGGAAATCGTAGGCTCTTCTTCTGTCTCCTCACTGGGCCGTTTCCCCTTCGCAAAGAAGCTTTCCAGAGATGTTTGTTTTTTTACTCATTTTGCTAGCTTGTGTGTTTATTTTTAGCGGTAACGTATCACGTGACCTAAACAAGCGTTGCTAGGCGCCAAGAGTGAGTCATAGACGGATGTAACGGAGAGAATTTGAAGTTGAGATGCTGACTCGCGATCTTCGCAGTAGTGAACGCGCCAGAGAGAAATGTACATTTCATACTAATTACATAAGTCAGTTTTTTTTTTTTTTAATAAGTTATTTATTCTTTCTGTGCGGCCTGGTACCAAATGACCCACGGACCGGTACCGGTCCGCGGCCCGGGGGTTGGGGACCTCTGCTCTAGACCCCTGAAGGTCTGCTGTGGTATCTGGCGCAGAGATTTTTGCAGCAGATCCTTTAAGTCCTGTAAATTGTCCTCCATGGATGGGACTTGTTTGTTCAGCACATCCCACAGATGCTCGATTGGATTGACATCTGGAGAATTTTTGGAGGCCAAATCAACACCTCAAACTCGTTGTTGTGCTCCTCAAACCATTCCTGAACCTTTTTTGCTTTGTGGCAGGGTGGATTATCCTGCTTAAAGAGCCACAGACACCAGGGAATACAGCTTCCATGAAAGCGTGTGGATGGTCTGCAACAAAGATTAGGTAGGAGGTACGTGTTAAAGTAACGTCCACATGGATGGCAGGACCCAAAGTTTCCAAGCAGAACATTGCTCAAAGCGTCACACTGCCTCCGCCGGCTAGCCTTCTTCCCATAGTGCATCCTGGTGCCATGTGTTCCCCAGGTAAGCCACGCACACGCACCCGGCCGTCCACATCATGTAAAAGAAAACGTGATTCATGAGACCAGGACACCATCTTCCATTGCTCCATGGTCCAGTTCTGATGCTCACGTCCCACTGTCCCACTGGTGGACAAGGTCAGCATGGACACCCTGACTGGTCTCAGCTCTTCAGCTCCATACACAACAAACACTGTGTTCGGACACCTTTCTATCAGAACCAGCGTTAACTTCTTGAGCAATTTGAGCTACAGGAGCTCGTCTGTTGGATCGGACCAGTCTTCGCTCCCCACGTGTATCAATGAGCCTCGGCCGCCCACGACCCTTCACCACCGTTCCTTCCTTGGACCACTTTCAATAGATACTGACCACTGCAGACGGGAACACCCCACAAGAGCTGCAGTTCTGGAGATGTTCTGACCCAGTCATCTAACCATCACAATTTGGCCTTTGACAAACTCGCTCAAATCCTTACGCTTGCCCATTTTTACTTCTAACATCAACTTTGAGGACAAAATGTTCAGTTGCTGCCTAATATATCCCACCCACTAACAGTTGCGGTGAAGAAGAGATAATCAGTGCGATTCACTTCACCTGTCAGTGTCATAATGTTATGCTTGACCAAATATATATATTTGGTCCTCACTGAACTCTCCTTGCCTTCAACCAAATTATGACAATAATCTTGTTTTATTTTAACCCCAATAAAGGCCAGTGTGCTAAAATGTGTTTACGATTCTGTTTTCTGTACAATATAAATCATTGTTGATCACAACATTGTCTTTTGTAACTTTAAACATGGGATGTTTCATTCTCACCTATAGAAATGGTCCAAACAATGATTATTTTGATCATGGCCTTGCAAAGGGAGTTACTGCGGCTGTATTTGATTGGGTTACGGATGCCGATATAGCGGTCCAGAGAAATGGCACACAGGTGCATGATGGAGGCTGTGGAGAAGAGCACATCCAGGAAGATCCACATGGGACACAGCAGTTCAGGGAGAGGCCAGGTGTGATCTGGAAACAGACAATCAGAGGCACAGGTTGGTAGTGAGTAGAGTGAGTATATAATTCTAGTATTTTCACAAACGTTAACATGTTTCATCTTGCACTTTATTATATTACAAGGAAGACAATACAAATGAATAAAACTTTAACTAATAGGTATCACCATACATTCCCCAGGTGATTAAATACACTACGTTAAAAAACTTGTTTTATATTACAAGTTTAAATATGCAAAAAATATGCACTCATTTGCAAACATTTCTAGAAGAGAAATCTGAAGACTTGATGAAGCCAGGTTTAAAATTCTTGTTTCATTTTGTTGACATATTACAGATAAGATGTTGGATTTCTCTTTTTATCACTCCAAGAATCAGAAAATATTTTTCTTTCAACAGCCAAAAAAAAAGAGAATGAACCCCTCTATGAAAACCTCTAGAATAGACTGGATTAGAATAGATTAGAATAAAATTCATGAATATAAAATAAACCCTTAAATTTGTATTTTGAATGTTTTCTTTTTTTACTAGTCTGAAAGAATACATGTTATGGAAGCATGAAGTCAATGAAGCCCATTCGAAGGAAAATAACTTTTTTGCCACAATTTACTACTTCGTTCCCTGGATTTACTAAATCGTGCTCAAGATTTACTACTACATTCCCTGGATTTGCTAAATCTTGCGCACGATTTACTACTTCATTCCCTGGATTTGCTAAATCTTGCGCACGATTTACTACTTCATTCCCTGGATTTGCTAAATCTTGCGCACGATTTACTACTTCATTCCCTGGATTTGCTAAATCTTGCGCACGATTTACTACTTCATTCCCTGGATTTGCAAAATCGTGCGCAAGATTTACTACTTCATTCCCTGGATTTGCTAAATCGTGCGCAAGATTTACTACTTCATTCCCTGGATTTACTAAATCGTGCTCAAGATTTACTACTTCATTCCCTGGATTTGCTAAATCTTGCGTACGATTTACTACTTCATTCCCTGGATTTGCTAAATTGTGCGCACGATTTACTACTTCATTCCCTGGATTTGCTAAATCTTGCGCACGATTTACTACTTCATTCCCTGGATTTGCTAAATCTTGCGCACGATTTACTACTTCATTCCCTGGATTTGCTAAATCTTGCGCACGATTTACTACTTCATTCCCTGGATTTGCTAAATCTTGCGCACGATTTACTACTTCATTCCCTGGATTTGCTAAATCGTGCTCACGATTTACTACTTCATTCCCTGGATTTGCTAAATCGTGCTCACGATTTACTACTTCATTCCCTGGATTTGCTAAATCGTGCTCAAGATTTACTACTTCATTCCCTGGATTTGCTAAATCTTGCGCACGATTTACTACTTCATTCCCTGGATTTGCTAAATCGTGCTCAAGATTTACTACTTCATTCCCTGGATTTGCTAAATCTTGCGCACGATTTACTACTTCATTCCCTGGATTTGCTAAATCTTGCGCACGATTTACTACTTCATTCCCTGGATTTGCTAAATCTTGCGCACGATTTACTACTTCGTTCCCTGGATTTGCTAAATCGTGCTCACGATTTACTACTTCGTTCCCTGGATTTGCTAAATCGTGCTCAAGATTTACTACTTCATTCCCTGGATTTGCTAAATCTTGCGCACGATTTACTACTTCGTTCCCTGGATTTGCTAAATCGTGCTCACGATTTACTACTTCGTTCCCTGGATTTGCTAAATCGTGCTCAAGATTTACTACTTCATTCCCTGGATTTGCTAAATCATGCTCACGATTTACTACTTCGTTCCCTGGATTTGCTAAATCTTGCGCACGATTTACTACTTCATTCCCTGGATTTGCTAAATCTTGAGAACGATTTACTACTTCGTTCCCTGGATTTGCTAAATCATGCTCACGATTTACTACTTCGTTCCCTGGATTTGCTAAATCTTGCGCACGATTTACTACTTCATTCCCTGGATTTGCTAAATCTTGAGAACGATTTACTACTTCGTTCCCTGGATTTGCTAAATCGTGCGCACGATTTACTACTTCATTCCCTGGATTTGCTAAATCGTGCTCACGATTTACTACTTCGTTCCCTGGATTTGCTAAATCGTGCTCACGATTTACTACTTCATTCCCTGGATTTGCTAAATCGTGCTCACGATTTACTACTTCATTCCCTGGATTTGCTAAATCTTGCGCACGATTTACTACTTCATTCCCTGGATTTGCTAAATCGTGCTCAAGATTTACTACTTCATTCCCTGGATTTGCTAAATCTTGCGCACGATTTACTACTTCATTCCCTGGATTTGCTAAATCTTGCGCACGATTTACTACTTCATTCCCTGGATTTGCTAAATCTTGCGCACGATTTACTACTTCGTTCCCTGGATTTGCTAAATCGTGCTCACGATTTACTACTTCGTTCCCTGGATTTGCTAAATCGTGCTCAAGATTTACTACTTCATTCCCTGGATTTGCTAAATCTTGCGCACGATTTACTACTTCGTTCCCTGGATTTGCTAAATCGTGCTCACGATTTACTACTTCGTTCCCTGGATTTGCTAAATCGTGCTCAAGATTTACTACTTCATTCCCTGGATTTGCTAAATCATGCTCACGATTTACTACTTCGTTCCCTGGATTTGCTAAATCTTGCGCACGATTTACTACTTCATTCCCTGGATTTGCTAAATCTTGAGAACGATTTACTACTTCGTTCCCTGGATTTGCTAAATCATGCTCACGATTTACTACTTCGTTCCCTGGATTTGCTAAATCTTGCGCACGATTTACTACTTCATTCCCTGGATTTGCTAAATCTTGAGAACGATTTACTACTTCGTTCCCTGGATTTGCTAAATCGTGCGCACGATTTACTACTTCATTCCCTGGATTTGCTAAATCGTGCTCACGATTTACTACTTCGTTCCCTGGATTTGCTAAATCGTGCTCACGATTTACTACTTCATTCCCTGGATTTGCTAAATCGTGCTCACGATTTACTACTTCATTCCCTGGATTTGCTAAATCTTGCGCACGATTTACTACTTCATTCCCTGGATTTGCTAAATCTTGCGCACGATTTACTACTTCATTCCCTGGATTTGCTAAATCTTGCGCACGATTTACTACTTCATTCCCTGGATTTGCTAAATCTTGCGCACGATTTACTACTTCGTTCCCTGGATTTGCTAAATCGTGCTCAAGATTTACTACTTCGTTCCCTGGATTTGCTAAATCGTGCTCAAGATTTACTACTTCATTCCCTGGATTTGGACTATTTTTTTTGTTCTGATATCATGTGTGGGCTCCAATAAACAGACAAAAACAACAAAGTATTTTTAGAGAGTTTTTGTGAGACATACATTTAGCCTTTCAATTTCAGGTTTGATTTGCTTTTGTGTACATGCTTTAAAAACATTTTCAGACAATTTCTGTGCAGTTGTTGTTTTAAAAAAGAAAGAAAGAAGCTCAGTACTTACCGTAAAGAATACTAATTAGTGAGGCTGGCATAACAAGGAATCCCACCAGCATGTCTGCCACGGCCAGTGAGCACAGGAAGTAGTTGGTAGCATTGTGCAGCTTGGTTTCGATGGACACTGCCATAATTACCAGTATATTCCCCGCAACAGTAAAAAATATAATCGCCAGAATGAACAGAGCTGCCCAGTTTTGTGGTTTTGTGCCATCAAATTCTGAGAAGTTGGATTTGACATGGCTGCGGTTGATGTCCAAAGTGACGTTCCAGAGAAGAGTAGAGTTCAAGAAGGCCATCTCAGCAACTGTGTTGATTCTTTATATGTAAGATCAGTCTCGTGACTTCAGGTCGTCTTCGTTTCATGTGCTTACTCTTATGGTTATGCGTCCTACACCTAAACAGACAGTAATACTGTTTAGATGAAGAAATAGATATGCTGTAAAGCTACTTGTGTATTGTGAAAAGTGCTCTATAGATGGAAAGTTTTATGTCATTCCTGTGAAGAGGCTGACTGGTTGAGCACATCCTATTCTTTTGAATCCATTATTAACCAATATTGACACATGTAAATGTCTGTTTAAACTGAGAGTGAAATGTCTTCTCTAAATTCTTGTAGGAAAAAGACCAGACATTGAACTCTGTAAGTGTTGCGAGTTGAATAATTCAGCTCCTACTTCTACTGTACATTTATCAGATAGCAAATGTTTTGATGATGTTATCTAGAAGATATCGTCATACTTGTGCAATCCAAAAGATAGAAGACTAGTGTAAATAAACTTTAAAGCAGTTCTCCGAAATATTTGAGTATTTTGAATAAATTGATTGAATATGATTTGATTCATTTAATTTCATTGCTTGAGTTTCATTGTCTTTATTTCATCCGCACTGGAATATCATCATGAAAACAGCCCAAGAGATGCATGAATATTGCTGTACTGTTTCAATTTTGAATATTCAGAGATTGACTTGACAGGAAGAGAACCTCATGCCTACCCAAACAATATATTCAAATGTTATTTTTTAAAATCGTACCCTCATTTCCTCTTTTGTGTTTTTTTATGAAAGAAATTAGGATGAGTGATGACAGCAATTTCATTGTGGATTGTGCATGTGATGCATTTTGTCCACACCTGAATGATGAGGAATGTAAACAAACGTGACTTGACTTGACTACAGTCATTTGCATATGACCACCAAGAACCTGATGATTTTACTTGTAGTCAAACATATTTCTTGATCGTTCCTTCTTCTTCTTCTTCTTTTCCTTTGTTTTGTTTTGCCTGAGGCAAAAGTTGACTTTGCCGTGTGGCGAAAACAGAATGGTTACGAAATTCCATGTTATACAGCAATTAATTACTGAACAGATTTAAAAAGAAAAATGATTCATTTTCAAAGGTAAAAATGAGGGCGGCTGTTCACATACAAATCCACACTTGAATGAATGACAGCAAGCTAATTTTTTTTTTTTTATATATATATACAACACAATGCCTGTTTATGCAAATTTTACTAAACTGTTGTCCTGCCGAAATGTAATCATTCTGCCATGAATGCCACTATAGGGCAAGGAACTAGTTCTGCAGTGTGTCAGTTCAGTATGCAAAGCAGCACTTGTGAACTCTCAAGGAAAGTTCATTAAACAAATATTTGAAAACAAATGTTTTTAAGTTAAACTTGTGATATTTACTAACTAAACGTGAAGGAGGAAGAAGGTTTTATGAATTTATGAGCTGACATGCATAGGAGTTTTTCTTTTTTTTTTTTAAATGTTCATCTACAGGCTTTTTAATAGATTACCCCACCGGTTTGTCACTTTTTGGCGGGAAAAAAGTATATGTGAAAAATGTGGTCTGATCTTCATCAAGTCACAATTGACCCTTCACAAACAGTTTGATTGACAGGCGATCTAACCAATCATCACCCCGAATCCACCATTTTGTCCGTCAAAGCAGTCAGTGGAGTTAGTAGATTAACGTTGGCGAACTTGAACTTGATAAATTATGTGTCCTCACGTCTGAAACAACATTCCTTCTGATGTTCATTCATGTTTATTTGATGCTATAAATGAACTAGTATGAAGAGATGATCGGTTCACGAGGAGCTACAGCGATCTGTCACCACACATTAAACACACACTAGACGCTATTTATTGATTAAACTTCTTTAAAAAATTATGATATATTAAATATGAAACTGTTTTATATGTCTGCTGACGTGTTGTCAGTGTCCTCTTTGCTCCAGGATGTATTTTTCACTGCGTGAGAACATGATGTGTGGCGTGAGAGCGCATGACTTGTCGGATATAGCAACAGGGGGTGGGTTTTGCGAAGGGTCAATTTTAGACAAACACCATCGGATTTAACTAATAACACACAAAAGATGATCAGTGAGAAGCAAGGTGGGGTGAGAGTAAGTGAAACTCTGTGTCACGACTCACTGGAGTCAGTGAGATTGGAAGTGTGAGTTGCACAGGAATCATTTCTTGTTAAAGGGATGATTCACCCAAAAATGCTAATTCTGTCATCATTTACCCCAAATGCTGACAACCAGTCAGCTGACAGTGCTTACATATACTTCAAAATATCTCATTTTCAGAGTTGGGGAGTAACGAAATACATGTAACTTAGTTATGTGTTTAAAATACACAATTTGAGTAACTGTATTTCATTACAGTTACATTTTAAATGGGTGGTAATCAGATTACAGTTACATCTGAAAAGTGTTTTAGATTACCAAAGTGATTACTTTGAGTTTTAATGTCATTTAAACAGCAATTGATTCTCTGACTCTGACAGTCTGAAAAAGCATCCTAAGCTACATTTCTGCTCATAAGTTTCATACCCAGAATATACAACATTTTAATAATTTTAACAAAATTAAAGGGATCATAAAGATTGCATGTTATCCTGAATATCACATAACAGAGTTTTACATACACTTCACAAGACAAAATGACTGAATTTATAAAAATTGCCCCATTAAAAGTTTTACATATGAATTTGACCTGTCCTGTCATTGCCCGGATGATTTTTATGTTTTCATGTTTTCTGATAGTTGTTTGTCAAGGGGTTTATCTCACATTTCTGACTTTTTCCCTCACAATTGCATTTTATCAAGTCAGAATTGCATGATTAAAATCTTGCAATTCGGACTTTTCTCAAATTAAGCGTTTATATCTCAGGATTATCACTTGTGAGATAAAAACTCGCAGTCACCTTTTTATGTGTGTTACATACTTATTCCAAAGTATTCTAACGTATTTAGATTAAGTTAAAAAAAAACGAAATACGTTACAAATTTATTTTAAAGCATGCATTTTGTAATCTGTAGTGAAATACATTTTAAAAGTAACCTACCCAGCATTGCTTATTTTAAGCTCAACAGTAAGAAACTCATAAGAGATTTTTGGGTGCACTGTCCCTTTAAGACAGATTTGTTGGTGTGAACCATATAGCTAAATCCCAAAAGCTTTCACAGGATCTCAAAATTGCATTAAAGAGATGCAAACTCAAGTCAATTGTTTATGTGTGTTATTAGTTTAGTGTGACCCGATATTAACTGTGTTTTTCTGTACTAACATTTAAATTAATTATTTGATACAATTCACTTGTGTATATACATTGTATATTGAAATACATACATGAAGTTACAGCTGTATTCATTTCTGTTAAACCTCACTCATATCCACCTCAACTAGTGTTTCACAATAAGTTTATTGTACCTAACAATTATTACTTTGATCATCTAATATAAAACATTTCTATAATTGTCAGTTATTGATTAGGCTACTCATGATCTTCATCTCTGTTCACAAATTTATTTTCCCTCTTTACTGTGTTTAATCTTGTGCTATAGAGCCGCTTATTCCTTCACACCTCTTATTCTGTAGCACTTCTTATCTAATGAGCTCATGAAAATCTCATTGAATCTTAATTACTGACACATGACTCTCCAGGCCATGTCTTTCCTATTTTATACATAGACTCCAGACCACTTATTCACCTTAATCAAACAAAGAGCCACCCAATATCTTACCCTTAAACTGCTGCCCTGTGCTCATAGTGTGTCTGTGCGTCTCGCGCAGTGCCCGTGAGGTTCGCGTGAATGTGCGCTTCTCCGCCGCGCGCACCCGCGCGGCTCATTTATCAGCGATGGAAAATAGGTGTTGCCAAATGAGGGCTGGGCGTTACATTACAAACATGCTGTTTCAATTTCATCTTGAAGAACAATTGCATTATTATTATTAACTACCACAGATAAGTTTACCATCATAATAACAATCATAATAGAGGAGGTGTTGCTTTAACATCTCAGTGTCTCAAACTTTAATAAATAAAAATAACTGGCGAGGGGAAAACGAGTTTTGGAGTGGGGAAGCACGCGCAGTTGTTATGGTAACTGGTGCACGAACTAGTAAAAACATCTCATCTGAGGCAGAAGATCTGGAAAATGTTTTATGGGATGGCGTGAGGACTGTGAGGGGTGGCAACACCAAAGCAGACAAGCATTCACTCGTCTGCTGTATACTTAGGGTGAATTAAGGGAGATTGGGACGGTTTTTGAATAATAAAAAAAAAACATCAGTATTACAGAAATGTGTCATGTGTTGAGCTGAAGATGTTAACTATCCATTTGAGGAGGAAACAATGTTATATCATGATGAAAGAATGCGTGACACACATAAGTTAGTTCATACTTTGACAATTTTATATGGAATTGTAACACTGTTCGTAAGAACGGGAAGAAGGAGGCGGGAACCGGCGAACGTTAAACATAACTTTAAAAATAAAATAAACAAAGAATAAAACGAAAGTAAAATGGCGGCAGTGCCTCACGGAGACTGCCGCCCACACAAACATAATAAAACACAACATAAAATCCAGGTCTGGTCCTCTCTCGTCCTTCACTGTCGTCGCTCCTCTTTTATGCTTCCGGAGCTCCTCGGTGAGAGATACGAGACCGGTGTACCGCGCAGCTGACGCTCATTAGCAATCATGTCACCGGCCTCGCGCCGTTCCCTCACGGCTCTCGCCCGCCCTGCTCGTCACAGCAATATTTCCTTTTCTGTTCATCATTTATTTTTGTTCAACGTTATTTCTCAGTTTTATAAATCCATCCACAATTCATACAGTACAACATGTGCAATTGACCCTTCGCAAGCAGTTTGATTGACAGGCGATCAGACCAATCATAACCTTGAATCCAACATTTTGTCTGACAAAGCAGTCAGGGAAGTTAGTAGATGAACGTTGGTGAACTTGAACTTGAAAAATTGTGTGTACTCACTTCTTTCGGCGCTTGAAACAACATTCCTTCTGATGTTCATTCATGTTTATTTGATGCTATAAATGAACTAGTATGAAGAGATGATCGGTTCACGAGGAGCTACAGCGATCTGTCACCACACATTAAAGAGACACTAGACGCTATTGTTTAAACTTCATTAGAAAATTACAATATTTGAAATTTGAAACTTTGTTTCATATCAAAACCTGCTCTGTCTCGTCTGTCGACGCGTTATAAGTGTCCATTGCTCCGCGATGTGAGAACATGATGTGTGGCGTGAGAGCGCATGGCTTGTCTGGCATAGTGACAGTAACTAAAGGGGGCGGGTTTTTGCGAAGGGTCAATCATAGAGCTCGGCGTGCATATGATAGGCAATTTTCGCCGTGCATGATATGCAATTTTCAGTGGGCATGTGATACATAATTTTCGACTCGCATGTAAGTCGCAATTTTCGCTGTGCATATGAACAGCAATTTTTAGCGCGCATATAATTCACAATTTTCGATGTGCATGATACACAATTTTCAGCATGCATATGATACACAATTTTCAGTGTGCATACAATATGCCCCTTCGGCGTACACCCCTACCCCACACCACTAATCCTACCCATTGCATAACATATGCACGCAAAAAGTAATTTCAGCTTATAAATAGCCCAATAAATACAAACGTAAACTCGTGGAATAGATACGCAGTACTAGGAGATCGTGTTGGAGCTGGGCTGTACTGCTTGTGCTGTGTGTTTAGTGGTACGTCTTTTTTTTTTGTCATCACAAAGCACAGATGAGTGTTTAGCCTACACCATGCGTTTCAACTACCTCTGGAAGTGGTTGAAAGTGGACAAGCGCAAAGCGTTTTAGACCCGGTTCACACCTGTTTTTAGCCTCGTCCACTTGTGATCTGATCGAGCAAAACGAATCTTAATACCAGGTGGAAAGCACCAGGCCTCAGACTGGTAACCTGAAGGTTGCGGGTTCGATTCTCAATAGCAGCAGGAAATGACTACATCAGCCCTTGAGCATGACACCTAACGCCAGGTTCACACATACTCCAACTGCAGTGGTGCTATTTTGTGCTTTTTTTTAATTGTGCCATTTACCACGAACACAACATTAATTCATTTTTTTTACTTCAATCCAAAAGTCTTTCATAGACGTTGTCACGTTTAAACGTATTTAAACAACGTAGCGATTCAATACTTCTAGATTTATGTATTAAGTCGCTCATGCAAGAATGCAAATCACCAGTTTTAAATTACAACCTAAACAGCAGACTCTCATGCTTTTTTATTTTGCATTTAAATCTTTATAGAAGAAATCCTGAGGGTCATAAAGAACTTGTTTTTCCACCTCGAAGAGACGAGTGGCATCCATTGTTGAGGTAAGGTGTGGTTTTCCTTGCTTTACCTTGGGCAAAAAGCCATATGTTGACTCTGAAACACAGTAGAGTTTAATTATATGCATTTATGGTGAAAAAGTACTACACTTTTCGTCGTGTCAATCGATATTTATTTTTTATGCAAATGATGAGCTGTCACTTTAATTCATGTGCTGCACAGCAAAAAAAAAAGGGAAAAAAAGACTGTGTATATTGATCGCTGCTCTGCTGCAGACGCACTGCTTCTTGAACGCTCTAACCTGTTAACATGGGCATGGAAGAAAATATGCACTGCAAATGGAGTAGGCCATATGTGAACCTGGCGTTACCCCCAATCACTCCCCGGGAGCCGAGGCAAAACGGCTGCCCACTGCTCCAGGTGTGTGTGTGTGTGTGTGTGTGTTCACTACTCACTACTCCTAAAGTGTATGCACTAAATTGAAAGGGTTAAATCCAGAGGACAAATTCCGAGTATGTGTTACCATACTGGCCTTCACATCATGTCACTTTCACTTTCAATTTCAACAACAAAAATAGTGTGTGCCTGCACTAAAGGCATCTGAAAGAGAAGTGTTTTCATCTTACCAGAGTTGATCAGCAAGTCTTCTGCAACAACAGCCAAGCAGTTATATAACACCAATGACATTCTTAGGAAAGGCAATAAGATGTTCACTAGAAATCATTCGAGAACTTCTTAAGTATTTTTTAAGAACTGCAATTCACATTCTTTCGCACTTCTTGGAATTTATATTAAAAAATATTTTAACTTCTTTCTTAAGAAGCTTTTTGTGAATCTGGCCTCTGATTATGCATTTGGCAGGGAGTCAAAATTCGGCACAACAACACCTATATTTTAAAGGTAAGCAGCCAAATAAAATTATGATTAGATATTTGAAATGAAAAATGGAAGTCATACTGTCTTTTTAAAACTGAGAGAGTATGCATTCAGATTACTTTATGTGCTTTTCGGAATTATACTTAAAATTAGGTGTATACTTAAGTATACTGACAAGTGTTGGCTTATATACTTAATGAATCTTTTAATCAACAAGTCAGCTTTGAGGTGGAACAGCTGCCTTGCAAAAAAAAAAAAGTTCATTTATTTAGGTCAGGGGACTTTGTGAAGTACCATTTGATTTTTACTTTTGATGTACTTGAACGTATGGAAGCCCGTTCCCGCCACTGTTGAGAAAAACAAAAATTCCGTAAGTCATAATAATGAGAAACTTTCTCATAATAATGACTTAGTATCTCATAATAATGAGAAACTTTTCTCATAATAATGACTTAACATCTCATAATAATGACTTAGTATCTTTAACTTGATAAAAAAAAAACTTTTTTATTTTTTTATTAAGTTAAAGATGCTAAGTCATTATTATGAGAAAAGTTTCTCATTATTATGAGATACTAAGTCATTATTATGAGATGTTAAGTCATTATTATGAGAAAGTTTCTCATTATTATGAGATACTAAGTCATTATTATGAGATGTTAAGTCATTATTATGAGATACTAAGTCATTATTATGAGATGTTAAGTCATTATTATGAGATACTAAGTCATTATTATGAGATGTTAAGTCATTATTATGAGATACTAAGTCATTATTATGATATGTTAAGTCATTATTATGAGATACTAAGTCATTATTATGAGATGTTAAGTCATTATATGAGAAAGTTTCTCATTATTATGAGATACTAAGTCATTATTATGAGATGTTAAGTCATTATTATGAGATACTAAGTCATTATTATGAGATACTAAGTCATTATTATGAGATGTTAAGTCATTATTATGAGATGTTAAGTCATTATTATGAGATACTACGTCATTATTATGAGATGCTAAGTCATTATTATGAGATGTTAAGTCATTATTATGAGAAAGTTTCTCATTATTATGAGAAAAGTTTCTCATTATTATGAGATACTAAGTCATTATTATGAGATGTTAAGTCATTATTATGAGATGTTAAGTCATTATTATGAGAAACTAAGTCATTATTATGAGAAAGTTTCTCATTATTATGACTTACAGAATTTTTTTTTCTCAACAGTGGCGGGAACGGGCTTCCATATGAACGTTATTATGTTTACATAATAAAATGAACTTTTGTAAGAGCTCTGTGTATCAGTTTTACTAAAAGGCTTACTACATTTTTGTGGTTCAGAGGGAAATTAATATAGGTTTAGAATGACATGAGAGTAAAAAAATTACAAGTTTCATTTGAACTATTTTCTGATTAACACACATGGAATGAACATGAAAGGTGATCAACAAAACATCGTTACACTTATTACAAAGATGC
Source organism: Zacco platypus (assembly GCA_038088235.1). NCBI lineage: Eukaryota > Metazoa > Chordata > Actinopteri > Cypriniformes > Xenocyprididae > Zacco > Zacco platypus. The sequence goes on from CM076070.1 coordinate 23,282,457, forward strand.
ACGATTTAAATTCTTAACATTCACATGAAGTGACAGTTCATTGGAAAAACAATTGTTCAAGACTTGCTTTACTAGAACTGATGCACACTTAGAAAACAAAATATTTTGTGCCTCAAACTTGGCAGTTATGTGTCTGGTGGAGCCAATGAGCTGGAAGGACTTCCTCATTTCAGCAACCACAGAAAGATAATGATTTGTGATCTTCAGACTATCCGGAGAGTTAGCGAAGACTCCTTTTGTAAACTTAAGCGGCACATTGTCAGAAAACACTAGAATCTGTTATGCAGTGAGCAGAAAGGTTAAATAGCATTTGATAATAAATGAATAGATAAATAGGTGAGGTATCATGCAGCACAATGGCTCACAAATAGAGCTCCCTGGTTTTGCTCCAGTGCAACCAAACAAAAGGAGATGAAATAATTTCTCTCTCTCTCTCCAGCATCTTCAGTTCTCTGTGTCAAACACACTGAAGGAAAATTAGATAATGCATTTTTAAAGATGGTTTACTGGGATTATGAAACTCTTACAAAAGGTGAACGACACGTTATCAGGGCTGGGTACTTTTAAAATGTATTTCACTACAAATTACAAAATACATGCTTTAAAAAGTAATTTGTAACGTATTTTGTTACATTACTCAAGTTTAGTAACTTAATCTAAATACTTTAGAATACTTTGGAATACTAATAAGTGTGGAACAAACACAAAAAAGGTTTTTATCTCACAATTACCTGATATAAAGTTGCAATTGTGAGTTATAAAGTAAGAATTATGAGATATAAACTTGCAATATTGAGAGAAGTCAAAATTATGAGACATAATCTTGCAATATTGAGATAAAAAAATGAATTATGACATAAACTCACATACTAAATTCACAATTGCAAGAAAAAAAGTCAGTATTGCAAGTTTATATCTCCCAGTTCTGACTTTATAACTTACAATTGTGAGTTTAAATCTCGCAATTCTGAGATAAAGAAGTCAGAATTGTGAAATACAAACTCACAATTGTGAGGGAAAAAACAAATTGTGAGAAAAAGTTGCAGTGACGAGTGAATTATAAAATGACTCACAAAACATGAAAACAGTTGTGGATCATCAGGTCATGACAGGACAGTTCAGTTCACAGTTGGGCAATTTTTTTTATAAATTCAGTCATTTTGTCTTGTTCAGGACAGAACTAAATAAAAATAACAACATTTTTATGATCCCTCTTTAAAGTATTAAAATGTTGTTGAAACTTAACTCCACTTTTTCAGACGGTCAGAGTCAGAGAATCACCAATTGCTGTTTAAATGACATTAAAATTCAAAGTAATCACTTTGGTAATCTAAAACACTTTTCAGATGTAACTGTAATCTGATTACCACCCATTTAAAATGTAACTGTAATGAAATACAGTGACTCAAATTTTGTATTTTAAATACGAAACTAAGTTACTTGTATTTCGTTACTCCCCAACCCTGCACGTTATGCATCATTTTGCAGCGTTACATTAGACATTTGGACAAAACGAAGAGGACACAGCTTTCTAGGTGTTGTGGTAAGTTGTCTTGATGAAGTAGGGTGCGTCTCAATCAGATCACTAGCTCCCTAGGTTGTGAATCTAGTAAGGACCCTGACTCACCACACATTGATGGCAACATGACAACATGCTCATTGTACAACGTCACTACTGGTTTTTATGAACAACAGCAGAACTGATATCTTTCTGACATTATATTTGATGTTATTTAAAGAACATTATGATAAAGACTTTGTTACATATACCTGCAACATTTCAGCCGCAAATTAATTATTAATGTTTGCTAGATTATGTTCATTACCTGTCTAGTGATGTACTGTTTGTTGAAATATAATCAAATAATGGTTTGTTTTTTAAAACCAGTGTCATGGTGTATTGAGTTGTCTTGCGTGATTTATGTTAAGGGAACAGAAGCTGCGTCTGAAATTGCATCCTGCCTTACTATATATATAGGCGGAAAACAGTATGTGACAATAGTATGTCTGAATTCACAATACTCACAATACCTGGATGACTTTTGGAAAGATTCTACATGGTGCACATGATGGACACTTTACTATCCCATCAGGCCACGGGAGAGGATTTGTGAATGGAGGTGAAATGACGCAACTGGTAGGTCTCGTGATAATAACATGGCGGATGTAATACGTCCAGATTTAATTCATACTAAACAGATTCATAGTATATTGAACATACTTTTTTAGCGCTCACCAAGTAAGAGAGTATGCGATTTCAGACGCATCCATAGTGAGCGTCGACGCACCCTGGTTTTCTCAGGACTTTTTAGGAAACAAATGTTTGTGTCCTGGAAGGATTTTGTGACTGAGACAGCCCTTAAAATGAAAGACTTCCTGATCAGTGCCCCGACTACTGAAGTAGGGAGCTGACTGCGGTCATCAACAGATTGGGGTTGTATCGCTCTATTAGTGTTACTGGATCTTAGTGCTGCATTTGATACTAACAACCACAACATTCTTTTGAATAGGCTTGAAACTCATGTTGGCATTAGTGGAATTGCTTTGGCATGGATCAAATCATCTGATATCAGTTTGTAGGAGTAAATGAAGAGATGTCATGCCGATCACAAGTTCAGTGTGGAGTACTGCAAGGCTCAGTACTAGGACCGTTGCTGTTCACCATGTACATGCTATCCTTGGGAGATATTAGGAAGCATAGCATTAGTTTTCAACATTGACGTTTATAAAATGATTACACAAAATACTGGACAAACAGATTGGTTGATTGTTGCATTAATTGTTGTGACACACTCCAATCTCTTTAATTGAGTAAACATCTTCCATAATATTTGGCAAGTGCAACTAGTTTGTATTACTTGCATCAGATTGTGTTGGTCAATGACTGACCTTGATAAATGCATTAATCTACAGATTTTCAAATGGTTCAAAAACTTGCATTTTGTTTTGAGTGGCTAGAGCATTAGAGTTTTGAAAAAGGACAAAAAAAAAAAGCTCATTTGCAAGTCATTTAACTGCATTATACATTTGCTTAACAGACGGCATTTTATTTAACCCATATTAGACTATCAAGTTTGAGTTAGAAATTCCCAAAGGGGAAGGAGCTTCGAGGGTCAGGTTACATTTGAGGGACTGTAGAGGCAGTGTGGCCATCACCTGCATTCATAGCTCAACACCTAATCATAGGCTAGCATTCAAAAAGTCGGCTAAAATGACCATTATGAAATCATGAATGTTCCCAAGCGGACTCTGAACCCTTGACCAATTAAAACATTGATACCAAAGTCAACTCATTCATTTAGAATCAGCTTTGTTAGGGTGTGAGACCCAGAGATGGACATCAGAAAAGCATTCAAGACATCAAGTTTTATTCTGTTAAACACTTCAGAGCCATTATCAATCTCCAAACCATCACTGAACACCTGAACCAGTTGCCTCAGCCAGGCTGAAGTTAGCAGGAAGGCCAAAGTTGGATTCCACCGCTTCAGCATCTTGGGTGAGGTTGCCGTGAACGTCTGCAGATATTCCAGAACTAGAATTTGTTTGATGAGAGGAGTGGCCACCATTCTGCAGGTCCTCAACCAATCCTACACTTAAAAGGACCCGGCTGCTCTTTTTCCTGGCGAAACCTCCCCGTAAAACTGCAGATTCCTGGGTGAGGTTGTCATGAACACCTGAGCCAACTGCCTCAGCAGAATCATCCAGGCTATAGTTAGTAGGGAGGCCAGAGTTGGATTCCACCGCTTCAGCATCCTGACTGAAGTTGCCATTAAAACTGGAACTGGATTCCACAGCAGCATCCTGGCTGAAGTTGCCCAGAGCATCTGTAGACATTCCAGAACTTAATTAAACCTCAAATCTGATCTAAAAGTAAACTCAAATGGGTCAGTCACAAACTGTGCATTTGCAAGAATCGTGAAAATTAAAGCAAACAAAATGGCTTCATAAGGAGAAAATAAGAACCCAAAATTAAGTTTATCATTTACGCAGGTCTCAAACTCCAGCCATTGCAAACATGACTTTCTTTGGTGGAACATGATATTTTGAGGAATGTCTTATTTTATCCCTACAAATGGAAGTCAATGGTAACCAAAACTATTCCAAAAACAATCTCAATATTTCTGTTCCACAGACGAGAGAGAAACCAGAGGGGTTTAGTAAATGATTGGAACGCAAGAAAACATTGAGCTGCCATGTTTTTCTGCATAAAAACTGGCTAATGAGAAGTCCGTTTAAAAGGTGCGAGTATGGCACACTTCCATTGCTGAAAGATCTTACTGCACATGCTCTCTGAAAACCTGCTCTTGCCTGACAGAATTGTGTTTAAAAAAACAACAAAACAAAAACAAATTCATGCACGTTTCCTCACCTAACACAAGGTCAATAGCAGCATACCACAAGAGCAAAGCATACTCTGTATTCTCTGAACTTGCATTGTGGTTTTTACCTGGAGAGAGCAAGAGTCAAACCAGAGAAATCAGCCATTGAAGACATGAGATGGTAAGAGTTACAATTAATTGCAATCTCTACAGTCACAAAGCAACAAAAAAAAAAAAAGCCCTCATGTAGTCATTTGGGCACCTTTTATTCAAATGACGAACATGGTCACTCTTTTAGACTCAATTAGTTTATATTAAAGGAGATTAAAACAAATTAATGTGCGTTTCCTCACCTTCTAACAGAAGCTCCGATAAACCATCCAACAAAACCAGATGAGCCAGACTCTCCTCTGAACTTGCATTGTGGTTTTTACCTGTGGAGAGCAAGAGTCAAACCAGAAAAATCAGCCACTGAGGACATGAGATGGTAAGAGTTACAATTAATTGCAATCTCTACAGTCACAAAGCAACAACAAAAAAAAAGCCCTCATGTAGTCGTTTGGGCTCCTTTTGCAAGACTGTTCATTTTTAAAATATCTTTGGATATTTTCAAAGACATTGGCTTTGCGGTTTCAGTCCCCTCTCTCATGCTACAAGGGACATTTGGGAAGACACAAAGGAGCTGATTGTGATCAAGGCCTGTAGGCCAGATGCCTGTGCATCGGGGGTCTATGAACTCACACCTTTAGTACAATGGGGGAAGTTTTACCTCTGATTGGTCAGTTTGAGTGTCTCACATTTGGGTTACAGTCACATGGTCAAGGAAAAGGATAAAAGAAGATTGCAACTATTGCTCTGTCTCGTTCCTTTACACTCTGCTCCCTTTTACGCTCGCTTCTTTTGACTCTCTGCTCTTACTTGGGCACTCTGTCCTCTCTCTTTCTATCTCTCGTAACTTTACATACATGCTGGGTACGATTAATGGTATAAGTTTATCATCTCATCTATTTTGTAATCATGAACCAATATATTGTCATTAAACTCTTTCACTACAAATTATGTGCCAACTAGTTTGATTTGGTATTAACTTTGATATTTTACCTATTGCAATATAATTGTCACATTATAGCAACGCTCTCCCATATATTTAGCTATTATAACTGCACTTATTTCCGTCGTTGGTATAAGTTGCAGTGGGTGGTAGACAAGAAATGTACAGTTTGCTACCATCTTGCTGATAATATTTCTTAAGTCATTCGGCAACCCTGCAGCCTGAACCCCTGTAGGAGCTCCACCCTTACACTTTTATTCAAATGACGAACAGTCACTCATTTAGACGCCATTCCTCAACATCATGTTAAAACAAGATTAAAACAAATTCACGTGGGGTTCCTCACCTTCTAACAGAAGCTCAGATAAACCATCCAACAAAAGCAGACGAGCCAGACTCTCCTCTGAACTTGCATTGTGGTTTTTACCTGTGGAGAGCAAGAGTCAAACCACAGAAATCAGCCATTGAGGACATGAGATGGTAAGAGTTAATCAACTGTAATCTCTACAGTCACTACACAACTAGAAAACAGTCAAGTTATTTACAATACAGAAACACTTAAACTCAAGTCAGTTATATTCCTCATCTACTGCGTTACATATTCTTAATTCTGCTTATAGGGTTTTCTGGCTGCTCCCCACAGCGTAGCAGTTTTGCCATCCTTGCGCATGAACACCTGTACGTACACGTCCCCAGACATGCAAAAGCTCTGCACACGGGAACAAGCACAACTTTCTGGAACAGATTGTTGATTGGCAGCAGGTGCACACTGATCGTTTCAGAATCGCTCACTAATCAGCGGGTGTTTCTCAATTGGAAGGTCGCGTCCTACCTAGTCCAGTCCTTCTGAGGCGGCTGACTCCGGCACTGGATCAATTGTGTGAAAGTTAACTCAAACTAAATGGCATAAGAAAATAAAAGATTCTCATTTACTCCCATTTCAAACTCCAATCATTCCAAATGAGACTTTCTTCGGTGGAACATGATTGAGGACCGTCTTATTTTATCCAAACAAATGGAAGTAAATTGTAACAGTTTATCCATAAAACATTCCTCTTCCACAGAAGAGATACAAGTTTAGTAAGTGTTAGGAATGCAAGAAACTATTGAGCAGCAGTGTTCTTCAATATAAAAAAACAGCTTATAAGAGGTCTGTATTAAAGTTGTACGGCACACTTGCCATTTCTCAAAGATCTTACTGCACATGCTCTCTGAAGACCTGCTGTTGCCTTACAGAATGTTTGTTACGAGTGATGAGGGCTTTTTTTTAAAAAACATCCCTTCGTGTAGTCGCTTGGGCGCCTTTTATTCAAATGACAAACATGATCACTTATTTAGACTCAATTAGTTTATATTAAAGGAGATTAAAACAAATTCATGTGTGTTTCCTCACCTTTTAACAGAAGCTCAGGTAAATCATCCAACAAAAACAGATGAGCCAGACTCTCCTCTGAACTTGCATTTTGTTTACCTGTGGAGAGCAAGAGTCAAACCACAGAAATCAGCCATTGAAGACATGAGATGGTAAGAGTTACAATCAACATCATAACATGAAAACAGTCAACTTAGTCAGAAAAAAGACCTGCTCTTGCCTTACAGAATGTTTGCCAACAGTGATGAAGGGATGTTTAAAAAAAGCCCTTGTGTAGTCGTTTGGGTGCCTTTTATTCAAATGACGAACATGGTGACTCATTTAAACTCAATTCCTTAACATTGTTAAAACAAGTTCATATGCGTTTCCTCACCTTCTAACAGAAGGTCAGATAAACCGTCCAACAAAGCCAGACGAACCAGACGCTCTTCTGAACTTGCATTTTGTTTACCTGTGGAGAGCAAGAGTCAAACCAGAGAAATCAGCCACTGAAGACATGAGATGTAAGAGTTACAATCAACATCATAACATGAAAACAGTCAACTTATAGTCAGAAAAAAAGACCTGCTCTTATCTTACAGAATGTTTGCTAACAGTGATGAAGGGATGTTTAAAAAAAGCCCTCATGTAGTCGTTTGGGCGCCTTTTATTCAAATGACAAACATGGTCACTCTTAGTGAAAGTGAAAGTCGTGACGTATTGTCAGGTATGGTGACCCATACTTGAAATTTGTGCTCTCCATTTATCCCATCCAAGTGCACACACACAGCGGTGAGTAGTGAACACACACACAGTGAACACACACCCGGAGCAGTGGGCAGCTATTGCTACAGCGCCCGGAGAGCAATTAGGGGTCAGGTGTCTTGCTCAAGGGCACTTTAGTCATGGTATTGAAGGTGGAGAGAGTGCTGTTCATTCACAATCCCCACCTTCAATTCCTGCCGGCGTGGGAATCAAACCAGCAACCTTCAGGTTACAAGCCCAACTCCCTCACCATTACCCCACGACTAATTTAGACTCAATTAGTTTATATTAAAGGAGGAGATTAAAACAAATTCATGTCCGTTTCCTCACCTTCTAACAGAAGCTCAGGTAAATCATCCAACAAAGCCACATGAGCCAGACTCTCTTCTGAACTTGCATTTTGTTTTTTACCTGTGGAGAGCAAGAGTCAAACCACAGAAATCAGCCATTGAGGACATGAGATGTAAGAGTTACAATTAATTGCAATCTCTACACACTACGCAACAAAAAAAGCCCTCATGTAGTCGTTTGGGCGCCTTTTATTCAAATGACGAACATGGTCACTCATTTAGACTCAATTCCTTAACATTACGTTAAAACAAGTTCATGTGCGTTTCCTCACCTTCTAACAGAAGCTCAGATAAACCATCCAACAAAACCAGATGAGCCACACTCTCCTCTGAACTTGCATTTTGTTTACCTGTGGAGAGCAAGAGTCAAACCAGAGAAGTCAGTCATTGAAGACATGAGATGTAGGAGTTACAATAAACTACATAACATGAAAACAGTCAACTTATAGTCAGAAAAAAAGTCCTGCTGTTGCCTTACAGAATGTTTGCTAACAGTGATGAAGGGCCGTTTTAAAAAAAAAATCCCTCATGTAGTCGTTTGGGCGCCTTTTATTCAAACGATGAACATCGTCACTCATTTAGACTCAATTCATTAACATTACATTAAAACAAGTTCATGTGTGTTTCCTCACTTTCTAAAAGAAGGTTAGATAAACTGTCCAACAAAGCCGGACGAACCAGACTCAGTCCTGAACTTGCCCCGCTGCCTCTACCTGGGGAGAGCAAGAGTCAAACCACAGAGAAATCAGCCATTGAGAACATGTTGAGATGGCAGTTGATCGTAATTCTTACCATCTCTTGTGGTATTTATTTACAGCACTTAAACTCAAGACAACATTCCTTATCTATTGCTTTACAAAGATGTAAGTGATTCAAGCATAACTGTCTTAAAACACGAACTCACCATCACGCACCCACTGATAGCACAATAAAATCAAAGTAAAGAGTTGTGCCAAATCCATGTTGAACATGATACAAAACAGCAACAGTCTCTATTGGAACTAAATCTTATGCGACATCAGAACTTTATAACTGTGATCAGCAGCGTCTGGACGTTGGTGAACAGATTAATAATTGGCAGCAGGTGCGCGCTGGTCTGTTTCACAATCGCTCACTCGTTCACTAATCAGTTTCCCAATTGGAAGGTCGTGTCCTTCCTAGTCCAGTCCTTCTGAGGCTGCTGACTCCGGCATTGTTTCTTTGCTGTGTAGGGGATTTTACAGTTAAAGACCCAAAAGACCAGATATGATAAATGAAGACCCGGAGTCAGAGTTTAAAAAAATAATTTGAAGAAAATTTTAATAAAGAATAGTTTGCAGTTTCATCAGCAGAAGCAGCTTCAAGTCTCACAAGGAGTTCGTAGGCCGCTCTCTCTCTCCTTTCTCCTCACTCTCTCCCGTACATTCACATTTCCACAACAATTATACTCTAACAGAGTCTACTAACTACGTCATTACTAAGATACTGATTGGTTAAGAACACTAGACAAAACTGGTAATTTTCCACACATGGACAGATAGTCAGAATCATATCTTCTTCCATTATGATGCTGACGATCGGACCCTGAACTTAGGCACAGAATGTCCTTCTAGGTCAGGCCTATAGGCGCCTTCAGGTCTCCAGTCCAGATGACAACAGTCCACCAGTACCCATAACAGACCTGTACAGAACACTTAGCCCACATACAAAGATACACTTGATTCACAGTTTCTTCAAGGCTAGAGTTGGTCTGAGCTCTGCTCTGAACAGGAAACTTTTCCAAAACATACTGATAAGTTGTACTTTTCTCTCAGTCAGAGGTACAGACAATATACATCAGTATTTTCTAGTGTTTGAAAATGAAAAGGAAATTAAAGGCTTTAACGTAAGTTAAAGTTACTCATTCTAAATAATTCAACATTTAGAAAGATAATTTCGTGATAAATCACTCAAAATATATATATATTGAAGCGGCAGTGGATTCCAGAATCCACCCCTTCAGTCCCCCCTTAAAGGCCAATGTGGAGTCCTAAACTACACATCTGGTCTTAACAATAGAAGCCGCTTCAAAATTTTACATTTGTGACCCATGCTCCCCTGGCAGGTTACAATTTTGATAAAATAGACAATATGTTTTCCCTTTAACGACTTGCTAGAACAGAATATTCTACAGAGCACATAGTGCATTATTGACCTTCAGATCTTACACATAGTTGTCTTTACATCAATCTTGGCAAATATGGTTTATCATCAAATTCATTGATTACAAAACAAGTACATATTTATTCTCTGGAAGCCGGGCTAAACGAGTAAGCACTGTTACTGCATTCCTGGCATGGGCCAGACCCTCAGTCACCCCTCAGATCCTAAATACAGACATTGCCTGTAACCATAAATACCAGGATATATTCACTGGTTTTTAGAAAAATATGATTTCCAATTCATTACATAATACAAGAAGATGGATTCTAAATCCACTCCTTTCCCTTTCTTAAGATTAAAAACAAAATTGTTGTTTAACTCAAAATAAACAATGAAACATATAAGCAACACCCATGATAATTCATCTAATTACTTTAAATCTCTACAGAAATCATCCTTCAGCTTACAGTGTACAGACAATTGTCATGTACCATCTTGATTACAGAACATCTTTTCAATATCCTTTTTCTGAATCCTCTATAAATAGAAATAAAAGAAAAAGAATTCACATCATAAATTCTTTCATTATCTTCATTAAACCTTAATAAACCTTTTCGTTAAGCTTTCTTTTCACTCCAGATCCATTTACAGTCATTATCACTTTTTCATTCAACCCTTGTTGCATAAAATGTAGTTCTCTAGACATCTAATGTCATGCATCCATTTAATGAATGAAAAATAAAACTTAAAAGTTATATTCCCTCCTTTATTTGCCCACCGGCCTTCCATAAATGAGGGTGCTCTCTGGATAGTGTTTTAATAGTGACTCAGCCAATGTGTCACTTTGTCTCTGCCGTCAAATCTTATAACATATACGTTTATCATTCTGATCACAAATAACTGACAGTATTTAATTTAGACCCTCAGTTAAATTTAGACAAGGGTTTTTAACCCAAGGACGGCAATCTTAAATTCCACATTACCTTTTACATAAATACTCTTAAACATACTAATCCAGAGTGTAATTCAAATCAACAACAGAAATGACAAAAGTCATAATTACCATTAGTAGACAGAGCTGGATAACCAATCCACTTAAAGCTCGTCCTGTATGTTCTGTATCGTCTTTTCATCAGATTCGATCAGAAGTATCGGCTTCTGTACAATTATTGTTGTTTCACTTAACCCACTGTAATGACAAAAACACTCATTCCAGAGGTTAATGACATACACACACAATAGTTCCCCAAAATGAGCACATACAAACATACAAACAGTCAACATCACACACACACTTGTTCACATGTATGTGAACCGCTCATTTTCTAGGTCTAAAAACATATTTAAACTTCACACTTTTCACGTAAATTATACTTAGTGTTATATAATCTTTAATCCATTTTCAAAGCATACCTCTTCACTATAATTTGTTTTATTTAGAAAAGTCAGCAGAGTTCTTACAGTTCTAACATCATTGTTTTGTTTTGTTCAAACTTTAGCAGGCCGATAACAGACACAGCACCATCCTTGCCTCCACCCCAGCAGTCTCTCTCTCTCTCTCTCCTACTTTCAAATAATCTTTTCAACAGCCTCAAGACTGTAACTTAGACAGAATGAAATATTTCATTCATTACTGCATATAAAACTGTTAATCATTAACCTATGTTATAATACATGTTTATTTTTCAGATAAAAAAAAGAAACCATTACCACAATCCTTATATGTTATCCTAGGAGCCTTTTAAGGTTATCTTTAGTTTAAATGCTCACTTTACTTAACTTCCTCTTGAATCTGCAAACGCGGTCTTCATCTTTAGCCACCACCATGTCTTTGCATTCCTATGCCATGTCTAATGACCTGCTAGAGTAAAACTATGATGCAGACGTATTATTTCAAAATCAACACAGTCTCCCAGATTCAGGGATTCACAGTAATTCTGAATCCAAAACTTATACAGTTTTTGCCAATAGGGCAACCAACATCATGTTAATAAATTTTGCCCTGATCTCCCCAGAAATTACGGACAGTCACCTCATGGTCTCAGTCGGCTCTTGAAAGCTCATTCCCATCAGCTCTTTATCAATAATCTCCTCTTCCTCAGGGTGTTGTCCCCTGGCATAGTTGCATCAAGTTGTGGACACTTGTCTCAATTAAAAACAAGCCATCCTAGGAATGCGGGTTCTGGTGAGAGGTATGGAGGAACATTTTTGGGTCAGACTTCTGTACTTCTCACAGATCCCCCCTTAATGATGCTGCTGGCCTCACAGACATCCGTTCCACTCTCATACCCATCTCACATAAACACCTTCCTTCAGGGTAGATGCCCAGTGTCGGCGGTAACCCCCTGCCTTAGGTTGTCCTCTGTCTGGCCAAAGAGGATCTTACCCGTCATTGAGAAATCACCTCATGCACACTGGTAACCGCTCTTTCCCATTCCAAAATCTTTGACAGTCTTCTTCAACAGAATCAGGTGTTTTGGTGAGCTTAAGGAAGACGCATTCAAGAGCCACCAGAGCCATTGGACTGCCTAATAGTGTTACAACAGGGAAACAGGTTCATTACAGCAGTATTTAATCACTAAAAGTCATTAGACATCTTTAAAGCAGGAACATCAAAGCTGAGATTATACATCTTTAACTGGAACCATCCGCCCTGTGCATGGTGGTGACTAGGATGAGACAAAAAAAGTTACTGGTCATATAGTAAATTTGTCAAAATAGTCACTTCTATCATTTCAGGTCTGTATTTAAAGACCTCTTTAAAGACATTTCATTTTACTTTGTCACATTTAACATTGCCCTCTTCATGGCACTCATTTCTTTAACATCTTTGTCAATGATTTTCAACTGGCACCCTGTGCTTTTTACTATAAATAGCTTATCACTTATAACACCGGCTAAGATAGCAGCTTTTAACTGACTTTGAACAAGATAGAGAGAGAGATTCTGTGGCATTCAGGACTGGTACACTGCATTTTCATAAACTTGTAACATCAGACTTTTGTCTGATATCTTTTGACTCTGGCCCAGCATTAGACTTTGCCAGAATTGACATGCATTTTTGAATTAAACATCATTTTTATATTTATTTTTACCCACATATCAAGGAATTTAGAAATTACAAATTTCCCATCAGGTTGAATCTTTTTGCAAATTCATGAATAAGCAAAAACAGCTAAACATTTAAACTTTTCTAGTTCTTTTGTTTGAAGGCAGTCAAGTTATTTAACTTGCCAATCAGAATTAAAACCTAGGCTGACTATTCTCTTAATAAGTTCTGTTCAAATTTCTTTTAAGTGAGCGCATCAGAGCAGAGCTGCTTACAGCATTTGCTCTCTTCTGTCTCATTATCTGTTTCAGGACTGATCAAGTTACTGATCAAGTTACTAAATTTGTCAGCCATATCTTAGTCACGGTTAATACTCACCTGAGAGAGATGGAGACGGCAACCTTTGAAAAACACAGCTTTGGCTTCTGCTTGATGAAACTGCAAAGTATACTACGAGACACTGGTCACATATACTGGTACAATCCAATCAGGGTCACAAAATTTCTTATTAAAAATCGGAATCGTTCCAGATGCATCCCTGGCAAACAAACAACCCTATTATCTTTTATATTTTGTATCTAATTAAAACTGTTGTCCCTACCTATCTGAATCTCTAAGTTCGGGGATCCCCTATCTGGAGTGGCAGCAATGAAGCGTCAGGTTTACGATTTTACACATCAAGTGCCTATTCACTCTGGTTGGGGGTGCGTCAATACACCAAATGCACAATCAATGTACCACAAACAAGTGTCCCAATCAGAGCGTGTTCACCGGGGCACACATGTAGTGTCTTTTTTTTTTTTTACTCTGGTGGGGGTGTCCATACACCAAATGCACAATCAATGTGCCACAAACAAGTGTCCCATCCAGAGTACTCCCCGGAGCGCCCGCCTTACACAGCGTATCAAGCGAAAAAGAACTGGAACCTCAGCTTCCTGTCCTCAACATCAACCCTGGTCAACATCGACCTCTGGAAGATGAATGGGCCCTCACGTCTGAGGGAACCCTATCGCTCCCCTTTCTCTCCACCACTTCCACTCCAGACAGTCCTAGCAAAAATAATAAAACAACTTCCTACCTTGTTTGTTGTTTAGCCAGGAATGTCACCAAAGAATGATTGCCCGCGCATTCTCCACCATTAACTGTAGGGGATTTTACAGTTAAAGACCCAAAAGACCAGATATGATAAATGAAGACCCGGAGTCAGAGTTTAAAAAAATAATTTGAAGAAAATTTTAATAAAGAATAGTTTGCAGTTTCATCAGCAGAAGCAGCTTCAAGTCTCACAAGGAGTTCGTAGGCCGCTCTCTCTCTCCTTTCTCCTCACTCTCTCCCGTACATTCACATTTCCACAACAATTATACTCTAACAGAGTCTACTAACTATGTCATTACTAAGATACTGATTGGTTAAGAACACTAGACAAAACTGGTAATTTTCCACACATGGACAGATAGTCAGAATCATATCTTCTTCCATTATGATGCTGACGATCGGACCCTGAACTTAGGCACAGAATGTCCTTCTAGGTCAGGCCTATAGGCGCCTTCAGGTCTCCAGTCCAGATGACAACAGTCCACCAGTACCCATAACAGACCTGTACAGAACACTTAGCCCACATACAAAGATACACTTGATTCACAGTTTCTTCAAGGCTAGAGTTGGTCTGAGCTCTGCTCTGAACAGGAAACTTTTCCAAAACATACTGATAAGTTGTACTTTTCTCTCAGTCAGAGGTACAGACAATATACATCAGTATTTTCTAGTGTTTGAAAATGAAAAGGAAATTAAAGGCTTTAACGTAAGTTAAAGTTACTCATTCTAAATAATTCAACATTTAGAAAGATAATTTCGTGATAAATCACTCAAAATATATATATATTGAAGCGGCAGTGGATTCCAGAATCCACCCCTTCAGCTGCGTTCCAGTCAGATCGGAAGTGGGATTTTTCTCACCCCCTTCTAGCAAATAACGTCTGGAACGCCACTCAAAGTTGGACGTTCGGGGTGTGAACTCGGGAAACGTCTCAGCCAGATGTGTTTGACATTTAACTTCCAAAATGTCCACTTCCAATGAGCAAAAGCGTTCAAATAAACTTTACCATTAGACATTCAAATTATTTGATGATAGCTACATTCGTTTTTGCTTTCCGTCAGCTGTTTTCAAAGCGATTTTATGTTATTTTTATTCTGTTTCTGCCGTAATTGTCACAAAAACATGAAATGCTCTCATCATGCGGTCAATGTGAACGTGACGCGTTATGAACTCACTGAGGTCTGAAGTGAGACTTTTAATTTGGGATATTCCCAGGTCCAACCTGAAACGCAGCATGAAAGGGATAGTTCACCCAAAAATGAAATTTATTTCATGATTTACTCTCCCTCAAGCCATCCTCGGTGTATATGACTATCTTCTTTCAGTCAAACACAATCTGTGATATTTAAAAATATCCTTAGTCCTCAAAGCTTTATAATGGTTGTTAATGGGGAGCACGTTTTAAAACAAAGAAAAAATACATCCATCCATAATTGAATTCAAAATATTTAAAACTTTATAAAATTCAAAACCGTACGCACACTTGAACTCTGTCATGGAAACTATCATGTATGGACCTCAGTTAAACTATTTAATAATCAATTAAAAAGGAATTTATCCCTATGATATTACACTGTACCCACATTGGATAGATGGATGATTCAGCTGTGGGCGCCATCTTCTGGTCAGACGCAGGAATTAATTCGTCACAACACTGGCAGTGCATTACTGGTGTTCTCTAGCCTTTGAGTGTATGGACAAAAAGAATGAAAGAGAAAAAAAAGTGCTGAAATTTTAGATTTTGTTAGATCTGTACTATAACACTAATGTCCTCTTTAATCCATCCTCTGTGACGACGGCCGAGAAATCCCTGTAATGACGATCTGAACCATGTTCTTCACCTTTTCCATTAAGTGTGTGGCACAAAGGATTTGACACGTGAAATAAAAGTCAGGCGTAGTTGTGGCCTAACGGTGAGGGAGTCAGGCTCGTAATGTGAAGGTTGCTGGTTTGATTCCCACTCCGGCTAGATGACCTGCTACTTTCGGAAAGATTCTGCAGTGTGCACATGATGGAAACTTTACTATCCCATGAGGCCACAGGAGAGGATTTGTGAATGGAGGTGAAATGACGCAACTGACGCTGGTAGATCTCACGATAACATGGATGTAATACGTCCAGATTTCATTCATACTAAACAGTTTCACCCTGTACATGCTATCCTTGAGATATATTATGAAGCATGGTGTTACATTGACGTTTATAAAATCAAACAATTTCTGCTGGACAAAAAGATTGTTATTTGTTACACCTTATCTAAAGATTAATTACTCCCATTTCACACTCCAATCTCTTTAATTGAATCAACACCTTCCATAATATTTGGCAAGTGCAACTGTTTTGTATTACTTGTGTCAGATTGTGTTGGTCAATGACTGACCTTGATAAATGCATTCATCTACAGATTTTCAAATGGTTCAGAAACTCATCTTGTTTTGAGTGGCTAGAGCATTAGAGTTTTGTAAAAGGACAAAAAAGCTCATTTGCAAGTCATTTAACTGCATTATACATTTGCTTAACAGACGGCATTTTATTTAACCCATATTAGACCATCAAGTTTGAGTTAGAAATTCCCAAAGGGGAAGGAGCTTCGAGGGTCAGGTTACATTTGAGGGACTGTAGAGGCAGTGTGGCCATCACCTGCATTCATAGCTCAACACCTAATCATAGGCTAGCATTCAAAAAGTCGGCTAAAATGACCATTATGAAATCAAAGTTCCCAAGCGGACTCTGAACCCTTGACCAATTAAAACATTGATACCGAAGTCAACTCATTCATTTATAATCAGCTTTTTTAGGGTGCGAGACCCAGAGATGGACATCAGAAAAGCATTCAAGACATCAAGTTTTATTCAGTTAAACACTTCAGAGCCATTATCAATCTCCAAACCATCACTGAACACCTGAACCAGTTGCCTCAGCCAGGCTGAAGTTAGCAGGAAGGCCAGAGTTGGATTCCACAGCCCCTGCATCCTGGGTGAGGTTACTTCCTATTCCAGAGAGAAATCATACAGGTTTAGTAAATGTTTGGAACGCAAGAAAATATTGAGCAGCTGCATTCTTCTGCATAAAAACCAGCTAATGAGACGTCTGTATAAGATTCGTATGGCACACTTGCCATTTCTCAAAGATCTTACTGCATATGCTCTCTGAAGACCTGCTGTTGCCTTACAGAATGTTTATTAAGAGTGATAGTCACTCATTTAGACTCCATTCCTCAACATTACATTAAAACAAATTCACGTGGGTTTACTCACCTTCTAACAGAAGCTCAGATAAACCGTCCAACAAAAAAAATGGCTAATAAGAGGTCTGTATTAAAGTTGTATGGCACACTTGCCATTTCTCAAAGATCTTACTGCACATGCTCTCTGAAGACCTGCTGTTGCCTTACAGAATGTTTGCTAACAGTGATGAAGGGCTGTTTAAAAAAAAAGCCCTTGTGTCGTCGTTTGGGCGCCTTTTATTCAAATGACAAACATGGTCACTCATTTAATATAAACTGAGTCTAGAGGAGGAGATTAAAACAAATTCATGTGCGTTTCCTCACCTTTTAACAGAAGCTCAGGTAAATCCAACAAAACCGGATGAGCCAGACTCTCCTCTGAACTTGCATTGTGGTTTTTACCTGTGGAGAGCAAGAGTCAAACCAGAGAAATCAGCCATTGAAGACATGTTGAGATGGTAAGAGTTAATCAACTGTAATCTCTACAGTCACTACACAACTAGAAAACGGTCAAGTTATTTATAATACAGAAACACTTAAACTCAAGTCAGTTATATTCCTCATCTACTGCGTTACATATTGTTAATTCTGCTTATAGGGTTTTCTGGCTGCTCCCCACAGCGTAGCAGTTTTGCCATCCTTGCGCATGAACACCTGTACGTACACAGGTGCACACTGATCGTTTCAGAATCGCTCACTAATCAGAGGGTGTTTCTCAATTGGAAGGTCGCGTCCTACCTAGTCCAGTCCTTCTGAGGCGGCTGACTCCGGCACTGGATCAATTGTGAGAAAGTTAACTCAAACTAAATGGCTTATATAAGAAAATGAAAGATTCTCATTTACTCCCATCATTCCAAATGAGACTTTCTTCGGTGGAACATGATTTTGAGGACAGTCTTATTTTATCCAAACAAATGGAAGTAAATTGTAACAGTTTATCCATAAAACAAATTCCTCCATTTCTCTTCCACAGAAGAAATAAGTTTAGTTAAGTGTTTTGAACGCAAGACAATTGAGCAGCAGTGTTCTTCTGCATAAAAAACGGCTAATAAGAGGTCTGTATTAAAGTTGTATGGCACACTTGCCATTTCTCAAAGATCTTACTGCACATGCTCTCTGAAGACCTGCTGTTAACTCACAGAATGTTTGCCAACAGTGATGAAGGAATGTTTAAAAAAAAGCCCTCATGTAATCGTTTGGGCGCCTTTTATTCAAATGACGAACATGGTCACTCATTTAGACGCAATTCCTTAACATTACGTTAAAACAAGTTCATATGCGTTTCCTCACCTTTTAACAGAAGCTCAGGTAAATCATCCAACAAAAGCAGACGAGCCAGACTCTCCTCTGAACTTGCATTTTGTTTACCTGTGGAGAGCAAGAGTCAAACCACAGAAATCAGCCACTGAAGACATGAGATGTAAGAGTTACAATCAACATCATAACATGAAAACAGTCAACTTATAGTCAGAAAAAAAGACCTGCTCTTATCTTACAGAATGTTTGCTAACAGTGATGAAGAGCGGTTTAAAAAAAAAAAAAAAAAAAAAAAAAAAAAAAGGATCTCATGTAGTCGTTTGGGCACCTTTTATTCAAATGACGAACATGGTCACTCTTAGTGAAAGTGAAAGTCGTGACGTATTGTCAGGTATGGTGACCCATACTTGAAATTTGTGCTCTCCATTTATCCCATCCAAGTGCACACACACAGCGGTGAGTAGTGAACACACACACACAGTGAACACACACCCGGAGCAGTGGGCAGCTATTGCTACAGCGCCCGGAGAGCAATTAGGGGTCAGGTGTCTTGCTCAAGGGCACTTTAGTCATGGTATCGAAGGTGGAGAGAGTGCTGTTCATTCACAATCTCCATCTTCAATTCCTGCCAGCGTGGGAATCGAACCAACAACCTTCACGTTACAAGCCCAACTCCCTCACCATTACCCCACGACTAATTTAGACTCAATTAGTTTATATTAAAGGAGGAGATTAAAACAAATTCATGTGCGTTTCCTCACCTTCTAACAGAAGCTCAGGTAAACCATCCAACAAAGCCAGACGAGCCAGACTCTCCTCTGAACTTGCATTTTGTTTTTTACCTGTGGAGAGCAAGAGTCAAACCACAGAAATCAGCCACTGAAGACATGAGATGGTAAGAGTTACAATCAACATCATAACATGAAAACAGTCAACTTAGTCAGAAAAAAAGACCAGCTGTTGCCTTATACAATGTTTGCTAACAGTGATGAAGGGCCATTTAAAAAAAAAAAAAAAGCCCTCATATAGTCGTTTGGGCGCCTTTTATTCAAATGACGAACATAGTCACTCATTTAGACTCCATTCCTCAACATTATGTTAAAACAAATTCACGTGGGTTTCCTCACCTTCTAACAGAAGCTCCGATAAACCATCCAACAAAACCAGATGAGCCAGACTCTCCTCTGAACTTGCATTGTGGTTTTTACCTGTGGAGAGCAAGAGTCAAACCAGAAAAATCAGCCATTGAGGACATGAGATGGTAAGAGTTACAATTAATTGCAATCTCTACAGTCACAAAGCAACAACAAAAAAAAAGCCCTCATGTAGTCGTTTGGGTGCCTTTTGCAAGACTGTTCATTTTTAAAATATCTTTGGATATTTTCAAAGACATTGGCTTTGCGGTTTCAGTCCCCTCTCTCATGCTACAAGGGACATTTGGGAAGACACAAAGGAGCTGATAGTGATCGAGGCCTGTAGGCCAGATGCCTGTGCATCGGGGGTCTATGAATTGTCACACCTTTAGTACAGTGGGGGAAGTTTTACCTCTGATTGGTCAGTTTGAGTGTCTCACATTTGGGTTACAGTCACATGGTCAAGGAAAAGGATAAAAGAAGATTGCAACTATTGCTCTGTCTCGTTCCTTTACACTCTGCTCCCTTTTACGCTCGCTTCTTTTGACTCTCTGCTCTCTTACTTGGGCACTCTGTCCTCTCTCTCTTTCTCTCAGGTGACTTTACATACATGCTGGGTACGATTAATGGTATAAGTTTATCATCTCATCTATTTTGTAATCATGAACCAATATATTGTCATTAAACTTTCACTACAAATTATGTGCCAACTAGTTTGATTTGGTATTAACTTTGATATTTTACCTATTGCAATATAATTGTCACATTATAGCAACGCTCTCCCATATATTTAGCTATTATAACTGCGCTTATTTCCGTCGTTGGTATAAGTTGCAGTGGGTGGTAGACAAGAAATGTACAGTTTGCTACCATCTTGCTGATAATATTTCTTAAGTCATTCGGCAACCCTGCAGCCTGAACCCCTGTAGGAGCTCCACCCTTACACTTTTATTCAAATGACGAACAGTCACTCATTTAGACACCATTTCTTTACATTACGTTAAAACAAGATTAAAACAAATTCATGTGGGTTTCCTCACTTTCTAACAGAAGGTCAGATAAACCGTCCAACAAAAGCAGACGAGCCAGACTCTCCTCTGAACTTGCATTGTGGTTTTTACCTGGAGAGAGCAAGAGTCAAACCAGAGAAATCAGCCATTGAGGACATGTTGAGATGGTAAGAGTTAATCAACTGTAATCTCTACAGTCACTACACAACTAGAAAACAGTCAAGTTATTTACAATACAGAAACACTTAAAGTCAAGTCAGTTATATTCCTCATCTACTGCGTTACATATTCTTAATTCTGCTTATAGGGTTTTCTGGCTGCTCCCCACAGCGTAGCAGTTTTGCCATCCTTGCGCATGAACACCTGTACGTACACGTCCCCAGACATGCAAAAGCTCTGCACACGGGAACAAGCACAACTTTCTGGAACAGATTGTTGATTGGCAGCAGGTGCACACTGATCGTTTCAGAATCGCTCACTAATCAGCGGGTGTTTCTCAATTGGAAGGTCGCGTCCTACCTAGTCCAGTCCTTCTGAGGCGGCTGACTCCGGCACTGGATCAATTGTGAGAAAGTTAACTCAAACAAAATGGCATATAAGAAAAATGAAAGACTCTCATTTACTCCCATTTCAAACTCCAATCATTCCAAATGAGACTTTCTTCGGTGGAACATGATTGAGGACCGTCTTATTTTATCCAAACAAATGGAAGTAAATTGTAACAGTTTATCCATAAAACATTCCTCTTCCACAGAAGAGATACAAGTTTAGTAAGTGTTAGGAATGCAAGAAACTATTGAGCAGCAGTGTTCTTCAATATAAAAAAACAGCTTATAAGAGGTCTGTATTAAAGTTGTACGGCACACTTGCCATTTCTCAAAGATCTTACTGCACATGCTCTCTGAAGACCTGCTGTTGCCTTACAGAATGTTTGTTACGAGTGATGAGGGCTTTTTTTTAAAAACATCCCTTCGTGTAGTCGCTTGGGCGCCTTTTATTCAAACGACGAACATGGTCACTTATTTAGACTCAGTTTATATTAAAGGAGGAGATTAAAACAAATTCATGTGCGTTTCCTCACCTTCTAACAGAAGGTCAGATAAACCGTCCAACAAAAGCAGACGAGCCCGACTCTCCTCTGAACTTGCATTGTGGTTTTTACCTGGAGAGAGCAAGAGTCAAACCACAGAAATCAGCCATTGAAGACATGAGATGGTAAGAGTTACAATCAACTGCAATCTCTACGCAACAACAAAGAAAAAGCCCTCATATAGTCGTTTGGGCGCCTTTTATTCAAATGACGAACATAGTCACTTATTTAGACTCCATTCCTCAACATTATGTTAAAACAAATTCACGTGGGTTTCCTCACCTTCTAACAGAAGCTCCGATAAACCGTCCAACAAAACCGGATGAGCCAGACTCTCCTCTGAACTTGCATTGTGGTTTTTACCTGGAGAGAGGAAGAGTCAAACCACAGAAATCAGCCATTGAAGACATGTTGAGATGACAGTTGATCGTAACTCTTATCTCTACTACATAACGAAGAAAACAGTCAATTTATTTACAGCACTTAAACTCAAGACAATAATATTCCTTCTCTATTGCTTTACAAAGATGTAAGTGAGTCAAGCATAACTGTCTTAAAACACGAACTCACCATCACACACCCACTGATGGCACAATAAAATCAAAGTAAAGAGTTGTGCCAAATCCATGTTGAATATGATACAAAACAGCAACAGTCTCTATTGGAACTAAATCTTATGCGACATCAGAACTTTATAACTGTGATCAGCAGCGTCTGGACGTTGGTGAACAGATTAATAATTGGCAGCAGGTGCGCGCTGGTCTGTTTCACAATCGCTCACTCGTTCACTAATCAGTTTCCCAATTGGAAGGTCGCGTCCTTCCTAGTCCAGTCCTTCTGAGGCTGCTGACTCCGGCATTGTTTCTTTGCTGCGTTCCAGTCAGATCGGAAGTGGGATTTTTCTCACCCCCTTCTAGCAAATAACGTCTGGAACGCCACTCAAAGTTGGACGTTCGGGGTGTGAACTCGGGAAACGTCTCAGCCAGATGTGTTTGACATTTAACTTCCAAAATGTCCGCTTCCAATGAGCAAAAGCGTTCAAATAAACTTTACCATTAGACATTCAAATTATTTGATGATAGCTACATTCGTTTTTGCTTTCCGTCAGCTGTTTTCAAAGCGATTTTATGTTATTTTTATTCTGTTTCTGCCGTAATTGTCACAAAAACATGAAATGCTCTCATCATGCGGTCAATGTGAACGTGACGCGTTATGAACTCACTGAGGTCTGAAGTGAGACTTTTAATTTGGGATATTCCCAGGTCCAACCTGAAACGCAGCATGAAAGGGATAGTTCACCCAAAAATGAAATTTATTTCATGATTTACTCTCCCTCAAGCCATCCTCGGTGTATATGACTATCTTCTTTCAGTCAAACACAATCTGTGATATTTAAAAATATCCTTAGTCCTCAAAGCTTTATAATGGTTGTTAATGGGGAGCACGTTTTAAAACAAAGAAAAAATGCATCCATCCATAATTGAAGTCAAAATATTTAAAACTTTATAAAATTCAAAACCGTACGCACACTTGAACTCTGTCATGGAAACTATCATGTATGGACCTCAGTTAAACTATTTAATAATCAATTAAAAAGGAATTTATCCCTATGATATTACACTGTACCCACATTGGATAGATGGATGATTCAGCTGTGGGCGCCATCTTCTGGTCAGACGCAGGAATTAATTCGTCACAACACTGGCAGTGCATTACTGGTGTTCTCTAGCCTTTGAGTGTGTGGACAAAAAGAATGAAAGAGAAAAAAAAGTGCTGAAAATTTCGATTTTGTTAGATCTGTACTATAACACTAATGTCCTCTTTAATCCATCCTCTGTGACGACGGCCGAGAAATCCCTGTAATGACGATCTGAACCATGTTCTTCACCTTTTCCATTAAGTGTGTGGCACAAAGGATTTGACACGTGAAATAAAAGTCAGGCGTAGTTGTGGCCTAACGGTGAGGGAGTCAGGCTCGTAATGTGAAGGTTGCTGGTTTGATTCCCACTCCGGCTGGATGACCTGCTACTTTCGGAAAGTTTCTGCAGTGTGCACATGATGGAAACTTTACTATCCCATGAGGCCACAGGAGAGGATTTGTGAATGGAGGTGAAATGACGCAACTGACGCTGGTAGATCTCACAATAACATGGATGTAATACGTCCAGATTTCATTCATACTAAACAGTGTTTCACCCTGTACATGCTATCCTTGAGATATATTATGAAGCATGGTGTTACATTGACGTTTATAAAATCAAACAATTTCTGCTGGACAAAAAGATTGTTATTTGTTACACCTTGTAGGAGCCATATTTAATAATTTATACTGTCACATTTTTATTATGTAAATGTGGTGCAATAATAATTTTTGTTAATTTCAATTTAATTGTCATTTACTGTTGAATATGTTCAGTTGGTTTATGCTTGTTCTTACTGCGCATATTCAGTGACGTCATTTTTGTTGTAATTCACGTGATAGGATGTTGACGCACATGTTATGTTCAGATTAACGTTGAGAGAACACAAAGCTTTTTGACCGTTTTCGTTTTCATTGTGTGATATAGCGTAAATCGGCTCATAAGTATGGTACCTCTACAAATAAGTTGTTTAGAGGATGTCACTGGATAAGAAGATTACGCTGTATGTGATAAACATGATTATTCACTGACTGTGAAGAATAAACCATTCGAACGGAAACTATGGACTTTGGTTGGTGAATATAATATAAGAAACGCGTCAAAACTTGTGAAACTTGGAAACTTGGAAAAGACATTCACATGTCCCGTACATGTAAGTCAAAAAGCTTTCTTCCGCTGTTCAAATAAGGAATTATTGCAAGTGCGCACATTACTGCACGTTAGAAGAAGACCGTGCATGCGAAGTCAGAAGGGCTCGCTTGTTGTGGACAAACAATGTATTGCAGTATTGTGTTCAATGGAAACATGAATGAAGGGAGGTCGATTATTTAATCCTTGCGAAAAGTGTTAATGAGCGACTTTGATCATAAGTGAATTTGCAAGCTTGAATTTCACATATGGCGGACAACAAAGACGACGACGACGATGCTCTTACGCGGTCTGAACGCAAGAGGGCGTCAACCGACAAGGGTTTGGAAGAGAAGCTCCACAATAAGATAAACGATAGAAGAGGCAAGTTGAGACAATTAACGGCAAAATCAAACGAGATGGAACTGCTTATGGAGAATGCTTGCAACTTGTATGATGTTGAAAAGAAGCAGTTTAAAGTCTATAAACGGCTGTTTGAAGAATTTGTTGAAAGTAATACATCAGTGTTGCTGTATTTAAAAGATGAAGAGCACGATGCCGATCAGGATTTCTGGTTTCAGCCTAAATTGACATGCTGCAAAAAATTCATGGAAAAAGTGGAATTGTGGATTGAGGAAACCAAGAAGTTTATTAAGATGTCTCAAATTTGTGACAACGAAGTCTCACCAATGGACAGTGTATCAATGGTGTCTTCCAGGACAATCACTTCTAATAAGTCAGGAAGTGAAGCAACGTCTGTTTCCAAAATATCGTCAATATCCACAGCATCTTCAGCTCGTCTTAAGGAAGAAGCTAACAGAGCAGCTTTGTTGGCTAAAGCAGCCGCCTTGAAGGAAAGGCAGGTATTGGAAATGAAAGAAGCAAGGTTAAAGGCTGAAATGGAAAAGTTGAAAATAGAAACAGCTCTCGCAATGTCTAATGCCAAAATTAAAGTGTATCAAGATTGTGAAGAACAACAGCATGCAAGTCTAAATGTTGCTGTCCAAGCAGCTGATGTTACAAAACATGAGCATCATGAATATGATGAATACAGTGTATCATCAAACTATGGCAAAAAGTCATCACATCCAGAAGTGATTCACTCAAGTATACCTGTAAGCGTCAAACCTAAGAAAACAAACAAAGCAAAAGAATGGTCAGCACCAGTCAACGAAGCATCAGGCTGTAATACCGATGCATCGGAACTTCAAAGAGTGATGCAACGTCAGACAGATATCACAGCAATGCTCGTGAAGAATCAACGGATGTCTTGTCTACCTCAACGTGATGTTCCTTTGTTTCATGGAGATCCACTTGAGTTCAGGTCTTTTATGAAAGCGTTCAAACATGCTGTTGACTCCAGAGCTGACAGTACTGCTGACAAGTTGTACTTTCTGGAGCAGTATACTAGAGGTGAGCCCAGAGACCTTGTAAAAAGTTGTCAGCATATGCCAGATGATCGTGGTTATGCAGAAGCAATGAGACTCTTGCACGAGAAGTTTGGAAATGAGCTGAAAATTGCAACAGCCTTAATGCAAAAGGCATTTAAATGGCCTGAAATAAAGTCAGAGGATGGAAAGTCTTTAAGTGCATTTTCATTGTTCCTGGTCACTTGTCGCAACGTAATGGAAGACATTGAATACATGGATGAGTTGGATAATCCTACCAACATGAGGACTATTATCTCAAAGCTGCCCTACAAGTTGCGCGAAAGATGGAGAGCTCATGCTTACGAGTATGAGGAGCATAACAGAAGGAGAGCCAAGTTCATTCAGTTGGTGGAGTTTGTTGATCGCCAAGCAAAGGTAATATCAAACCCACTTTTTGGAGATCTGGATTCTTTGGCAGGTGATAAAAAACACATCACCAAGTCTCTTCAAGCAACCAAGCTGAAAAGAGAAGGAAAAAGAAGCAGCAGTTTTGTGACTGACATTAAACAGGTTGATGAAACTCAAAAAGACTTTACTATGATGAAAGACAACAGTAAGTCAGTCACCAGTGCTTTCACAAAACCTTGTGCATTCTGTGAGAAAGGCCATACCTTAGAGCAGTGTTACCAGTTCAGTGCTAAGCCGTATAAAGACAAATTGGACTTTCTAAGAAAGAGTGGATTTTGCTTTGGATGCTTGGTGAAAGGACACTTAAGCAAAGACTGTAACAGAAGAAGCACATGTCAGCTGTGCTCAAAGAAACATCCTAGCATGTTACACTTAACCACACAAGATAAGATTCCAGAGAAGGAAATAAAAGTTGAAAAGACTGTAGTCACCACGTTACCTGCCATAGTTAGTCATGAGACAAGTGCTTGCACCGGGGCCGGAGACAACTGTGTTCTTGCCATAGTACCTGTTAGGATAAAGTCCAAAAAGAGTGATAAGTGTGTGGAAGTGTATGCCTTTATGGACCCAGGCAGCTCTGCCACCTTTTGTACTGAGGCACTTGCAAGACGGTTGAATGTACAGGGTAGAAAGATTGATATCATGTTAAGCACCATGAACTCAAAGAAACGAGTGGAAAGTTATGTACTCACCGACTTGGAGGTGAGTGGGTTGGAAGAGAACAATTTCATTGAACTTTCCAAAGTGTTTACACAAATGAGCATACCAGTGGCAATGGAAAACATTCCAGAACAACATGACATTGACAAATGGCCATATCTCAGTGAAGTGAAGTTACCTCACATTGATGCTGGAGTGGAAATCCTCATAGGAAACAAGGAATTCAAGCTTCTGGAGCCTTGGAAAGTAATTAACAGTCAGCACAATGGGCCATACGCAGTGAAGACTGCCCTCGGTTGGATATTGAACGGACCTCTTAGGGAACCTTTCGAGGAAGGCATGCATGGAGATGCACAAGCCAATGTGACAGTCAACAGAATCTCCATTGGGAGTGTGGAACAAATGCTGATACAACAGTACAACCATGATTTCCCTGAAAGAAATTGTGATGACAAGGCTGAGTTGTCACAGATGGATCATCAGTTTTTGGAGGCTGTGTCTAAATCAGTGCAGTTTTCTGAAGGTCACTATTGCATTGACCTTCCTATCAAGAAAACAGTTGTCCAAATGCCTAACAATCGAAGTGCTGCTGTCCAGCGAGCACTACATCTCAAAAAGAAATTACAGAAAAATCGCTCCTTTCATGAAGAGTACACAAACTTCATGACAGACATGCTGAGCAAAGGTTACGCAGTCAAGGTGCCTACATCACATTTAAGTCGACCAGATGGTCAAGTTTGGTATATACCTCATCACGGGGTATACCACCCTCAGAAGAAGAAACTGAGAGTGGTGTTTGACTGTGCTGCCAGTTTCCAAGGAGTGTCTTTGAACAGTGAGCTCCTGCAGGGTCCAGACATGACAAATTCACTCATAGGAGTACTTACTCGTTTCAGACAGGAGTCAGTCGCCATGATGGCAGATATTGAAGCTATGTACTACCAGGTGAGAGTTCCTGAAAAGGACAGTGACATGCTCAGCTTCCTATGGTGGCCAAATGGAGATGTAAATCAGAACTTGGACGAGTACAAGATGGTCGTTCATCTCTTTGGAGCCAAGTCATCTCCAAGTGTAGCTAATTTTGCGCTTAGGAAAACAGCAGAAGATAATCGTAGCAAGTCGTCTGTTGAAGCAGTCAACACGATTTTCAAGAACTTTTATGTAGACGACTGTCTAAAGTCTGTTTCAAGCTCTGCTCAAGCAGTTGCCTTGCACAATGATCTTGCAAAACTTTGTGCGAGTGGAGGATTTCATCTTACAAAATGGGCAAGCAACAGTCGTGCATTGTTGGCCTCTGTTCCGGAATGTGAAAGAGTTGCAGATGTAAGAGACTTGGATTTGAGCAAAGATGCACTTCCTGTAGAAAGAGCATTAGGAGTGTTATGGTGTGTCAATTCAGATATGTTCAAATTCAAGGTCAATTTGAAAGAAAAACCTATAACCAGAAGAGGAATCCTGTCAGTCACAAGCTCCATCTATGACCCTTTGGGCTTTCTAGCACCTGTAATATTGCCATCAAAAATTCTAATGCAGCAGTTGTGCAGAGAAAAACTTGCATGGGATGATGACGTTTCAGAACAGAGTGCAGAAAGATGGACTGCCTGGTTACGAGGATTAAATCAACTGGATGATTTCAGTGTGCCAAGGTGCATAAAACCAGTCGACTTTGGAGTTTCAATTTCTGCACAACTACATCACTTCTCTGACGCTAGCGAGGTGGGATATGGAGTTGTCTCATACCTCCGATTGTTAAACACTGGTGGACTTACACATTGTGCTTTCATGATGGGAAAGTCTCGCGTGGCTCCATTGAAGCAGACCACCATTCCACGTATGGAGTTGACTGCTGCAGTTGTTGCTGTTAAAACAGACAAGATGCTGAAAGACGAGTTGGAGCTAGAATTGCAAGACTCTGTATTTTGGACCGACAGCACCACTGTTTTGAGATATATTGCCAATGAAGGTCTTCGTTTCAAAACGTTTGTCGCTAACAGAATTGCAATTATACGAGAGTCAACTAAACCACAACAGTGGAGGTACGTCAATACTTCTATGAACCCGGCTGACTGTGCATCCAGGGGACTTCCTTGTGAAAGGTTCATGAAAAATGTGAGCTGGATCCATGGTCCTTCCTTTCTTAAAGAACCAGAAAGCAAGTGGCCTAAGACAAATCATGACCTATCAACAAAAGTGGATGACACAGAGTTTAAACACTCAGCCTCAGTAAATCTTGTGTGTACAGTGGATAGCACAGACCCTGTGAACAAATTGATCAATTACTACTCCAATTGGTACAAATTAAAGAGAGCCGTGGCATGGATCCTTCGTTTTAAAGACATGGTTATGCAGCGCAGCAATAAAATAACAGACAAAAACAGAAAAGTTCAGAAGGGTGATACAAATTCCACAGCAGAAAACTGCAAAGTTCTAACAATGCAAGACTTAACAAGAGCTGAAAATGAGATCATCAAGTTCACTCAAAATCAAAGATTCAAAGAAGAAATGTCCATGTTGGAAAAAGGTAATCCCTCAGTTAAAAGGAACAGTTGCCTTGCTAAAATGGATCCAACACTTGAAGATGGATTGTTGAGAATTGGAGGTCGTCTTGGTAGATCTGCAATGCCTGAGCATGTAAAGCATCCCATCATCATACCTAAAGACTCACACGTCACAACTTTAATATTAAGAGACATTCATGAGAAAATTGGACATTGTGGAAGGAACTACATGCTTTCAAAATTGCGACAAAAATTCTGACTTCCTTCTGCAAATTCCATTATTAGGAAATTTCTCTCCAGATGTGTGAAATGTAGAAAGATCAGGGCAAAGGCTGCAGAGCAGAAAATGGCAGAATTGCCACTCGACAGAATAACACCCGATCAACCACCTTTCACCAATGTTGGGGTGGATTACTTTGGACCATTTGAGGTTAGACAAGGTAGAAGTAATGTTAAAAGATATGGGGTATTGTTTACCTGCCTGACAACAAGAGCTGTGCATATTGAAGTTGCACATACACTTGACACAGACTCTTGTTTAAATGCCATCCGACGCTTTGTGTCCAGGAGGGGTCAGGTGACAATCATGAGAAGTGACAATGGTACTAATTTCATAGGTGCTGAGGTTGAACTGCGCAAGGCCATTCAACAGTGGAACCAATCAAAAATTGAAAGTACTCTAATGCAAAAGGGAATACAGTGGATGTTCAACCCACCCTCTGGATCTCACTTCGGAGGAGTGTGGGAAAGACAGATAAGGTCCGTTAGAAAAATCCTGAGATCTGTTCTGAAAGAACAAACACTTACTGATGAAAGCTTGCATACGTTCCTGTGCGAAGTGGAAGGAATAATAAACGACAGACCACTTACTATTACAACCAATGACCCCACAGATCTGGAACCCTTGACACCTAATCACCTGTTATTAATGAAAAAGCAACCAGCCTTACCTCCTGGACTTTTCAAAGAAGAAGACATATATGCACGTCGCAAGTGGAAGCAAATTCAATATCTTGCTGACCTATTCTGGAAGCGATGGGTGCGTGAATACTTACCTTTGCTCCAGGAGCGTCAAAAATGGACTCAAGTAAAGAAAAACCTCTCGGTTGGAGACGTCGTTTTGATAATAGACGACTCGTCCCCGAGAAATTCATGGGTCATTGGAAGAATCGTGGAAGTGTTTCCAGATAGAAAAGGACTAGTTAGACATGTGTTGGTTAAGACTAAGACCAATACCTTGGAAAGGCCTGTTGATAAGTTGTGCCTTATCTGTGAAATAGACTGTTAACTACTCCTCAAATATTAAGGAGTGTTTTCTGCCATGCAGAGAATATGGACATTTCAGAGAATAGAAAATAGACATTTAAGGTCTTTAAAGAGATGCATAATGTGAATATTATTTCAGCATGGCTCCATTGTTTTTGTTGAAAAGGTAATTGTCAGTCTGCCTGCCTGTCAATTAGGGGCCGGAAATGTAGGAGCCATATTTAATAATTTATACTGTCACATTTTTATTATGTAAATGTGGTGCAATAATAATCTTTGTTAATTTCAATTTAATTGTCATTTACTGTTGAATATGTTCAGTTGGTTTATGCTTGTTCTTACTGCGCATATTCAGTGACGTCATTTTTGTTGTAATTCACGTGATAGGATGTTGACGCACATGTTATGTTCAGATTAACGTTGAGAGAACACAAAGCTTTTTGACCGTTTTCGTTTTCATTGTGTGATATAGCGTAAATCGGCTCATAAGTATGGTACCTCTACAAATAAGTTGTTTAGAGGATGTCACTGGATAAGAAGATTACGCTGTATGTGATAAACATGATTATTCACTGACTGTGAAGAATAAACCATTCGAACGGAAACTATGGACTTTGGTTGGTGAATATAATATAAGAAACGCGTCAAAACTTGTGAAACTTGGAAACTTGGAAAAGACATTCACATGTCCCGTACACACCTTATCTAAAGATTTATTACTCCCATTTCACACTCCAATCTCTTTAATTGAATCAACACCTTCCATAATATTTGGCAAGTGCAACTGTTTTGTATTACTTGTGTCAGATTGTGTTGGTCAATGACTGACCTTGATAAATGCATTCATCTACAGATTTTCAAATGGTTCAGAAACTCATCTTGTTTTGAGTGGCTAGAGCATTAGAGTTTTGTAAAAGGACAAAAAAGCTCATTTGCAAGTCATTTAACTGCATTATACATTTGCTTAACAGACGGCATTTTATTTAACCCATATTAGACCATCAAGTTTGAGTTAGAAATTCCCAAAGGGGAAGGAGCTTCGAGGGTCAGGTTACATTTGAGGGACTGTAGAGGCAGTGTGGCCATCACCTGCATTCATAGCTCAACACCTAATCATAGGCTAGCATTCAAAAAGTCAGCTAAAATGACCATTATGAAATCAAAGTTCCCAAGCGGACTCTGAACCCTTGACCAATTAAAACATTGATACCGAAGTCAACTCATTCATTTATAATCAGCTTTTTTAGGGTGCGAGACCCAGAGATGGACATCAGAAAAGCATTCAAGACATCAAGTTTTATTCAGTTAAACACTTCAGAGCCATTATCAATCTCCAAACCATCACTGAACACTTGAACCAGTTGCCTCAGCCAGGCTGAAGTTAGCAGGAAGGCCAGAGTTGGATTCCACAGCCCCTGCATCCTGGGTGAGGTTACTTCCTGTTCCAGAGAGAAATCATACAGGTTTAGTAAATGTTTGGAACGCAAGAAAATATTGAGCAGCTGCATTCTTCTGCATAAAAACCAGCTAATGAGACGTCTGTATAAGAGTCGTATGGCACACTTGCCATTTCTCAAAGATCTTACTGCACATGCTCTCTGAAGACCTGCTGTTGCCTTACAGAATGTTTGTTAAGAGTGATAGTCACTCATTTAGGCTCCATTCCTCAACATTAAAACAAATTCACGTGGGTTTCCTCACCTTCTAACAGAAGCTCAGATAAACCGTCCAACAAAAAAAATGGCTAATAAGAGGTCTGTATTAAAGTTGTATGGCACACTTGCCATTTCTCAAAGATCTTACTGCACATGCTCTCTGAAGACCTGCTGTTGCCTTACAGAATGTTTGCTAACAGTGATGAAGGGCTGTTTAAAAAAAAAGCCCTTGTGTCGTCGCTTGGGCGCCTTTTATTCAAATGACAAACATGGTCACTCATTTAATATAAACTGAGTCTAGAGGAGGAGATTAAAACAAATTCATGTGCGTTTCCTCACCTTTTAACAGAAGCTCAGGTAAATCCAACAAAACCGGATGAGCCCGACTCTCCTCTGAACTTGCATTGTGGTTTTTACCTGTGGAGAGCAAGAGTCAAACCAGAGAAATCAGCCATTGAGGACATGTTGAGATGGTAAGAGTTAATCAACTGTAATCTCTACAGTCACTACACAACTAGAAAACGGTCAAGTTATTTATAATACAGAAACACTTAAACTCAAGTCAGTTATATTCCTCATCTACTGCGTTACATATTGTTAATTCTGCTTATAGGGTTTTCTGGCTGCTCCCCACAGCGTAGCAGTTTTGCCATCCTTGCGCATGAACACCTGTACGTACACAGGTGCACACTGATCGTTTCAGAATCGCTCACTAATCAGAGGGTGTTTCTCAATTGGAAGGTCGCGTCCTACCTAGTCCAGTCCTTCTGAGGCGGCTGACTCCGGCACTGGATCAATTGTGAGAAAGTTAACTCAAACTAAATGGCTTATATAAGAAAATGAAAGATTCTCATTTACTCCCATCATTCCAAATGAGACTTTCTTCGGTGGAACATGATTTTGAGGACAGTCTTATTTTATCCAAACAAATGGAAGTAAATTGTAACGGTTTATCCATAAAACAAATTCCTCCATTTCTCTTCCACAGAAGAAATAAGTTTAGTTAAGTGTTTTGAACGCAAGACAATTGAGCAGCAGTGTTCTTCTGCATAAAAAACGGCTAATAAGAGGTCTGTATTAAAGTTGTACGGCACACTTGCCATTTCTCAAAGATCTTACTGCACATGCTCTCTGAAGACCTGCTGTTGCCTTACAGAATGTTTGTTACGAGTGACGAAGGGATGTTTAAAAAAAAGCCCTCATGTAATCGTTTGGGCGCCTTTTATTCAAATGACGAACATCGTCACTTTTAGTGAAAGTGAAAGTCGTGACATTGTCAGGTATGGTGACCCATCCTTGAAATTTGTGCTCTGCATTTATCCCATCCAAGTGCACACACACAGCGGTGAGTAGTGAACACACACACAGTGAACACACACCCGGAGCAGTGGGCAGCTATTGCTACAGCGCCCGGAGAGCAGTTAGGGGTCAGGTGTCTTGCACAAGGACACTTTAGTCATGGTATTGAAGGTGGAGAGAGTGCTGTTCATTCACAATCTCCATCTTCAATTCCTGCCAGCGTGGGAATCAAACCAACAACCTTCATGTTACAAGCCCAACTCCCTCACCATTACCCAACGACTAATTTAGACTCAATTAGTTTATATTGGAGGAGATTAAAACAAATTCATGTGCGTTTCCTCACCTTCTAACAGAAGGTCAGATAAACCGTCCAACAAAAGCAGACGAGCCCGACTCTCCTCTGAACTTGCATTGTGGTTTTTACCTGGAGAGAGCAAGAGTCAAACCACAGAAATCAGCCATTGAAGACATGAGATGGTAAGAGTTACAATCAACTGCAATCTCTACGCAACAAAGAAAAAGCCCTCATATAGTCGTTTGGGCGCCTTTTATTCAAATGACGAACATAGTCACTCATTTAGACTCCATTCCTCAACATTATGTTAAAACAAATTCACATGGGTTTCCTCACTTTCTAACAGAAGCTCCGATAAACCATCCAACAAAACCGGACGAGCCAGACTCTCCTCTGAACTTGCATTTTGTTTACCTGTGGAGAGCAAGAGTCAAACCACAGAAATCAGCCATTGAAGACATGAGATGGTAAGAGTTACAATCAACATCATAACATGAAAACAGTCAACTTAGTCAGAAAAAAAGACCTGCTCTTGCCTTACAGAATGTTTGTTACGAGTGACGAAGGGATGTTTAAAAAAAAAAAAAAAAAAAAAAAAAAAAAGGATCTCATGTAGTCGTTTGGGCACCTTTTATTCAAATGACGAACATGGTCACTCTTAGTGAAAGTGAAAGTCGTGACGTATTGTCAGGTATGGTGACCCATACTTGAAATTTGTGCTCTCCATTTATCCCATCCAAGTGCACACACACAGCGGTGAGTAGTGAACACACACACACAGTGAACACACACCCGGAGCAGTGGGCAGCTATTGCTACAGCGCCCGGAGAGCAGTTAGGGGTCAGGTGTCTTGCTCAAGGACACTTTAGTCATGGTATCGAAGGTGGAGAGAGTGCTGTTCATTCACAATCTCCATCTTCAATTCCTGCCAGCGTGGGAATCGAACCAGCAACCTTCACGTTACAAGCCCAACTCCCTCACCATTACCCCACGACTAATTTAGACTCAATTAGTTTATATTAAAGGAGGAGATTAAAACAAATTCATGTGCGTTTCCCCACCTTCTAACAGAAGCTCAGGTAAACCATCCAACAAAGCCAGACGAGCCAGACTCTCCTCTGAACTTGCATTTTGTTTACCTGTGGAGAGCAAGAGTCAAACCACAGAAATCAGCCATTGAGGACATGAGATGGTAAGAGTTACAATTAATTGCAATCTCTGCAGTCACTACGCAACAACAAAAATGCCCTTGTGTAGTCGTTTGGGTGCCTTTTATTCAAATGATGAACAGTCACTCATTTAGACAATTTCTTAACATTACGTTAAAACAAATTCACGTGGGTTTCCTCACTTTCTAACAGAAGGTCAGATAAACCGTCCAACAAAAGCAGACGAGCCCGACTCTCCTCTGAACTTGCATTGTGGTTTTTACCTGGAGAGAGCAAGAGTCAAACCAGAGAAATCAGCCATTGAAGACATGTTGAGATGGTAAGAGTTAATCAACTGTAAACTCTACAGTCACTACACAACTAGAAAATGGTCAAGTTATTTACAATACAGTAACGTAAACTCAAGTCAGTTATATTCCTCATCTACTGCGTTACATATTGTTAATAATTCTGCTTATAGGGTTTTCTGGCTGCTCCCCACAGCGTAGCAGTTTTGCCATCCTTGCGCATGAACACCTGTACGTACACGTCCCCAGACATGCAAAAGCTCTGCACACGGGAACAAGCACAACTTTCTGGAACAGATTGTTGATTGGCAGCAGGTGCACACTGATCGTTTCAGAATCGCTCACTAATCAGCGGGTGTTTCTCAATTGGAAGGTGGCGTCCTACCTAGTCCAGTCCTTCTGAGGCGGCTGACTCCGGCACTGGATCAATTGTGTGAAAGTTAACTCAAACTAAATGGCATAAGAAAATAAAAGATTCTCATTTACTCCCATTTCAAACTCCAATCATTCCAAATGAGACTTTCTTCGGTGGAACATGATTGAGGACCGTCTTATTTTATCCAAACAAATGGAAGTAAATTGTAACAGTTTATCCATAAAACATTCCTCTTCCACAGAAGAGATACAAGTTTAGTAAGTGTTAGAAATGCAAGAAACTATTGAGCAGCAGTGTTCTTCAATATAAAAAAAACAGCTTAT
The DNA here is from genome assembly GCA_038088235.1 of Zacco platypus. Taxonomy (NCBI): domain Eukaryota; kingdom Metazoa; phylum Chordata; class Actinopteri; order Cypriniformes; family Xenocyprididae; genus Zacco; species Zacco platypus. The sequence goes on from CM076070.1 coordinate 23,318,712, forward strand.
AAGAGGTCTGTATTAAAGTTGTACGGCACACTTGCCATTTCTCAAAGATCTTACTGCACATGCTCTCTGAAGACCTGCTGTTGCCTTACAGAATGTTCGTTACGAGTGACGAGGGCTTTTTTTGAAAAACATCCCTTCGTGTAGTCGCTTGGGCGCCTTTTATTCAAATGACAAACATGATCACTTATTTAGACTCAATTAGTTTATATTAAAGGAGATTAAAACAAATTCATGTGTGTTTCCTCACCTTTTAACAGAAGCTCAGGTAAATCATCCAACAAAAACAGATGAGCCAGACTCTCCTCTGAACTTGCATTTTGTTTACCTGTGGAGAGCAAGAGTCAAACCACAGAAATCAGCCATTGAAGACATGAGATGGTAAGAGTTACAATCAACATCATAACATGAAAACAGTCAACTTAGTCAGAAAAAAGACCTGCTCTTGCCTTACAGAATGTTTGCCAACAGTGATGAAGGGATGTTTAAAAAAAGCCCTTGTGTAGTCGTTTGGGTGCCTTTTATTCAAATGACGAACATAGTCACTCATTTAGACTCCATTCCTCAACATTATGTTAAAACAAATTCATGTGTGTTTCCTCACCTTTTAACAGAAGCTCCGATAAACCATCCAACAAAGCCAGACGAACCAGACGCTCTTCTGAACTTGCATTTTGTTTACCTGTGGAGAGCAAGAGTCAAACCACAGAAATCAGCCATTGAAGACATGAGATGGTAAGAGTTACAATTAATAGCAATCTCTACAGTCACTACGCAACAAAAAAAAAAAAGCCCTCATGTAGTCGTCTGGGCTCCTTTTGTAAGACTGAAAATATCCAAAGATTTTAAAAATGAACAAAGACATTGGCTTTGCGGTTTCAGTCCCCTCTCTCATGCTACAAGGGACATTTGGGAAGACACAAAGGAGCTGATAGTGATCAAGGCCTGTAGGCCAGATGCCTGTGCATCGGGGGTCTATGAATTGTCACACCTTTAGTACAATGGGGGAAGTTTTACCTCTGATTGGTCAGTTTGAGTGTCTCACATTTGGGTTACAGTCACATGGTCAAGGAAAAGGATAAAAGAAGATTGCAACTATTGCTCTGTCTCGTTCCTTTACACTCTGCTCCCTTTTACGCTCGCTTCTTTTGACTCTCTGCTCTCTTACTTGGGCACTCTGTCCTCTCTCTCTTTCTATCTCTCAGGTGACTTTACATACATGCTGGGTACGATTAATGGTATAAGTTTATCATCTCATCTATTTTGTAATCATGAACCAATATATTGTCATTAAACTCTTTCACTACAAATTATGTGCCAACTAGTTTGATTTGGTATTAACTTTGATATTTTACCTATTGCAATATAATTGTCACATTATAGCAACGCTCTCCCATATATTTAGCTATTATAACTGCGCTTATTTCCGTCGTTGGTATAAGTTGCAGTGGGTGGTAGACAAGAAATGTACAGTTTGCTACCATCTTGCTGATAATATTTCTTAAGTCATTCGGCAACCCTGCAGCCTGAACCCCTGTAGGAGCTCCACCCTTACACTTTTATTCAAATGACGAACAGTCACTCATTTAGACACCATTTCTTTACATTACGTTAAAACAAGATTAAAACAAATTCATGTGGGTTTCCTCACTTTCTAACAGAAGGTCAGATAAACCGTCCAACAAAAGCAGACGAGCCAGACTCTCCTCTGAACTTGCATTGTGGTTTTTACCTGGAGAGAGCAAGAGTCAAACCAGAGAAATCAGCCATTGAGGACATGTTGAGATGGTAAGAGTTAATCAACTGTAATCTCTACAGTCACTACACAACTAGAAAACAGTCAAGTTATTTACAATACAGAAACACTTAAAGTCAAGTCAGTTATATTCCTCATGTGCTGCGTTACATATTCTTAATTCTGCTTATAGGGTTTTCTGGCTGCTCCCCACAGCGTAGCAGTTTTGCCATCCTTGCGCATGAACACCTGTACGTACACGTCCCCAGACATGCAAAAGCTCTGCACACGGGAACAAGCACAACTTTCTGGAACAGATTGTTGATTGGCAGCAGGTGCACACTGATCGTTTCAGAATCGCTCACTAATCAGCGGGTGTTTCTCAATTGGAAGGTCGCGTCCTACCTAGTCCAGTCCTTCTGAGGCGGCTGACTCCGGCACTGGATCAATTGTGAGAAAGTTAACTCAAACAAAATGGCATATAAGAAAAATGAAAGACTCTCATTTACTCCCATTTCAAACTCCAATCATTCCAAATGAGACTTTCTTCGGTGGAACATGATTGAGGACCGTCTTATTTTATCCAAACAAATGGAAGTAAATTGTAACAGTTTATCCATAAAACATTCCTCTTCCACAGAAGAGATACAAGTTTAGTAAGTGTTAGGAATGCAAGAAACTATTGAGCAGCAGTGTTCTTCAATATAAAAAAACAGCTTATAAGAGGTCTGTATTAAAGTTGTACGGCACACTTGCCATTTCTCAAAGATCTTACTGCACATGCTCTCTGAAGACCTGCTGTTGCCTTACAGAATGTTCGTTACGAGTGATGAGGGCTTTTTTTTAAAAAACATCCCTTCGTGTAGTCGCTTGGGCGCCTTTTATTCAAACGACGAACATGGTCACTTATTTAGACTCAGTTTATATTAAAGGAGGAGATTAAAACAAATTCATGTGCGTTTCCTCACCTTCTAACAGAAGGTCAGATAAACCGTCCAACAAAAGCAGACGAGCCCGACTCTCCTCTGAACTTGCATTGTGGTTTTTACCTGGAGAGAGCAAGAGTCAAACCACAGAAATCAGCCATTGAAGACATGAGATGGTAAGAGTTACAATCAACTGCAATCTCTACACAACAACAAAGAAAAAGCCCTCATATAGTCGTTTGGGCGCCTTTTATTCAAATGACGAACATAGTCACTTATTTAGACTCCATTCCTCAACATTATGTTAAAACAAATTCACGTGGGTTTCCTCACCTTCTAACAGAAGCTCCGATAAACCGTCCAACAAAACCGGATGAGCCAGACTCTCCTCTGAACTTGCATTGTGGTTTTTACCTGGAGAGAGGAAGAGTCAAACCACAGAAATCAGCCATTGAAGACATGTTGAGATGACAGTTGATCGTAACTCTTATCTCTACTACATAACGAAGAAAACAGTCAATTTATTTACAGCACTTAAACTCAAGACAATAATATTCCTTCTCTATTGCTTTACAAAGATGTAAGTGAGTCAAGCATAACTGTCTTAAAACACGAACTCACCATCACACACCCACTGATGGCACAATAAAATCAAAGTAAAGAGTTGTGCCAAATCCATGTTGAACATGATACAAAACAGCAACAGTCTCTATTGGAACTAAATCTTATGCGACATCAGAACTTTATAACTGTGATCAGCAGCGTCTGGACGTTGGTGAACAGATTAATAATTGGCAGCAGGTGCGCGCTGGTCTGTTTCACAATCGCTCACTCGTTCACTAATCAGTTTCCCAATTGGAAGGTCGCGTCCTTCCTAGTCCAGTCCTTCTGAGGCTGCTGACTCCGGCATTGTTTCTTTGCTGCGTTCCAGTCAGATCGGAAGTGGGATTTTTCTCACCCCCTTCTAGCAAATAACGTCTGGAACGCCACTCAAAGTTGGACGTTCGGGGTGTGAACTCGGGAAACGTCTCAGCCAGATGTGTTTGACATTTAACTTCCAAAATGTCCGCTTCCAATGAGCAAAAGCGTTCAAATAAACTTTACCATTAGACATTCAAATTATTTGATGATAGCTACATTCGTTTTTGCTTTCCGTCAGCTGTTTTCAAAGCGATTTTATGTTATTTTTATTCTGTTTCTGCCGTAATTGTCACAAAAACATGAAATGCTCTCATCATGCGGTCAATGTGAACGTGACGCGTTATGAACTCACTGAGGTCTGAAGTGAGACTTTTAATTTGGGATATTCCCAGGTCCAACCTGAAACGCAGCATGAAAGGGATAGTTCACCCAAAAATGAAATTTATTTCATGATTTACTCTCCCTCAAGCCATCCTCGGTGTATATGACTATCTTCTTTCAGTCAAACACAATCTGTGATATTTAAAAATATCCTTAGTCCTCAAAGCTTTATAATGGTTGTTAATGGGGAGCACGTTTTAAAACAAAGAAAAAATGCATCCATCCATAATTGAAGTCAAAATATTTAAAACTTTATAAAATTCAAAACCGTACGCACACTTGAACTCTGTCATGGAAACTATCATGTATGGACCTCAGTTAAACTATTTAATAATCAATTAAAAAGGAATTTATCCCTATGATATTACACTGTACCCACATTGGATAGATGGATGATTCAGCTGTGGGCGCCATCTTCTGGTCAGACGCAGGAATTAATTCGTCACAACACTGGCAGTGCATTACTGGTGTTCTCTAGCCTTTGAGTGTGTGGACAAAAAGAATGAAAGAGAAAAAAAAGTGCTGAAAATTTCGATTTTGTTAGATCTGTACTATAACACTAATGTCCTCTTTAATCCATCCTCTGTGACGACGGCCGAGAAATCCCTGTAATGACGATCTGAACCATGTTCTTCACCTTTTCCATTAAGTGTGTGGCACAAAGGATTTGACACGTGAAATAAAAGTCAGGCGTAGTTGTGGCCTAACGGTGAGGGAGTCAGGCTCGTAATGTGAAGGTTGCTGGTTTGATTCCCACTCCGGCTGGATGACCTGCTACTTTCGGAAAGTTTCTGCAGTGTGCACATGATGGAAACTTTACTATCCCATGAGGCCACAGGAGAGGATTTGTGAATGGAGGTGAAATGACGCAACTGACGCTGGTAGATCTCACGATAACATGGATGTAATACGTCCAGATTTCATTCATACTAAACAGTTTCACCCTGTACATGCTATCCTTGAGATATATTATGAAGCATGGTGTTACATTGACGTTTATAAAATCAAACAATTTCTGCTGGACAAAAAGATTGTTATTTGTTACACCTTATCTAAAGATTTATTACTCCCATTTCACACTCCAATCTCTTTAATTGAATCAACACCTTCCATAATATTTGGCAAGTGCAACTGTTTTGTATTACTTGTGTCAGATTGTGTTGGTCAATGACTGACCTTGATAAATGCATTCATCTACAGATTTTCAAATGGTTCAGAAACTCATCTTGTTTTGAGTGGCTAGAGCATTAGAGTTTTGTAAAAGGACAAAAAAGCTCATTTGCAAGTCATTTAACTGCATTATACATTTGCTTAACAGACGGCATTTTATTTAACCCATATTAGACCATCAAGTTTGAGTTAGAAATTCCCAAAGGGGAAGGAGCTTCGAGGGTCAGGTTACATTTGAGGGACTGTAGAGGCAGTGTGGCCATCACCTGCATTCATAGCTCAACACCTAATCATAGGCTAGCATTCAAAAAGTCAGCTAAAATGACCATTATGAAATCAAAGTTCCCAAGCGGACTCTGAACCCTTGACCAATTAAAACATTGATACCGAAGTCAACTCATTCATTTATAATCAGCTTTTTTAGGGTGCGAGACCCAGAGATGGACATCAGAAAAGCATTCAAGACATCAAGTTTTATTCAGTTAAACACTTCAGAGCCATTATCAATCTCCAAACCATCACTGAACACTTGAACCAGTTGCCTCAGCCAGGCTGAAGTTAGCAGGAAGGCCAGAGTTGGATTCCACAGCCCCTGCATCCTGGGTGAGGTTACTTCCTGTTCCAGAGAGAAATCATACAGGTTTAGTAAATGTTTGGAACGCAAGAAAATATTGAGCAGCTGCATTCTTCTGCATAAAAACCAGCTAATGAGACGTCTGTATAAGAGTCGTATGGCACACTTGCCATTTCTCAAAGATCTTACTGCACATGCTCTCTGAAGACCTGCTGTTGCCTTACAGAATGTTTGTTAAGAGTGATAGTCACTCATTTAGGCTCCATTCCTCAACATTAAAACAAATTCACGTGGGTTTCCTCACCTTCTAACAGAAGCTCAGATAAACCGTCCAACAAAAAAAATGGCTAATAAGAGGTCTGTATTAAAGTTGTATGGCACACTTGCCATTTCTCAAAGATCTTACTGCACATGCTCTCTGAAGACCTGCTGTTGCCTTACAGAATGTTTGCTAACAGTGATGAAGGGCTGTTTAAAAAAAAAGCCCTTGTGTCGTCGCTTGGGCGCCTTTTATTCAAATGACAAACATGGTCACTCATTTAATATAAACTGAGTCTAGAGGAGGAGATTAAAACAAATTCATGTGCGTTTCCTCACCTTTTAACAGAAGCTCAGGTAAATCCAACAAAACCGGATGAGCCCGACTCTCCTCTGAACTTGCATTGTGGTTTTTACCTGTGGAGAGCAAGAGTCAAACCAGAGAAATCAGCCATTGAGGACATGTTGAGATGGTAAGAGTTAATCAACTGTAATCTCTACAGTCACTACACAACTAGAAAACGGTCAAGTTATTTATAATACAGAAACACTTAAACTCAAGTCAGTTATATTCCTCATCTACTGCGTTACATATTGTTAATTCTGCTTATAGGGTTTTCTGGCTGCTCCCCACAGCGTAGCAGTTTTGCCATCCTTGCGCATGAACACCTGTACGTACACAGGTGCACACTGATCGTTTCAGAATCGCTCACTAATCAGAGGGTGTTTCTCAATTGGAAGGTCGCGTCCTACCTAGTCCAGTCCTTCTGAGGCGGCTGACTCCGGCACTGGATCAATTGTGAGAAAGTTAACTCAAACTAAATGGCTTATATAAGAAAATGAAAGATTCTCATTTACTCCCATCATTCCAAATGAGACTTTCTTCGGTGGAACATGATTTTGAGGACAGTCTTATTTTATCCAAACAAATGGAAGTAAATTGTAACGGTTTATCCATAAAACAAATTCCTCCATTTCTCTTCCACAGAAGAAATAAGTTTAGTTAAGTGTTTTGAACGCAAGACAATTGAGCAGCAGTGTTCTTCTGCATAAAAAACGGCTAATAAGAGGTCTGTATTAAAGTTGTACGGCACACTTGCCATTTCTCAAAGATCTTACTGCACATGCTCTCTGAAGACCTGCTGTTGCCTTACAGAATGTTTGTTACGAGTGACGAAGGGATGTTTAAAAAAAAGCCCTCATGTAATCGTTTGGGCGCCTTTTATTCAAATGACGAACATCGTCACTTTTAGTGAAAGTGAAAGTCGTGACATTGTCAGGTATGGTGACCCATCCTTGAAATTTGTGCTCTGCATTTATCCCATCCAAGTGCACACACACAGCGGTGAGTAGTGAACACACACACAGTGAACACACACCCGGAGCAGTGGGCAGCTATTGCTACAGCGCCCGGAGAGCAGTTAGGGGTCAGGTGTCTTGCACAAGGACACTTTAGTCATGGTATTGAAGGTGGAGAGAGTGCTGTTCATTCACAATCTCCATCTTCAATTCCTGCCAGCGTGGGAATCGAACCAACAACCTTCATGTTACAAGCCCAACTCCCTCACCATTACCCAACGACTAATTTAGACTCAATTAGTTTATATTGGAGGAGATTAAAACAAATTCATGTGCGTTTCCTCACCTTCTAACAGAAGGTCAGATAAACCGTCCAACAAAAGCAGACGAGCCCGACTCTCCTCTGAACTTGCATTGTGGTTTTTACCTGGAGAGAGCAAGAGTCAAACCACAGAAATCAGCCATTGAAGACATGAGATGGTAAGAGTTACAATCAACTGCAATCTCTACGCAACAAAGAAAAAGCCCTCATATAGTCGTTTGGGCGCCTTTTATTCAAATGACGAACATAGTCACTCATTTAGACTCCATTCCTCAACATTATGTTAAAACAAATTCACATGGGTTTCCTCACTTTCTAACAGAAGCTCCGATAAACCATCCAACAAAACCGGACGAGCCAGACTCTCCTCTGAACTTGCATTTTGTTTACCTGTGGAGAGCAAGAGTCAAACCACAGAAATCAGCCATTGAAGACATGAGATGGTAAGAGTTACAATCAACATCATAACATGAAAACAGTCAACTTAGTCAGAAAAAAAGACCTGCTCTTGCCTTACAGAATGTTTGTTACGAGTGACGAAGGGATGTTTAAAAAAAAAAAAAAAAAAAAAAAAAAAAGGATCTCATGTAGTCGTTTGGGCACCTTTTATTCAAATGACGAACATGGTCACTCTTAGTGAAAGTGAAAGTCGTGACGTATTGTCAGGTATGGTGACCCATACTTGAAATTTGTGCTCTCCATTTATCCCATCCAAGTGCACACACACAGCGGTGAGTAGTGAACACACACACACACAGTGAACACACACCCGGAGCAGTGGGCAGCTATTGCTACAGCGCCCGGAGAGCAGTTAGGGGTCAGGTGTCTTGCTCAAGGACACTTTAGTCATGGTATCGAAGGTGGAGAGAGTGCTGTTCATTCACAATCTCCATCTTCAATTCCTGCCAGCGTGGGAATCGAACCAGCAACCTTCACGTTACAAGCCCAACTCCCTCACCATTACCCCACGACTAATTTAGACTCAATTAGTTTATATTAAAGGAGGAGATTAAAACAAATTCATGTGCGTTTCCCCACCTTCTAACAGAAGCTCAGGTAAACCATCCAACAAAGCCAGACGAGCCAGACTCTCCTCTGAACTTGCATTTTGTTTACCTGTGGAGAGCAAGAGTCAAACCACAGAAATCAGCCATTGAGGACATGAGATGGTAAGAGTTACAATTAATTGCAATCTCTGCAGTCACTACGCAACAACAAAAATGCCCTTGTGTAGTCGTTTGGGTGCCTTTTATTCAAATGATGAACAGTCACTCATTTAGACAATTTCTTAACATTACGTTAAAACAAATTCACGTGGGTTTCCTCACTTTCTAACAGAAGGTCAGATAAACCGTCCAACAAAAGCAGACGAGCCCGACTCTCCTCTGAACTTGCATTGTGGTTTTTACCTGGAGAGAGCAAGAGTCAAACCAGAGAAATCAGCCATTGAAGACATGTTGAGATGGTAAGAGTTAATCAACTGTAAACTCTACAGTCACTACACAACTAGAAAATGGTCAAGTTATTTACAATACAGTAACGTAAACTCAAGTCAGTTATATTCCTCATCTACTGCGTTACATATTGTTAATAATTCTGCTTATAGGGTTTTCTGGCTGCTCCCCACAGCGTAGCAGTTTTGCCATCCTTGCGCATGAACACCTGTACGTACACGTCCCCAGACATGCAAAAGCTCTGCACACGGGAACAAGCACAACTTTCTGGAACAGATTGTTGATTGGCAGCAGGTGCACACTGATCGTTTCAGAATCGCTCACTAATCAGCGGGTGTTTCTCAATTGGAAGGTGGCGTCCTACCTAGTCCAGTCCTTCTGAGGCGGCTGACTCCGGCACTGGATCAATTGTGTGAAAGTTAACTCAAACTAAATGGCATAAGAAAATAAAAGATTCTCATTTACTCCCATTTCAAACTCCAATCATTCCAAATGAGACTTTCTTCGGTGGAACATGATTGAGGACCGTCTTATTTTATCCAAACAAATGGAAGTAAATTGTAACAGTTTATCCATAAAACATTCCTCTTCCACAGAAGAGATACAAGTTTAGTAAGTGTTAGAAATGCAAGAAACTATTGAGCAGCAGTGTTCTTCAATATAAAAAAAACAGCTTATAAGAGGTCTGTATTAAAGTTGTACGGCACACTTGCCATTTCTCAAAGATCTTACTGCACATGCTCTCTGAAGACCTGCTGTTGCCTTACAGAATGTTCGTTACGAGTGACGAGGGCTTTTTTTGAAAAACATCCCTTCGTGTAGTCGCTTGGGCGCCTTTTATTCAAATGACAAACATGATCACTTATTTAGACTCAATTAGTTTATATTAAAGGAGATTAAAACAAATTCATGTGTGTTTCCTCACCTTTTAACAGAAGCTCAGGTAAATCATCCAACAAAAACAGATGAGCCAGACTCTCCTCTGAACTTGCATTTTGTTTACCTGTGGAGAGCAAGAGTCAAACCACAGAAATCAGCCATTGAAGACATGAGATGGTAAGAGTTACAATCAACATCATAACATGAAAACAGTCAACTTAGTCAGAAAAAAGACCTGCTCTTGCCTTACAGAATGTTTGCCAACAGTGATGAAGGGATGTTTAAAAAAAGCCCTTGTGTAGTCGTTTGGGTGCCTTTTATTCAAATGACGAACATAGTCACTCATTTAGACTCCATTCCTCAACATTATGTTAAAACAAATTCATGTGTGTTTCCTCACCTTTTAACAGAAGCTCCGATAAACCATCCAACAAAGCCAGACGAACCAGACGCTCTTCTGAACTTGCATTTTGTTTACCTGTGGAGAGCAAGAGTCAAACCACAGAAATCAGCCATTGAAGACATGAGATGGTAAGAGTTACAATTAATAGCAATCTCTACAGTCACTACGCAACAAAAAAAAAAAAGCCCTCATGTAGTCGTCTGGGCTCCTTTTGTAAGACTGAAAATATCCAAAGATTTTAAAAATGAACAAAGACATTGGCTTTGCGGTTTCAGTCCCCTCTCTCATGCTACAAGGGACATTTGGGAAGACACAAAGGAGCTGATAGTGATCAAGGCCTGTAGGCCAGATGCCTGTGCATCGGGGGTCTATGAATTGTCACACCTTTAGTACAATGGGGGAAGTTTTACCTCTGATTGGTCAGTTTGAGTGTCTCACATTTGGGTTACAGTCACATGGTCAAGGAAAAGGATAAAAGAAGATTGCAACTATTGCTCTGTCTCGTTCCTTTACACTCTGCTCCCTTTTACGCTCGCTTCTTTTGACTCTCTGCTCTCTTACTTGGGCACTCTGTCCTCTCTCTCTTTCTATCTCTCAGGTGACTTTACATACATGCTGGGTACGATTAATGGTATAAGTTTATCATCTCATCTATTTTGTAATCATGAACCAATATATTGTCATTAAACTCTTTCACTACAAATTATGTGCCAACTAGTTTGATTTGGTATTAACGTTGATATTTTACCTATTGCAATATAATTGTCACATTATAGCAACGCTCTCCCATATATTTAGCTATTATAACTGCGCTTATTTCCGTCGTTGGTATAAGTTGCAGTGGGTGGTAGACAAGAAATGTACAGTTTGCTACCATCTTGCTGATAATATTTCTTAAGTCATTCGGCAACCCTGCAGCCTGAACCCCTGTAGGAGCTCCACCCTTACACTTTTATTCAAATGACGAACAGTCACTCATTTAGACACCATTTCTTTACATTACGTTAAAACAAGATTAAAACAAATTCATGTGGGTTTCCTCACTTTCTAACAGAAGGTCAGATAAACCGTCCAACAAAAGCAGACGAGCCAGACTCTCCTCTGAACTTGCATTGTGGTTTTTACCTGGAGAGAGCAAGAGTCAAACCAGAGAAATCAGCCATTGAGGACATGTTGAGATGGTAAGAGTTAATCAACTGTAATCTCTACAGTCACTACACAACTAGAAAACAGTCAAGTTATTTACAATACAGAAACACTTAAAGTCAAGTCAGTTATATTCCTCATGTGCTGCGTTACATATTCTTAATTCTGCTTATAGGGTTTTCTGGCTGCTCCCCACAGCGTAGCAGTTTTGCCATCCTTGCGCATGAACACCTGTACGTACACGTCCCCAGACATGCAAAAGCTCTGCACACGGGAACAAGCACAACTTTCTGGAACAGATTGTTGATTGGCAGCAGGTGCACACTGATCGTTTCAGAATCGCTCACTAATCAGCGGGTGTTTCTCAATTGGAAGGTCGCGTCCTACCTAGTCCAGTCCTTCTGAGGCGGCTGACTCCGGCACTGGATCAATTGTGAGAAAGTTAACTCAAACAAAATGGCATATAAGAAAAATGAAAGACTCTCATTTACTCCCATTTCAAACTCCAATCATTCCAAATGAGACTTTCTTCGGTGGAACATGATTGAGGACCGTCTTATTTTATCCAAACAAATGGAAGTAAATTGTAACAGTTTATCCATAAAACATTCCTCTTCCACAGAAGAGATACAAGTTTAGTAAGTGTTAGGAATGCAAGAAACTATTGAGCAGCAGTGTTCTTCAATATAAAAAAACAGCTTATAAGAGGTCTGTATTAAAGTTGTACGGCACACTTGCCATTTCTCAAAGATCTTACTGCACATGCTCTCTGAAGACCTGCTGTTGCCTTACAGAATGTTCGTTACGAGTGATGAGGGCTTTTTTTTAAAAAACATCCCTTCGTGTAGTCGCTTGGGCGCCTTTTATTCAAACGACGAACATGGTCACTTATTTAGACTCAGTTTATATTAAAGGAGGAGATTAAAACAAATTCATGTGCGTTTCCTCACCTTCTAACAGAAGGTCAGATAAACCGTCCAACAAAAGCAGACGAGCCCGACTCTCCTCTGAACTTGCATTGTGGTTTTTACCTGGAGAGAGCAAGAGTCAAACCACAGAAATCAGCCATTGAAGACATGAGATGGTAAGAGTTACAATCAACTGCAATCTCTACACAACAACAAAGAAAAAGCCCTCATATAGTCGTTTGGGCGCCTTTTATTCAAATGACGAACATAGTCACTTATTTAGACTCCATTCCTCAACATTATGTTAAAACAAATTCACGTGGGTTTCCTCACCTTCTAACAGAAGCTCCGATAAACCGTCCAACAAAACCGGATGAGCCAGACTCTCCTCTGAACTTGCATTGTGGTTTTTACCTGGAGAGAGGAAGAGTCAAACCACAGAAATCAGCCATTGAAGACATGTTGAGATGACAGTTGATCGTAACTCTTATCTCTACTACATAACGAAGAAAACAGTCAATTTATTTACAGCACTTAAACTCAAGACAATAATATTCCTTCTCTATTGCTTTACAAAGATGTAAGTGAGTCAAGCATAACTGTCTTAAAACACGAACTCACCATCACACACCCACTGATGGCACAATAAAATCAAAGTAAAGAGTTGTGCCAAATCCATGTTGAACATGATACAAAACAGCAACAGTCTCTATTGGAACTAAATCTTATGCGACATCAGAACTTTATAACTGTGATCAGCAGCGTCTGGACGTTGGTGAACAGATTAATAATTGGCAGCAGGTGCGCGCTGGTCTGTTTCACAATCGCTCACTCGTTCACTAATCAGTTTCCCAATTGGAAGGTCGCGTCCTTCCTAGTCCAGTCCTTCTGAGGCTGCTGACTCCGGCATTGTTTCTTTGCTGCGTTCCAGTCAGATCGGAAGTGGGATTTTTCTCACCCCCTTCTAGCAAATAACGTCTGGAACGCCACTCAAAGTTGGACGTTCGGGGTGTGAACTCGGGAAACGTCTCAGCCAGATGTGTTTGACATTTAACTTCCAAAATGTCCGCTTCCAATGAGCAAAAGCGTTCAAATAAACTTTACCATTAGACATTCAAATTATTTGATGATAGCTACATTCGTTTTTGCTTTCCGTCAGCTGTTTTCAAAGCGATTTTATGTTATTTTTATTCTGTTTCTGCCGTAATTGTCACAAAAACATGAAATGCTCTCATCATGCGGTCAATGTGAACGTGACGCGTTATGAACTCACTGAGGTCTGAAGTGAGACTTTTAATTTGGGATATTCCCAGGTCCAACCTGAAACGCAGCATGAAAGGGATAGTTCACCCAAAAATGAAATTTATTTCATGATTTACTCTCCCTCAAGCCATCCTCGGTGTATATGACTATCTTCTTTCAGTCAAACACAATCTGTGATATTTAAAAATATCCTTAGTCCTCAAAGCTTTATAATGGTTGTTAATGGGGAGCACGTTTTAAAACAAAGAAAAAATGCATCCATCCATAATTGAAGTCAAAATATTTAAAACTTTATAAAATTCAAAACCGTACGCACACTTGAACTCTGTCATGGAAACTATCATGTATGGACCTCAGTTAAACTATTTAATAATCAATTAAAAAGGAATTTATCCCTATGATATTACACTGTACCCACATTGGATAGATGGATGATTCAGCTGTGGGCGCCATCTTCTGGTCAGACGCAGGAATTAATTCGTCACAACACTGGCAGTGCATTACTGGTGTTCTCTAGCCTTTGAGTGTGTGGACAAAAAGAATGAAAGAGAAAAAAAAGTGCTGAAAATTTCGATTTTGTTAGATCTGTACTATAACACTAATGTCCTCTTTAATCCATCCTCTGTGACGACGGCCGAGAAATCCCTGTAATGACGATCTGAACCATGTTCTTCACCTTTTCCATTAAGTGTGTGGCACAAAGGATTTGACACGTGAAATAAAAGTCAGGCGTAGTTGTGGCCTAACGGTGAGGGAGTCAGGCTCGTAATGTGAAGGTTGCTGGTTTGATTCCCACTCCGGCTGGATGACCTGCTACTTTCGGAAAGTTTCTGCAGTGTGCACATGATGGAAACTTTACTATCCCATGAGGCCACAGGAGAGGATTTGTGAATGGAGGTGAAATGACGCAACTGACGCTGGTAGATCTCACGATAACATGGATGTAATACGTCCAGATTTCATTCATACTAAACAGTTTCACCCTGTACATGCTATCCTTGAGATATATTATGAAGCATGGTGTTACATTGACGTTTATAAAATCAAACAATTTCTGCTGGACAAAAAGATTGTTATTTGTTACACCTTATCTAAAGATTTATTACTCCCATTTCACACTCCAATCTCTTTAATTGAATCAACACCTTCCATAATATTTGGCAAGTGCAACTGTTTTGTATTACTTGTGTCAGATTGTGTTGGTCAATGACTGACCTTGATAAATGCATTCATCTACAGATTTTCAAATGGTTCAGAAACTCATCTTGTTTTGAGTGGCTAGAGCATTAGAGTTTTGTAAAAGGACAAAAAAGCTCATTTGCAAGTCATTTAACTGCATTATACATTTGCTTAACAGACGGCATTTTATTTAACCCATATTAGACCATCAAGTTTGAGTTAGAAATTCCCAAAGGGGAAGGAGCTTCGAGGGTCAGGTTACATTTGAGGGACTGTAGAGGCAGTGTGGCCATCACCTGCATTCATAGCTCAACACCTAATCATAGGCTAGCATTCAAAAAGTCAGCTAAAATGACCATTATGAAATCAAAGTTCCCAAGCGGACTCTGAACCCTTGACCAATTAAAACATTGATACCGAAGTCAACTCATTCATTTATAATCAGCTTTTTTAGGGTGCGAGACCCAGAGATGGACATCAGAAAAGCATTCAAGACATCAAGTTTTATTCAGTTAAACACTTCAGAGCCATTATCAATCTCCAAACCATCACTGAACACTTGAACCAGTTGCCTCAGCCAGGCTGAAGTTAGCAGGAAGGCCAGAGTTGGATTCCACAGCCCCTGCATCCTGGGTGAGGTTACTTCCTGTTCCAGAGAGAAATCATACAGGTTTAGTAAATGTTTGGAACGCAAGAAAATATTGAGCAGCTGCATTCTTCTGCATAAAAACCAGCTAATGAGACGTCTGTATAAGAGTCGTATGGCACACTTGCCATTTCTCAAAGATCTTACTGCACATGCTCTCTGAAGACCTGCTGTTGCCTTACAGAATGTTTGTTAAGAGTGATAGTCACTCATTTAGGCTCCATTCCTCAACATTAAAACAAATTCACGTGGGTTTCCTCACCTTCTAACAGAAGCTCAGATAAACCGTCCAACAAAAAAAATGGCTAATAAGAGGTCTGTATTAAAGTTGTATGGCACACTTGCCATTTCTCAAAGATCTTACTGCACATGCTCTCTGAAGACCTGCTGTTGCCTTACAGAATGTTTGCTAACAGTGATGAAGGGCTGTTTAAAAAAAAAGCCCTTGTGTCGTCGCTTGGGCGCCTTTTATTCAAATGACAAACATGGTCACTCATTTAATATAAACTGAGTCTAGAGGAGGAGATTAAAACAAATTCATGTGCGTTTCCTCACCTTTTAACAGAAGCTCAGGTAAATCCAACAAAACCGGATGAGCCCGACTCTCCTCTGAACTTGCATTGTGGTTTTTACCTGTGGAGAGCAAGAGTCAAACCAGAGAAATCAGCCATTGAGGACATGTTGAGATGGTAAGAGTTAATCAACTGTAATCTCTACAGTCACTACACAACTAGAAAACGGTCAAGTTATTTATAATACAGAAACACTTAAACTCAAGTCAGTTATATTCCTCATCTACTGCGTTACATATTGTTAATTCTGCTTATAGGGTTTTCTGGCTGCTCCCCACAGCGTAGCAGTTTTGCCATCCTTGCGCATGAACACCTGTACGTACACAGGTGCACACTGATCGTTTCAGAATCGCTCACTAATCAGAGGGTGTTTCTCAATTGGAAGGTCGCGTCCTACCTAGTCCAGTCCTTCTGAGGCGGCTGACTCCGGCACTGGATCAATTGTGAGAAAGTTAACTCAAACTAAATGGCTTATATAAGAAAATGAAAGATTCTCATTTACTCCCATCATTCCAAATGAGACTTTCTTCGGTGGAACATGATTTTGAGGACAGTCTTATTTTATCCAAACAAATGGAAGTAAATTGTAACGGTTTATCCATAAAACAAATTCCTCCATTTCTCTTCCACAGAAGAAATAAGTTTAGTTAAGTGTTTTGAACGCAAGACAATTGAGCAGCAGTGTTCTTCTGCATAAAAAACGGCTAATAAGAGGTCTGTATTAAAGTTGTACGGCACACTTGCCATTTCTCAAAGATCTTACTGCACATGCTCTCTGAAGACCTGCTGTTGCCTTACAGAATGTTTGTTACGAGTGACGAAGGGATGTTTAAAAAAAAGCCCTCATGTAATCGTTTGGGCGCCTTTTATTCAAATGACGAACATCGTCACTTTTAGTGAAAGTGAAAGTCGTGACATTGTCAGGTATGGTGACCCATCCTTGAAATTTGTGCTCTGCATTTATCCCATCCAAGTGCACACACACAGCGGTGAGTAGTGAACACACACACAGTGAACACACACCCGGAGCAGTGGGCAGCTATTGCTACAGCGCCCGGAGAGCAGTTAGGGGTCAGGTGTCTTGCACAAGGACACTTTAGTCATGGTATTGAAGGTGGAGAGAGTGCTGTTCATTCACAATCTCCATCTTCAATTCCTGCCAGCGTGGGAATCGAACCAACAACCTTCATGTTACAAGCCCAACTCCCTCACCATTACCCAACGACTAATTTAGACTCAATTAGTTTATATTGGAGGAGATTAAAACAAATTCATGTGCGTTTCCTCACCTTCTAACAGAAGGTCAGATAAACCGTCCAACAAAAGCAGACGAGCCCGACTCTCCTCTGAACTTGCATTGTGGTTTTTACCTGGAGAGAGCAAGAGTCAAACCACAGAAATCAGCCATTGAAGACATGAGATGGTAAGAGTTACAATCAACTGCAATCTCTACGCAACAAAGAAAAAGCCCTCATATAGTCGTTTGGGCGCCTTTTATTCAAATGACGAACATAGTCACTCATTTAGACTCCATTCCTCAACATTATGTTAAAACAAATTCACATGGGTTTCCTCACTTTCTAACAGAAGCTCCGATAAACCATCCAACAAAACCGGACGAGCCAGACTCTCCTCTGAACTTGCATTTTGTTTACCTGTGGAGAGCAAGAGTCAAACCACAGAAATCAGCCATTGAAGACATGAGATGGTAAGAGTTACAATCAACATCATAACATGAAAACAGTCAACTTAGTCAGAAAAAAAGACCTGCTCTTGCCTTACAGAATGTTTGTTACGAGTGACGAAGGGATGTTTAAAAAAAAAAAAAAAAAAAAAAAAAAAAGGATCTCATGTAGTCGTTTGGGCACCTTTTATTCAAATGACGAACATGGTCACTCTTAGTGAAAGTGAAAGTCGTGACGTATTGTCAGGTATGGTGACCCATACTTGAAATTTGTGCTCTCCATTTATCCCATCCAAGTGCACACACACAGCGGTGAGTAGTGAACACACACACACACAGTGAACACACACCCGGAGCAGTGGGCAGCTATTGCTACAGCGCCCGGAGAGCAGTTAGGGGTCAGGTGTCTTGCTCAAGGACACTTTAGTCATGGTATCGAAGGTGGAGAGAGTGCTGTTCATTCACAATCTCCATCTTCAATTCCTGCCAGCGTGGGAATCGAACCAGCAACCTTCACGTTACAAGCCCAACTCCCTCACCATTACCCCACGACTAATTTAGACTCAATTAGTTTATATTAAAGGAGGAGATTAAAACAAATTCATGTGCGTTTCCCCACCTTCTAACAGAAGCTCAGGTAAACCATCCAACAAAGCCAGACGAGCCAGACTCTCCTCTGAACTTGCATTTTGTTTACCTGTGGAGAGCAAGAGTCAAACCACAGAAATCAGCCATTGAGGACATGAGATGGTAAGAGTTACAATTAATTGCAATCTCTGCAGTCACTACGCAACAACAAAAATGCCCTTGTGTAGTCGTTTGGGTGCCTTTTATTCAAATGATGAACAGTCACTCATTTAGACAATTTCTTAACATTACGTTAAAACAAATTCACGTGGGTTTCCTCACTTTCTAACAGAAGGTCAGATAAACCGTCCAACAAAAGCAGACGAGCCCGACTCTCCTCTGAACTTGCATTGTGGTTTTTACCTGGAGAGAGCAAGAGTCAAACCAGAGAAATCAGCCATTGAAGACATGTTGAGATGGTAAGAGTTAATCAACTGTAAACTCTACAGTCACTACACAACTAGAAAATGGTCAAGTTATTTACAATACAGTAACGTAAACTCAAGTCAGTTATATTCCTCATCTACTGCGTTACATATTGTTAATAATTCTGCTTATAGGGTTTTCTGGCTGCTCCCCACAGCGTAGCAGTTTTGCCATCCTTGCGCATGAACACCTGTACGTACACGTCCCCAGACATGCAAAAGCTCTGCACACGGGAACAAGCACAACTTTCTGGAACAGATTGTTGATTGGCAGCAGGTGCACACTGATCGTTTCAGAATCGCTCACTAATCAGCGGGTGTTTCTCAATTGGAAGGTGGCGTCCTACCTAGTCCAGTCCTTCTGAGGCGGCTGACTCCGGCACTGGATCAATTGTGTGAAAGTTAACTCAAACTAAATGGCATAAGAAAATAAAAGATTCTCATTTACTCCCATTTCAAACTCCAATCATTCCAAATGAGACTTTCTTCGGTGGAACATGATTGAGGACCGTCTTATTTTATCCAAACAAATGGAAGTAAATTGTAACAGTTTATCCATAAAACATTCCTCTTCCACAGAAGAGATACAAGTTTAGTAAGTGTTAGAAATGCAAGAAACTATTGAGCAGCAGTGTTCTTCAATATAAAAAAAACAGCTTATAAGAGGTCTGTATTAAAGTTGTACGGCACACTTGCCATTTCTCAAAGATCTTACTGCACATGCTCTCTGAAGACCTGCTGTTGCCTTACAGAATGTTCGTTACGAGTGACGAGGGCTTTTTTTGAAAAACATCCCTTCGTGTAGTCGCTTGGGCGCCTTTTATTCAAATGACAAACATGATCACTTATTTAGACTCAATTAGTTTATATTAAAGGAGATTAAAACAAATTCATGTGTGTTTCCTCACCTTTTAACAGAAGCTCAGGTAAATCATCCAACAAAAACAGATGAGCCAGACTCTCCTCTGAACTTGCATTTTGTTTACCTGTGGAGAGCAAGAGTCAAACCACAGAAATCAGCCATTGAAGACATGAGATGGTAAGAGTTACAATCAACATCATAACATGAAAACAGTCAACTTAGTCAGAAAAAAGACCTGCTCTTGCCTTACAGAATGTTTGCCAACAGTGATGAAGGGATGTTTAAAAAAAGCCCTTGTGTAGTCGTTTGGGTGCCTTTTATTCAAATGACGAACATAGTCACTCATTTAGACTCCATTCCTCAACATTATGTTAAAACAAATTCATGTGTGTTTCCTCACCTTTTAACAGAAGCTCCGATAAACCATCCAACAAAGCCAGACGAACCAGACGCTCTTCTGAACTTGCATTTTGTTTACCTGTGGAGAGCAAGAGTCAAACCACAGAAATCAGCCATTGAAGACATGAGATGGTAAGAGTTACAATTAATAGCAATCTCTACAGTCACTACGCAACAAAAAAAAAAAAGCCCTCATGTAGTCGTCTGGGCTCCTTTTGTAAGACTGAAAATATCCAAAGATTTTAAAAATGAACAAAGACATTGGCTTTGCGGTTTCAGTCCCCTCTCTCATGCTACAAGGGACATTTGGGAAGACACAAAGGAGCTGATAGTGATCAAGGCCTGTAGGCCAGATGCCTGTGCATCGGGGGTCTATGAATTGTCACACCTTTAGTACAATGGGGGAAGTTTTACCTCTGATTGGTCAGTTTGAGTGTCTCACATTTGGGTTACAGTCACATGGTCAAGGAAAAGGATAAAAGAAGATTGCAACTATTGCTCTGTCTCGTTCCTTTACACTCTGCTCCCTTTTACGCTCGCTTCTTTTGACTCTCTGCTCTCTTACTTGGGCACTCTGTCCTCTCTCTCTTTCTATCTCTCAGGTGACTTTACATACATGCTGGGTACGATTAATGGTATAAGTTTATCATCTCATCTATTTTGTAATCATGAACCAATATATTGTCATTAAACTCTTTCACTACAAATTATGTGCCAACTAGTTTGATTTGGTATTAACGTTGATATTTTACCTATTGCAATATAATTGTCACATTATAGCAACGCTCTCCCATATATTTAGCTATTATAACTGCGCTTATTTCCGTCGTTGGTATAAGTTGCAGTGGGTGGTAGACAAGAAATGTACAGTTTGCTACCATCTTGCTGATAATATTTCTTAAGTCATTCGGCAACCCTGCAGCCTGAACCCCTGTAGGAGCTCCACCCTTACACTTTTATTCAAATGACGAACAGTCACTCATTTAGACACCATTTCTTTACATTACGTTAAAACAAGATTAAAACAAATTCATGTGGGTTTCCTCACTTTCTAACAGAAGGTCAGATAAACCGTCCAACAAAAGCAGACGAGCCAGACTCTCCTCTGAACTTGCATTGTGGTTTTTACCTGGAGAGAGCAAGAGTCAAACCAGAGAAATCAGCCATTGAGGACATGTTGAGATGGTAAGAGTTAATCAACTGTAATCTCTACAGTCACTACACAACTAGAAAACAGTCAAGTTATTTACAATACAGAAACACTTAAAGTCAAGTCAGTTATATTCCTCATGTGCTGCGTTACATATTCTTAATTCTGCTTATAGGGTTTTCTGGCTGCTCCCCACAGCGTAGCAGTTTTGCCATCCTTGCGCATGAACACCTGTACGTACACGTCCCCAGACATGCAAAAGCTCTGCACACGGGAACAAGCACAACTTTCTGGAACAGATTGTTGATTGGCAGCAGGTGCACACTGATCGTTTCAGAATCGCTCACTAATCAGCGGGTGTTTCTCAATTGGAAGGTCGCGTCCTACCTAGTCCAGTCCTTCTGAGGCGGCTGACTCCGGCACTGGATCAATTGTGAGAAAGTTAACTCAAACAAAATGGCATATAAGAAAAATGAAAGACTCTCATTTACTCCCATTTCAAACTCCAATCATTCCAAATGAGACTTTCTTCGGTGGAACATGATTGAGGACCGTCTTATTTTATCCAAACAAATGGAAGTAAATTGTAACAGTTTATCCATAAAACATTCCTCTTCCACAGAAGAGATACAAGTTTAGTAAGTGTTAGGAATGCAAGAAACTATTGAGCAGCAGTGTTCTTCAATATAAAAAAACAGCTTATAAGAGGTCTGTATTAAAGTTGTACGGCACACTTGCCATTTCTCAAAGATCTTACTGCACATGCTCTCTGAAGACCTGCTGTTGCCTTACAGAATGTTCGTTACGAGTGATGAGGGCTTTTTTTTAAAAAACATCCCTTCGTGTAGTCGCTTGGGCGCCTTTTATTCAAACGACGAACATGGTCACTTATTTAGACTCAGTTTATATTAAAGGAGGAGATTAAAACAAATTCATGTGCGTTTCCTCACCTTCTAACAGAAGGTCAGATAAACCGTCCAACAAAAGCAGACGAGCCCGACTCTCCTCTGAACTTGCATTGTGGTTTTTACCTGGAGAGAGCAAGAGTCAAACCACAGAAATCAGCCATTGAAGACATGAGATGGTAAGAGTTACAATCAACTGCAATCTCTACACAACAACAAAGAAAAAGCCCTCATATAGTCGTTTGGGCGCCTTTTATTCAAATGACGAACATAGTCACTTATTTAGACTCCATTCCTCAACATTATGTTAAAACAAATTCACGTGGGTTTCCTCACCTTCTAACAGAAGCTCCGATAAACCGTCCAACAAAACCGGATGAGCCAGACTCTCCTCTGAACTTGCATTGTGGTTTTTACCTGGAGAGAGGAAGAGTCAAACCACAGAAATCAGCCATTGAAGACATGTTGAGATGACAGTTGATCGTAACTCTTATCTCTACTACATAACGAAGAAAACAGTCAATTTATTTACAGCACTTAAACTCAAGACAATAATATTCCTTCTCTATTGCTTTACAAAGATGTAAGTGAGTCAAGCATAACTGTCTTAAAACACGAACTCACCATCACACACCCACTGATGGCACAATAAAATCAAAGTAAAGAGTTGTGCCAAATCCATGTTGAACATGATACAAAACAGCAACAGTCTCTATTGGAACTAAATCTTATGCGACATCAGAACTTTATAACTGTGATCAGCAGCGTCTGGACGTTGGTGAACAGATTAATAATTGGCAGCAGGTGCGCGCTGGTCTGTTTCACAATCGCTCACTCGTTCACTAATCAGTTTCCCAATTGGAAGGTCGCGTCCTTCCTAGTCCAGTCCTTCTGAGGCTGCTGACTCCGGCATTGTTTCTTTGCTGCGTTCCAGTCAGATCGGAAGTGGGATTTTTCTCACCCCCTTCTAGCAAATAACGTCTGGAACGCCACTCAAAGTTGGACGTTCGGGGTGTGAACTCGGGAAACGTCTCAGCCAGATGTGTTTGACATTTAACTTCCAAAATGTCCGCTTCCAATGAGCAAAAGCGTTCAAATAAACTTTACCATTAGACATTCAAATTATTTGATGATAGCTACATTCGTTTTTGCTTTCCGTCAGCTGTTTTCAAAGCGATTTTATGTTATTTTTATTCTGTTTCTGCCGTAATTGTCACAAAAACATGAAATGCTCTCATCATGCGGTCAATGTGAACGTGACGCGTTATGAACTCACTGAGGTCTGAAGTGAGACTTTTAATTTGGGATATTCCCAGGTCCAACCTGAAACGCAGCATGAAAGGGATAGTTCACCCAAAAATGAAATTTATTTCATGATTTACTCTCCCTCAAGCCATCCTCGGTGTATATGACTATCTTCTTTCAGTCAAACACAATCTGTGATATTTAAAAATATCCTTAGTCCTCAAAGCTTTATAATGGTTGTTAATGGGGAGCACGTTTTAAAACAAAGAAAAAATGCATCCATCCATAATTGAAGTCAAAATATTTAAAACTTTATAAAATTCAAAACCGTACGCACACTTGAACTCTGTCATGGAAACTATCATGTATGGACCTCAGTTAAACTATTTAATAATCAATTAAAAAGGAATTTATCCCTATGATATTACACTGTACCCACATTGGATAGATGGATGATTCAGCTGTGGGCGCCATCTTCTGGTCAGACGCAGGAATTAATTCGTCACAACACTGGCAGTGCATTACTGGTGTTCTCTAGCCTTTGAGTGTGTGGACAAAAAGAATGAAAGAGAAAAAAAAGTGCTGAAAATTTCGATTTTGTTAGATCTGTACTATAACACTAATGTCCTCTTTAATCCATCCTCTGTGACGACGGCCGAGAAATCCCTGTAATGACGATCTGAACCATGTTCTTCACCTTTTCCATTAAGTGTGTGGCACAAAGGATTTGACACGTGAAATAAAAGTCAGGCGTAGTTGTGGCCTAACGGTGAGGGAGTCAGGCTCGTAATGTGAAGGTTGCTGGTTTGATTCCCACTCCGGCTGGATGACCTGCTACTTTCGGAAAGTTTCTGCAGTGTGCACATGATGGAAACTTTACTATCCCATGAGGCCACAGGAGAGGATTTGTGAATGGAGGTGAAATGACGCAACTGACGCTGGTAGATCTCACGATAACATGGATGTAATACGTCCAGATTTCATTCATACTAAACAGTTTCACCCTGTACATGCTATCCTTGAGATATATTATGAAGCATGGTGTTACATTGACGTTTATAAAATCAAACAATTTCTGCTGGACAAAAAGATTGTTATTTGTTACACCTTATCTAAAGATTTATTACTCCCATTTCACACTCCAATCTCTTTAATTGAATCAACACCTTCCATAATATTTGGCAAGTGCAACTGTTTTGTATTACTTGTGTCAGATTGTGTTGGTCAATGACTGACCTTGATAAATGCATTCATCTACAGATTTTCAAATGGTTCAGAAACTCATCTTGTTTTGAGTGGCTAGAGCATTAGAGTTTTGTAAAAGGACAAAAAAGCTCATTTGCAAGTCATTTAACTGCATTATACATTTGCTTAACAGACGGCATTTTATTTAACCCATATTAGACCATCAAGTTTGAGTTAGAAATTCCCAAAGGGGAAGGAGCTTCGAGGGTCAGGTTACATTTGAGGGACTGTAGAGGCAGTGTGGCCATCACCTGCATTCATAGCTCAACACCTAATCATAGGCTAGCATTCAAAAAGTCAGCTAAAATGACCATTATGAAATCAAAGTTCCCAAGCGGACTCTGAACCCTTGACCAATTAAAACATTGATACCGAAGTCAACTCATTCATTTATAATCAGCTTTTTTAGGGTGCGAGACCCAGAGATGGACATCAGAAAAGCATTCAAGACATCAAGTTTTATTCAGTTAAACACTTCAGAGCCATTATCAATCTCCAAACCATCACTGAACACTTGAACCAGTTGCCTCAGCCAGGCTGAAGTTAGCAGGAAGGCCAGAGTTGGATTCCACAGCCCCTGCATCCTGGGTGAGGTTACTTCCTGTTCCAGAGAGAAATCATACAGGTTTAGTAAATGTTTGGAACGCAAGAAAATATTGAGCAGCTGCATTCTTCTGCATAAAAACCAGCTAATGAGACGTCTGTATAAGAGTCGTATGGCACACTTGCCATTTCTCAAAGATCTTACTGCACATGCTCTCTGAAGACCTGCTGTTGCCTTACAGAATGTTTGTTAAGAGTGATAGTCACTCATTTAGGCTCCATTCCTCAACATTAAAACAAATTCACGTGGGTTTCCTCACCTTCTAACAGAAGCTCAGATAAACCGTCCAACAAAAAAAATGGCTAATAAGAGGTCTGTATTAAAGTTGTATGGCACACTTGCCATTTCTCAAAGATCTTACTGCACATGCTCTCTGAAGACCTGCTGTTGCCTTACAGAATGTTTGCTAACAGTGATGAAGGGCTGTTTAAAAAAAAAGCCCTTGTGTCGTCGCTTGGGCGCCTTTTATTCAAATGACAAACATGGTCACTCATTTAATATAAACTGAGTCTAGAGGAGGAGATTAAAACAAATTCATGTGCGTTTCCTCACCTTTTAACAGAAGCTCAGGTAAATCCAACAAAACCGGATGAGCCCGACTCTCCTCTGAACTTGCATTGTGGTTTTTACCTGTGGAGAGCAAGAGTCAAACCAGAGAAATCAGCCATTGAGGACATGTTGAGATGGTAAGAGTTAATCAACTGTAATCTCTACAGTCACTACACAACTAGAAAACGGTCAAGTTATTTATAATACAGAAACACTTAAACTCAAGTCAGTTATATTCCTCATCTACTGCGTTACATATTGTTAATTCTGCTTATAGGGTTTTCTGGCTGCTCCCCACAGCGTAGCAGTTTTGCCATCCTTGCGCATGAACACCTGTACGTACACAGGTGCACACTGATCGTTTCAGAATCGCTCACTAATCAGAGGGTGTTTCTCAATTGGAAGGTCGCGTCCTACCTAGTCCAGTCCTTCTGAGGCGGCTGACTCCGGCACTGGATCAATTGTGAGAAAGTTAACTCAAACTAAATGGCTTATATAAGAAAATGAAAGATTCTCATTTACTCCCATCATTCCAAATGAGACTTTCTTCGGTGGAACATGATTTTGAGGACAGTCTTATTTTATCCAAACAAATGGAAGTAAATTGTAACGGTTTATCCATAAAACAAATTCCTCCATTTCTCTTCCACAGAAGAAATAAGTTTAGTTAAGTGTTTTGAACGCAAGACAATTGAGCAGCAGTGTTCTTCTGCATAAAAAACGGCTAATAAGAGGTCTGTATTAAAGTTGTACGGCACACTTGCCATTTCTCAAAGATCTTACTGCACATGCTCTCTGAAGACCTGCTGTTGCCTTACAGAATGTTTGTTACGAGTGACGAAGGGATGTTTAAAAAAAAGCCCTCATGTAATCGTTTGGGCGCCTTTTATTCAAATGACGAACATGGTCACTCTTAGTGAAAGTGAAAGTCGTGACGTATTGTCAGGTATGGTGACCCATACTTGAAATTTGTGCTCTCCATTTATCCCATCCAAGTGCACACACACAGCGGTGAGTAGTGAACACACACACACAGTGAACACACACCCGGAGCAGTGGGCAGCTATTGCTACAGCGCCCGGAGAGCAGTTAGGGGTCAGGTGTCTTGCTCAAGGACACTTTAGTCATGGTATCGAAGGTGGAGAGAGTGCTGTTCATTCACAATCTCCATCTTCAATTCCTGCCAGCGTGGGAATCGAACCAGCAACCTTCACGTTACAAGCCCAACTCCCTCACCATTACCCCACGACTAATTTAGACTCAATTAGTTTATATTAAAGGAGGAGATTAAAACAAATTCATGTGCGTTTCCCCACCTTCTAACAGAAGCTCAGGTAAACCATCCAACAAAGCCAGACGAGCCAGACTCTCCTCTGAACTTGCATTTTGTTTACCTGTGGAGAGCAAGAGTCAAACCACAGAAATCAGCCATTGAGGACATGAGATGGTAAGAGTTACAATTAATTGCAATCTCTGCAGTCACTACGCAACAACAAAAATGCCCTTGTGTAGTCGTTTGGGTGCCTTTTATTCAAATGATGAACAGTCACTCATTTAGACAATTTCTTAACATTACGTTAAAACAAATTCACGTGGGTTTCCTCACTTTCTAACAGAAGGTCAGATAAACCGTCCAACAAAAGCAGACGAGCCCGACTCTCCTCTGAACTTGCATTGTGGTTTTTACCTGGAGAGAGCAAGAGTCAAACCAGAGAAATCAGCCATTGAAGACATGTTGAGATGGTAAGAGTTAATCAACTGTAAACTCTACAGTCACTACACAACTAGAAAATGGTCAAGTTATTTACAATACAGTAACGTAAACTCAAGTCAGTTATATTCCTCATCTACTGCGTTACATATTGTTAATAATTCTGCTTATAGGGTTTTCTGGCTGCTCCCCACAGCGTAGCAGTTTTGCCATCCTTGCGCATGAACACCTGTACGTACACGTCCCCAGACATGCAAAAGCTCTGCACACGGGAACAAGCACAACTTTCTGGAACAGATTGTTGATTGGCAGCAGGTGCACACTGATCGTTTCAGAATCGCTCACTAATCAGCGGGTGTTTCTCAATTGGAAGGTGGCGTCCTACCTAGTCCAGTCCTTCTGAGGCGGCTGACTCCGGCACTGGATCAATTGTGTGAAAGTTAACTCAAACTAAATGGCATAAGAAAATAAAAGATTCTCATTTACTCCCATTTCAAACTCCAATCATTCCAAATGAGACTTTCTTCGGTGGAACATGATTGAGGACCGTCTTATTTTATCCAAACAAATGGAAGTAAATTGTAACAGTTTATCCATAAAACATTCCTCTTCCACAGAAGAGATACAAGTTTAGTAAGTGTTAGAAATGCAAGAAACTATTGAGCAGCAGTGTTCTTCAATATAAAAAAACAGCTTATAAGAGGTCTGTATTAAAGTTGTACGGCACACTTGCCATTTCTCAAAGATCTTACTGCACATGCTCTCTGAAGACCTGCTGTTGCCTTACAGAATGTTCGTTACGAGTGACGAGGGCTTTTTTTGAAAAACATCCCTTCGTGTAGTCGCTTGGGCGCCTTTTATTCAAATGACAAACATGATCACTTATTTAGACTCAATTAGTTTATATTAAAGGAGATTAAAACAAATTCATGTGTGTTTCCTCACCTTTTAACAGAAGCTCAGGTAAATCATCCAACAAAAACAGATGAGCCAGACTCTCCTCTGAACTTGCATTTTGTTTACCTGTGGAGAGCAAGAGTCAAACCACAGAAATCAGCCATTGAAGACATGAGATGGTAAGAGTTACAATCAACATCATAACATGAAAACAGTCAACTTAGTCAGAAAAAAGACCTGCTCTTGCCTTACAGAATGTTTGCCAACAGTGATGAAGGGATGTTTAAAAAAAGCCCTTGTGTAGTCGTTTGGGTGCCTTTTATTCAAATGACGAACATAGTCACTCATTTAGACTCCA
The DNA here is from genome assembly GCA_038088235.1 of Zacco platypus. Lineage (NCBI taxonomy): Eukaryota > Metazoa > Chordata > Actinopteri > Cypriniformes > Xenocyprididae > Zacco > Zacco platypus. The sequence goes on from CM076070.1 coordinate 23,347,406, forward strand.
TTCCTCAACATTATGTTAAAACAAATTCATGTGTGTTTCCTCACCTTTTAACAGAAGCTCCGATAAACCATCCAACAAAGCCAGACGAACCAGACGCTCTTCTGAACTTGCATTTTGTTTACCTGTGGAGAGCAAGAGTCAAACCACAGAAATCAGCCATTGAAGACATGAGATGGTAAGAGTTACAATTAATAGCAATCTCTACAGTCACTACGCAACAACAAAAAAAAAGCCCTCATGTAGTCGTTTGGGCTCCTTTTGTAAGACTGAAAATATCCAAAGATTTTAAAAATGAACAAAGACATTGGCTTTGCGGTTTCAGTCCCCTCTCTCATGCTACAAGGGACATTTGGGAAGACACAAAGGAGCTGATAGTGATCAAGGCCTGTAGGCCAGATGCCTGTGCATCGGGGGTCTATGAATTGTCACACCTTTAGTACAATGGGGGAAGTTTTACCTCTGATTGGTCAGTTTGAGTGTCTCACATTTGGGTTACAGTCACATGGTCAAGGAAAAGGATAAAAGAAGATTGCAACTATTGCTCTGTCTCGTTCCTTTACACTCTGCTCCCTTTTACGCTCGCTTCTTTTGACTCTCTGCTCTCTTACTTGGGCACTCTGTCCTCTCTCTCTTTCTATCTCTCAGGTGACTTTACATACATGCTGGGTACGATTAATGGTATAAGTTTATCATCTCATCTATTTTGTAATCATGAACCAATATATTGTCATTAAACTCTTTCACTACAAATTATGTGCCAACTAGTTTGATTTGGTATTAACTTTGATATTTTACCTATTGCAATATAATTGTCACATTATAGCAACGCTCTCCCATATATTTAGCTATTATAACTGCGCTTATTTCCGTCGTTGGTATAAGTTGCAGTGGGTGGTAGACAAGAAATGTACAGTTTGCTACCATCTTGCTGATAATATTTCTTAAGTCATTCGGCAACCCTGCAGCCTGAACCCCTGTAGGAGCTCCACCCTTACACTTTTATTCAAATGACGAACAGTCACTCATTTAGACACCATTTCTTTACATTACGTTAAAACAAGATTAAAACAAATTCATGTGGGTTTCCTCACTTTCTAACAGAAGGTCAGATAAACCGTCCAACAAAAGCAGACGAGCCAGACTCTCCTCTGAACTTGCATTGTGGTTTTTACCTGGAGAGAGCAAGAGTCAAACCAGAGAAATCAGCCATTGAGGACATGTTGAGATGGTAAGAGTTAATCAACTGTAATCTCTACAGTCACTACACAACTAGAAAACAGTCAAGTTATTTACAATACAGAAACACTTAAAGTCAAGTCAGTTATATTCCTCATGTGCTGCGTTACATATTCTTAATTCTGCTTATAGGGTTTTCTGGCTGCTCCCCACAGCGTAGCAGTTTTGCCATCCTTGCGCATGAACACCTGTACGTACACGTCCCCAGACATGCAAAAGCTCTGCACACGGGAACAAGCACAACTTTCTGGAACAGATTGTTGATTGGCAGCAGGTGCACACTGATCGTTTCAGAATCGCTCACTAATCAGCGGGTGTTTCTCAATTGGAAGGTCGCGTCCTACCTAGTCCAGTCCTTCTGAGGCGGCTGACTCCGGCACTGGATCAATTGTGAGAAAGTTAACTCAAACAAAATGGCATATAAGAAAAATGAAAGACTCTCATTTACTCCCATTTCAAACTCCAATCATTCCAAATGAGACTTTCTTCGGTGGAACATGATTGAGGACCGTCTTATTTTATCCAAACAAATGGAAGTAAATTGTAACGGTTTATCCATAAAACAAATTCCTCCATTTCTCTTCCACAGAAGAAATAAGTTTAGTTAAGTGTTTTGAACGCAAGACAATTGAGCAGCAGTGTTCTTCTGCATAAAAAACGGCTAATAAGAGGTCTGTATTAAAGTTGTACGGCACACTTGCCATTTCTCAAAGATCTTACTGCACATGCTCTCTGAAGACCTGCTGTTGCCTTACAGAATGTTTGTTACGAGTGACGAAGGGATGTTTAAAAAAAAGCCCTCATGTAATCGTTTGGGCGCCTTTTATTCAAATGACGAACATCGTCACTTTTAGTGAAAGTGAAAGTCGTGACATTGTCAGGTATGGTGACCCATCCTTGAAATTTGTGCTCTGCATTTATCCCATCCAAGTGCACACACACAGCGGTGAGTAGTGAACACACACACAGTGAACACACACCCGGAGCAGTGGGCAGCTATTGCTACAGCGCCCGGAGAGCAGTTAGGGGTCAGGTGTCTTGCACAAGGACACTTTAGTCATGGTATTGAAGGTGGAGAGAGTGCTGTTCATTCACAATCTCCATCTTCAATTCCTGCCAGCGTGGGAATCGAACCAACAACCTTCATGTTACAAGCCCAACTCCCTCACCATTACCCAACGACTAATTTAGACTCAATTAGTTTATATTGGAGGAGATTAAAACAAATTCATGTGCGTTTCCTCACCTTCTAACAGAAGGTCAGATAAACCGTCCAACAAAAGCAGACGAGCCCGACTCTCCTCTGAACTTGCATTGTGGTTTTTACCTGGAGAGAGCAAGAGTCAAACCACAGAAATCAGCCATTGAAGACATGAGATGGTAAGAGTTACAATCAACTGCAATCTCTACGCAACAAAGAAAAAGCCCTCATATAGTCGTTTGGGCGCCTTTTATTCAAATGACGAACATAGTCACTCATTTAGACTCCATTCCTCAACATTATGTTAAAACAAATTCACATGGGTTTCCTCACTTTCTAACAGAAGCTCCGATAAACCATCCAACAAAACCGGACGAGCCAGACTCTCCTCTGAACTTGCATTTTGTTTACCTGTGGAGAGCAAGAGTCAAACCACAGAAATCAGCCATTGAAGACATGAGATGGTAAGAGTTACAATCAACATCATAACATGAAAACAGTCAACTTAGTCAGAAAAAAAGACCTGCTCTTGCCTTACAGAATGTTTGTTACGAGTGACGAAGGGATGTTTAAAAAAAAAAAAAAAAAAAAAAAAAAAATGGATCTCATGTAGTCGTTTGGGCACCTTTTATTCAAATGACGAACATGGTCACTCTTAGTGAAAGTGAAAGTCGTGACGTATTGTCAGGTATGGTGACCCATACTTGAAATTTGTGCTCTCCATTTATCCCATCCAAGTGCACACACACAGCGGTGAGTAGTGAACACACACACACACAGTGAACACACACCCGGAGCAGTGGGCAGCTATTGCTACAGCGCCCGGAGAGCAGTTAGGGGTCAGGTGTCTTGCTCAAGGACACTTTAGTCATGGTATCGAAGGTGGAGAGAGTGCTGTTCATTCACAATCTCCATCTTCAATTCCTGCCAGCGTGGGAATCGAACCAGCAACCTTCACGTTACAAGCCCAACTCCCTCACCATTACCCCACGACTAATTTAGACTCAATTAGTTTATATTAAAGGAGGAGATTAAAACAAATTCATGTGCGTTTCCCCACCTTCTAACAGAAGCTCAGGTAAACCATCCAACAAAGCCAGACGAGCCAGACTCTCCTCTGAACTTGCATTTTGTTTACCTGTGGAGAGCAAGAGTCAAACCACAGAAATCAGCCATTGAGGACATGAGATGGTAAGAGTTACAATTAATTGCAATCTCTGCAGTCACTACGCAACAACAAAAATGCCCTTGTGTAGTCGTTTGGGTGCCTTTTATTCAAATGATGAACAGTCACTCATTTAGACAATTTCTTAACATTACGTTAAAACAAATTCACGTGGGTTTCCTCACTTTCTAACAGAAGGTCAGATAAACCGTCCAACAAAAGCAGACGAGCCCGACTCTCCTCTGAACTTGCATTGTGGTTTTTACCTGGAGAGAGCAAGAGTCAAACCAGAGAAATCAGCCATTGAAGACATGTTGAGATGGTAAGAGTTAATCAACTGTAAACTCTACAGTCACTACACAACTAGAAAATGGTCAAGTTATTTACAATACAGTAACGTAAACTCAAGTCAGTTATATTCCTCATCTACTGCGTTACATATTGTTAATAATTCTGCTTATAGGGTTTTCTGGCTGCTCCCCACAGCGTAGCAGTTTTGCCATCCTTGCGCATGAACACCTGTACGTACACGTCCCCAGACATGCAAAAGCTCTGCACACGGGAACAAGCACAACTTTCTGGAACAGATTGTTGATTGGCAGCAGGTGCACACTGATCGTTTCAGAATCGCTCACTAATCAGCGGGTGTTTCTCAATTGGAAGGTGGCGTCCTACCTAGTCCAGTCCTTCTGAGGCGGCTGACTCCGGCACTGGATCAATTGTGTGAAAGTTAACTCAAACTAAATGGCATAAGAAAATAAAAGATTCTCATTTACTCCCATTTCAAACTCCAATCATTCCAAATGAGACTTTCTTCGGTGGAACATGATTGAGGACCGTCTTATTTTATCCAAACAAATGGAAGTAAATTGTAACAGTTTATCCATAAAACATTCCTCTTCCACAGAAGAGATACAAGTTTAGTAAGTGTTAGAAATGCAAGAAACTATTGAGCAGCAGTGTTCTTCAATATAAAAAAACAGCTTATAAGAGGTCTGTATTAAAGTTGTACGGCACACTTGCCATTTCTCAAAGATCTTACTGCACATGCTCTCTGAAGACCTGCTGTTGCCTTACAGAATGTTCGTTACGAGTGACGAGGGCTTTTTTTGAAAAACATCCCTTCGTGTAGTCGCTTGGGCGCCTTTTATTCAAATGACAAACATGATCACTTATTTAGACTCAATTAGTTTATATTAAAGGAGATTAAAACAAATTCATGTGTGTTTCCTCACCTTTTAACAGAAGCTCAGGTAAATCATCCAACAAAAACAGATGAGCCAGACTCTCCTCTGAACTTGCATTTTGTTTACCTGTGGAGAGCAAGAGTCAAACCACAGAAATCAGCCATTGAAGACATGAGATGGTAAGAGTTACAATCAACATCATAACATGAAAACAGTCAACTTAGTCAGAAAAAAGACCTGCTCTTGCCTTACAGAATGTTTGCCAACAGTGATGAAGGGATGTTTAAAAAAAGCCCTTGTGTAGTCGTTTGGGTGCCTTTTATTCAAATGACGAACATAGTCACTCATTTAGACTCCATTCCTCAACATTATGTTAAAACAAATTCATGTGTGTTTCCTCACCTTTTAACAGAAGCTCCGATAAACCATCCAACAAAGCCAGACGAACCAGACGCTCTTCTGAACTTGCATTTTGTTTACCTGTGGAGAGCAAGAGTCAAACCACAGAAATCAGCCATTGAAGACATGAGATGGTAAGAGTTACAATTAATAGCAATCTCTACAGTCACTACGCAACAAAAAAAAAAAAGCCCTCATGTAGTCGTCTGGGCTCCTTTTGTAAGACTGAAAATATCCAAAGATTTTAAAAATGAACAAAGACATTGGCTTTGCGGTTTCAGTCCCCTCTCTCATGCTACAAGGGACATTTGGGAAGACACAAAGGAGCTGATAGTGATCAAGGCCTGTAGGCCAGATGCCTGTGCATCGGGGGTCTATGAATTGTCACACCTTTAGTACAATGGGGGAAGTTTTACCTCTGATTGGTCAGTTTGAGTGTCTCACATTTGGGTTACAGTCACATGGTCAAGGAAAAGGATAAAAGAAGATTGCAACTATTGCTCTGTCTCGTTCCTTTACACTCTGCTCCCTTTTACGCTCGCTTCTTTTGACTCTGCTCTCTTACTTGGGCACTCTGTCCTCTCTCTCTTTCTATCTCTCAGGTGACTTTACATACATGCTGGGTACGATTAATGGTATAAGTTTATCATCTCATCTATTTTGTAATCATGAACCAATATATTGTCATTAAACTCTTTCACTACAAATTATGTGCCAACTAGTTTGATTTGGTATTAACTTTGATATTTTACCTATTGCAATATAATTGTCACATTATAGCAACGCTCTCCCATATATTTAGCTATTATAACTGCGCTTATTTCCGTCGTTGGTATAAGTTGCAGTGGGTGGTAGACAAGAAATGTACAGTTTGCTACCATCTTGCTGATAATATTTCTTAAGTCATTCGGCAACCCTGCAGCCTGAACCCCTGTAGGAGCTCCACCCTTACACTTTTATTCAAATGACGAACAGTCACTCATTTAGACACCATTTCTTTACATTACGTTAAAACAAGATTAAAACAAATTCATGTGGGTTTCCTCACTTTCTAACAGAAGGTCAGATAAACCGTCCAACAAAAGCAGACGAGCCAGACTCTCCTCTGAACTTGCATTGTGGTTTTTACCTGGAGAGAGCAAGAGTCAAACCAGAGAAATCAGCCATTGAGGACATGTTGAGATGGTAAGAGTTAATCAACTGTAATCTCTACAGTCACTACACAACTAGAAAACAGTCAAGTTATTTACAATACAGAAACACTTAAAGTCAAGTCAGTTATATTCCTCATGTGCTGCGTTACATATTCTTAATTCTGCTTATAGGGTTTTCTGGCTGCTCCCCACAGCGTAGCAGTTTTGCCATCCTTGCGCATGAACACCTGTACGTACACGTCCCCAGACATGCAAAAGCTCTGCACACGGGAACAAGCACAACTTTCTGGAACAGATTGTTGATTGGCAGCAGGTGCACACTGATCGTTTCAGAATCGCTCACTAATCAGCGGGTGTTTCTCAATTGGAAGGTCGCGTCCTACCTAGTCCAGTCCTTCTGAGGCGGCTGACTCCGGCACTGGATCAATTGTGAGAAAGTTAACTCAAACAAAATGGCATATAAGAAAAATGAAAGACTCTCATTTACTCCCATTTCAAACTCCAATCATTCCAAATGAGACTTTCTTCGGTGGAACATGATTGAGGACCGTCTTATTTTATCCAAACAAATGGAAGTAAATTGTAACAGTTTATCCATAAAACATTCCTCTTCCACAGAAGAGATACAAGTTTAGTAAGTGTTAGGAATGCAAGAAACTATTGAGCAGCAGTGTTCTTCAATATACAAAAACAGCTTATAAGAGGTCTGTATTAAAGTTGTACGGCACACTTGCCATTTCTCAAAGATCTTACTGCACATGCTCTCTGAAGACCTGCTGTTGCCTTACAGAATGTTTGTTACGAGTGATGAGGGCTTTTTTTTAAAAAACATCCCTTCGTGTAGTCGCTTGGGCGCCTTTTATTCAAACGACGAACATGGTCACTTATTTAGACTCAGTTTATATTAAAGGAGGAGATTAAAACAAATTCATGTGCGTTTCCTCACCTTCTAACAGAAGGTCAGATAAACCGTCCAACAAAAGCAGACGAGCCCGACTCTCCTCTGAACTTGCATTGTGGTTTTTACCTGGAGAGAGCAAGAGTCAAACCACAGAAATCAGCCATTGAAGACATGAGATGGTAAGAGTTACAATCAACTGCAATCTCTACACAACAACAAAGAAAAAGCCCTCATATAGTCGTTTGGGCGCCTTTTATTCAAATGACGAACATAGTCACTTATTTAGACTCCATTCCTCAACATTATGTTAAAACAAATTCACGTGGGTTTCCTCACCTTCTAACAGAAGCTCCGATAAACCGTCCAACAAAACCGGATGAGCCAGACTCTCCTCTGAACTTGCATTGTGGTTTTTACCTGGAGAGAGGAAGAGTCAAACCACAGAAATCAGCCATTGAAGACATGTTGAGATGACAGTTGATCGTAACTCTTATCTCTACTACATAACGAAGAAAACAGTCAATTTATTTACAGCACTTAAACTCAAGACAATAATATTCCTTCTCTATTGCTTTACAAAGATGTAAGTGAGTCAAGCATAACTGTCTTAAAACACGAACTCACCATCACACACCCACTGATGGCACAATAAAATCAAAGTAAAGAGTTGTGCCAAATCCATGTTGAACATGATACAAAACAGCAACAGTCTCTATTGGAACTAAATCTTATGCGACATCAGAACTTTATAACTGTGATCAGCAGCGTCTGGACGTTGGTGAACAGATTAATAATTGGCAGCAGGTGCGCGCTGGTCTGTTTCACAATCGCTCACTCGTTCACTAATCAGTTTCCCAATTGGAAGGTCGCGTCCTTCCTAGTCCAGTCCTTCTGAGGCTGCTGACTCCGGCATTGTTTCTTTGCTGCGTTCCAGTCAGATCGGAAGTGGGATTTTTCTCACCCCCTTCTAGCAAATAACGTTTGGAACGCCACTCAAAGTTGGACGTTCGGGGTGTGAACTCGGGAAACGTCTCAGCCAGATGTGTTTGACATTTAACTTCCAAAATGTCCGCTTCCAATGAGCAAAAGCGTTCAAATAAACTTTACCATTAGACATTCAAATTATTTGATGATAGCTACATTCGTTTTTGCTTTCCGTCAGCTGTTTTCAAAGCGATTTTATGTTATTTTTATTCTGTTTCTGCCGTAATTGTCACAAAAACATGAAATGCTCTCATCATGCGGTCAATGTGAACGTGACGCGTTATGAACTCACTGAGGTCTGAAGTGAGACTTTTAATTTGGGATATTCCCAGGTCCAACCTGAAACGCAGCATGAAAGGGATAGTTCACCCAAAAATGAAATTTATTTCATGATTTACTCTCCCTCAAGCCATCCTCGGTGTATATGACTATCTTCTTTCAGTCAAACACAATCTGTGATATTTAAAAATATCCTTAGTCCTCAAAGCTTTATAATGGTTGTTAATGGGGAGCACGTTTTAAAACAAAGAAAAAATGCATCCATCCATAATTGAAGTCAAAATATTTAAAACTTTATAAAATTCAAAACCGTACGCACACTTGAACTCTGTCATGGAAACTATCATGTATGGACCTCAGTTAAACTATTTAATAATCAATTAAAAAGGAATTTATCCCTATGATATTACACTGTACCCACATTGGATAGATGGATGATTCAGCTGTGGGCGCCATCTTCTGGTCAGACGCAGGAATTAATTCGTCACAACACTGGCAGTGCATTACTGGTGTTCTCTAGCCTTTGAGTGTGTGGACAAAAAGAATGAAAGAGAAAAAAAAGTGCTGAAAATTTCGATTTTGTTAGATCTGTACTATAACACTAATGTCCTCTTTAATCCATCCTCTGTGACGACGGCCGAGAAATCCCTGTAATGACGATCTGAACCATGTTCTTCACCTTTTCCATTAAGTGTGTGGCACAAAGGATTTGACACGTGAAATAAAAGTCAGGCGTAGTTGTGGCCTAACGGTGAGGGAGTCAGGCTCGTAATGTGAAGGTTGCTGGTTTGATTCCTACTCCGGCTGGATGACCTGCTACTTTCGGAAAGTTTCTGCAGTGTGCACATGATGGAAACTTTACTATCCCATGAGGCCACAGGAGAGGATTTGTGAATGGAGGTGAAATGACGCAACTGACGCTGGTAGATCTCACGATAACATGGATGTAATACGTCCAGATTTCATTCATACTAAACAGTTTCACCCTGTACATGCTATCCTTGAGATATATTATGAAGCATGGTGTTACATTGACGTTTATAAAATCAAACAATTTCTGCTGGACAAAAAGATTGTTATTTGTTACACCTTATCTAAAGATTTATTACTCCCATTTCACACTCCAATCTCTTTAATTGAATCAACACCTTCCATAATATTTGGCAAGTGCAACTGTTTTGTATTACTTGTGTCAGATTGTGTTGGTCAATGACTGACCTTGATAAATGCATTCATCTACAGATTTTCAAATGGTTCAGAAACTCATCTTGTTTTGAGTGGCTAGAGCATTAGAGTTTTGTAAAAGGACAAAAAAGCTCATTTGCAAGTCATTTAACTGCATTATACATTTGCTTAACAGACGGCATTTTATTTAACCCATATTAGACCATCAAGTTTGAGTTAGAAATTCCCAAAGGGGAAGGAGCTTCGAGGGTCAGGTTACATTTGAGGGACTGTAGAGGCAGTGTGGCCATCACCTGCATTCATAGCTCAACACCTAATCATAGGCTAGCATTCAAAAAGTCAGCTAAAATGACCATTATGAAATCAAAGTTCCCAAGCGGACTCTGAACCCTTGACCAATTAAAACATTGATACCGAAGTCAACTCATTCATTTATAATCAGCTTTTTTAGGGTGCGAGACCCAGAGATGGACATCAGAAAAGCATTCAAGACATCAAGTTTTATTCAGTTAAACACTTCAGAGCCATTATCAATCTCCAAACCATCACTGAACACTTGAACCAGTTGCCTCAGCCAGGCTGAAGTTAGCAGGAAGGCCAGAGTTGGATTCCACAGCCCCTGCATCCTGGGTGAGGTTACTTCCTGTTCCAGAGAGAAATCATACAGGTTTAGTAAATGTTTGGAACGCAAGAAAATATTGAGCAGCTGCATTCTTCTGCATAAAAACCAGCTAATGAGACGTCTGTATAAGAGTCGTATGGCACACTTGCCATTTCTCAAAGATCTTACTGCACATGCTCTCTGAAGACCTGCTGTTGCCTTACAGAATGTTTGTTAAGAGTGATAGTCACTCATTTAGGCTCCATTCCTCAACATTAAAACAAATTCACGTGGGTTTCCTCACCTTCTAACAGAAGCTCAGATAAACCGTCCAACAAAAAAAATGGCTAATAAGAGGTCTGTATTAAAGTTGTATGGCACACTTGCCATTTCTCAAAGATCTTACTGCACATGCTCTCTGAAGACCTGCTGTTGCCTTACAGAATGTTTGCTAACAGTGATGAAGGGCTGTTTAAAAAAAAAGCCCTTGTGTCGTCGCTTGGGCGCCTTTTATTCAAATGACAAACATGGTCACTCATTTAATATAAACTGAGTCTAGAGGAGGAGATTAAAACAAATTCATGTGCGTTTCCTCACCTTTTAACAGAAGCTCAGGTAAATCCAACAAAACCGGATGAGCCCGACTCTCCTCTGAACTTGCATTGTGGTTTTTACCTGTGGAGAGCAAGAGTCAAACCAGAGAAATCAGCCATTGAGGACATGTTGAGATGGTAAGAGTTAATCAACTGTAATCTCTACAGTCACTACACAACTAGAAAACGGTCAAGTTATTTATAATACAGAAACACTTAAACTCAAGTCAGTTATATTCCTCATCTACTGCGTTACATATTGTTAATTCTGCTTATAGGGTTTTCTGGCTGCTCCCCACAGCGTAGCAGTTTTGCCATCCTTGCGCATGAACACCTGTACGTACACAGGTGCACACTGATCGTTTCAGAATCGCTCACTAATCAGAGGGTGTTTCTCAATTGGAAGGTCGCGTCCTACCTAGTCCAGTCCTTCTGAGGCGGCTGACTCCGGCACTGGATCAATTGTGAGAAAGTTAACTCAAACTAAATGGCTTATATAAGAAAATGAAAGATTCTCATTTACTCCCATCATTCCAAATGAGACTTTCTTCGGTGGAACATGATTTTGAGGACAGTCTTATTTTATCCAAACAAATGGAAGTAAATTGTAACGGTTTATCCATAAAACAAATTCCTCCATTTCTCTTCCACAGAAGAAATAAGTTTAGTTAAGTGTTTTGAACGCAAGACAATTGAGCAGCAGTGTTCTTCTGCATAAAAAACGGCTAATAAGAGGTCTGTATTAAAGTTGTACGGCACACTTGCCATTTCTCAAAGATCTTACTGCACATGCTCTCTGAAGACCTGCTGTTGCCTTACAGAATGTTTGTTACGAGTGACGAAGGGATGTTTAAAAAAAAGCCCTCATGTAATCGTTTGGGCGCCTTTTATTCAAATGACGAACATGGTCACTCTTAGTGAAAGTGAAAGTCGTGACGTATTGTCAGGTATGGTGACCCATACTTGAAATTTGTGCTCTCCATTCATCCCATCCAAGTGCACACACACAGCGGTGAGTAGTGAACACACAGTGAACACACCCGGAGCAGTGGGCAGCTATTGCTACAGCGCCCGGAGAGCAATTAGGGGTCAGGTGTCTTGCTCAAGGGCACTTTAGTCATGGTATTGAAGGTGGAGAGAGTGCTGTTCATTCACAATCTCCATCTTCAATTCCTGCCGGCGTGGGAATCAAACCAGCAACCTTCAGGTTACAAGCCCAACTCCCTCACCATTACCCCACGACTAATTTAGACTCAATTAGTTTATATTAAAGGAGGAGATTAAAACAAATTCATGTCCGTTTCCTCACCTTCTAACAGAAGCTCAGGTAAATCATCCAACAAAGCCACATGAGCCAGACTCTCTTCTGAACTTGCATTTTGTTTTTTACCTGTGGAGAGCAAGAGTCAAACCACAGAAATCAGCCATTGAGGACATGAGATGTAAGAGTTACAATTAATTGCAATCTCTACACACTACGCAACAAAAAAAGCCCTCATGTAGTCGTTTGGGCGCCTTTTATTCAAATGACGAACATGGTCACTCATTTAGACTCAATTCCTTAACATTACGTTAAAACAAGTTCATGTGCGTTTCCTCACCTTCTAACAGAAGCTCAGATAAACCATCCAACAAAACCAGATGAGCCACACTCTCCTCTGAACTTGCATTTTGTTTACCTGTGGAGAGCAAGAGTCAAACCAGAGAAGTCAGTCATTGAAGACATGAGATGTAGGAGTTACAATCAACTACATAACATGAAAACAGTCAACTTATAGTCAGAAAAAAAGTCCTGCTGTTGCCTTACAGAGTGTTTGCTAACAGTGATGAAGGGCCGTTTTAAAAAAAAAATCCCTCATGTAGTCGTTTGGGCGCCTTTTATTCAAATGATGAACATCGTCACTCATTTAGACTCAATTCATTAACATTACATTAAAACAAGTTCATGTGTGTTTCCTCACTTTCTAAAAGAAGGTTAGATAAACTGTCCAACAAAGCCGGACGAACCAGACTCAGTCCTGAACTTGCCCCACTGCCTCTACCTGGGGAGAGCAAGAGTCAAACCACAGAGAAATCAGCTATTGAGAACATGTTGAGATGGCAGTTGATCGTAATTCTTACCATCTCTTGTGGTATTTATTTACAGCACTTAAACTCAAGACAACATTCCTTATCTATTGCTTTACAAAGATTTAAGTGATTCAAGCATAACTGTCTTAAAACACGAACTCACCATCACACACCCACTGATGGCACAATAAAATCAAAGTAAAGAGTTGTGCCAAATCCATGTTGAACATGATACAAAACAGCAACAGTCTCTATTGGAACTAAATCTTATGCGACATCAGAACTTTATAACTGTGATCAGCAGCGTCTGGACGTTGGTGAACAGATTAATAATTGGCAGCAGGTGCGCGCTGGTCTGTTTCACAATCGCTCACTCGTTCACTAATTAGTTTCCCAATTGGAAGGTCGCGTCCTTCCTAGTCCAGTCCTTCTGAGGCTGCTGACTCCGGCATTGTTTCTTTGCTGCGTTCCAGTCAGATCGGAAGTGGGATTTTTCTCACCCCCTTCTAGCAAATAACGTCTGGAACGCCACTCAAAGTTGGACGTTCGGCGTGTGAACTCGGGAAACGTCTCAGCCAGATGTGTTTGACATTTAACTTCCAAAATGTCCGCTTCCTAACGGTCAACGTGAACGTGACGTGTTCTGAGGTCTGAAGTGAGACTTTTAATTTGGGATATTCCCTGGTCCAACCTGAAATGCAGCATGAACGGGATAGTTCACTCAAAAATGAAATTTATTCCATGATTTACTCTCCCTCAAGGCTTGAAGCATCTGCTTACACTGAAGTCTGACAATTGCCGTATGTTCTTTTGACACCTCAACCATTATTGTGCCTTCTTTTCTGGCATATTCTGATCCCAGCCCAGCTTGTCTTTGCACAGTTGTCACAAAATGAGTTTCGCTGGAAGGATACAGGCTGATACAAGACCTAGAGGATCGCATATAGAGCTCACCACTGAAAGCATTCTTCTTCTTGTAGCAGGTCTCTCTTGTACATTAATGGAGAATCTCCAAGAGCTCTTTCAACTGGCAGATTGCTTTTGTTGAAATCTAAGTCTGTAACTTCTTTGGATCTTTCCGTTTCTGGAAATGATAACAGGACTGACCTGCCATTGCTCACCCACTTTGTCAAGTGGAATCCACCTTTAGAGCGCAGAGCTATCAGAATGTGTGATTGTTTGATTGCTGCATCCTCAGAGGTGACAGATTTTAAGCAATCGTCCATGTAAAAATTTTGGAGAATGGTGTTGGCGGCTTCAGCTGTTTTTCCATCCATCGCAGCCTTTCGGAAAGCGAAGCATGCGCAACTAGGACACGAGGTTACCCCCAAACAGGTGCACCATCATCCTGTATTCTTCTGTAGGCTTACTTCGATCTCCAATGTAGATCTCGATTCAGTACACCAATGAGAGTGTTGGTTAGGTCAGGTCCCTGCAACAATTGATTATTCAGTGAGAAGTTCTGGTAGGTTGCAGTGCAGTCAAAAACAACTAATTTTGTTCTTTTTTGGGTGATATATCCTGTGGTGTGGAATATACCACACTCTATCAGTGCAATCTAGTTGTTCTGAAGGGACCTTTTTAGCATAGCCTTTGTCAATTATGTCTGCCATGAAAGCTTTATAGTCTTTGTGAAACTCTTGGTTCTTACTGAGTTTTCTTTTAAGACTGATGGCTCTCTGTTCTGCTATGCACCTGTTGTTGGGCATCTTGGATTTCTGACCTGGTCGAATTCTGCGCTCACATCTGTTCGCAAAGGCCCATTAACAATCGATCCAAGTGCCGTCCTGATAGCATAAGGTCCGTTTCTTTCACTGTTTATTATTAGCCACAGTTCTATGATTTGTGCCCACTGGCGCCAAACAGCAAGTCTTCGTCCACATTGAGATAAGGAAGATTAACTTGTCTCAGGTATGGCCATTTTTCTAGGTCTTGATGTTGAGGGATATTTTCCTGTTTTACAGGAATCTCTTTCTGAGTGAAAACCTTAGGAAGTTCTATGTAGTCTTTGCTTTCCAAACCACTTATTTCCAGGTCTGACAGAATACGGCTATGTACTGGTTTTTCTCGTCCCATAGTATGAAGAAGAATCTCCATCTTTCTGCCTCTCAAATTCAAATCTGTCATTAAAGACTCCCTTGATCAATGTAGGCAAATGTCTTTACTATTTTGTCGCTTTTCTTTGACTTGATCTTCACTGGAACTAGAGCAAGAATGCATTCACTGTTTCCGGCCCCAGTGTATCCACTGTGGATTGGCCCGATGGTGAAATAAACGCTCAGTGTGTATTGTCCCATTCCCATATAAAATGTTTCACGGCCAGTTAAACCATATTGATTCAGTAAGTGTGCTAAAAATTTGTGTTTGACTAGATCAATAGCGCCAACAGGCGCTCGCCTACGAGCCCCAACCCCAGGCCTGGCTTCAGGGCGGGGCCCCGCTTGCGCCATACCGGGCGACGTAACGGAGTTCAAGTATCTTGGGGTTTTGTTCACGAGTGAGGGAAGGAAAGAGCGTGAGGTTGACAGACAGATCGGTGCAGCTTCTGCAGTAATGTGGTCGATGTACCGGTCTGTCGTGGTGAAGAAGGAGCTGAGCTGCAAGGCGAAGCTCTCGATTTACCGGTCAATCTATGTTCCAACTCTCACCTATGGTCATGAGCTTTGGGTCATGACTGAAAGAATGAGATCCCGGATACAGGCGGCCGAAATGAGCTTTCTCCGCAGGGTGGCAGGGCGCTCCCTTAGAGATAGGGTGAGGAGCTCGGTCACTCGGGAGGAGCTCAAAGTAGATCCGTTGCTCCTTCACATCGAGAGGAGTCAGCTGAGGTGGCTCGGGCATCTGTTTCGGATGCCTCCTGGACGCCTCCCTAGGGAGGTGTTCCGGGCATGTCCCACCGGGAGAAGGCCCCGGGGAAGACCTAGGACACGCTGGAGAGACTATGTCTCTCGGCTGGCCTGGGAACGCCTCGGTATCCCCCCGGAAGAGCTGGAGGAAGTGTCTGGGGAGAGGGAAGTCTGGGAATCTCTGCTCAGACTGCTGCCGCGACCCGGCCCCGGATAAGCGGTAGAAAATGAATGAATGAATGAAAGATCAATACACCCTTTATTAAATTACTCTGTCAGATTGAACTCATCCTTTCATGTGGCAGAGAAAGGCTGAATTTAGTCATTCATTTCTATCAGTGCTTATTGCAGAGGTGTAAAGAGTACCTGAAAACCATACTTGATTTAAAGTAGAAATACCTTACAGTGAAAATGACTCCACAAGTTACTGATGGCAACATGACAACATGCTCATTGTACAACGTCACTACTGGTGTTTATGAACAACAGCAGAACTGATATCTTTCTAACATTATATTTGATGTTATTTAACCCTTGTGCGTGAAATTGACCCTAATTGGATTCAATACAATTCCTCAAAATCACACTATGAAAAACAACAAAGATTCAGGTACAAACTGTAAACTTTTAATATCAACATTTGTTAAATATTTAAAAAAAAACATATATCTGAAGATATGATTAAATGAAAATGTTTTTTAACCACTTTTTAAAACTGTTTTGTTTTGACAAATTTTGAAAATAAACAACATGCTGACTTGTTTTGCATATACATTTTTTTTTTAACATTTTTAAATTTTTTTATTTATTTATTTTTCTTAGAACATCATTACTGAACAATTAAATGTAGCTATATAATTTTGTAAACTCATTTCATAGTAAAGAAGTAAAGTAAAGAAGTTATTTCTGGAGGATGTGGCAGCCTCTTCCTCAGAGTAATCCATAGACCATTCATTTTCTGTATCTTCATCAACATTTTCATCCATCTCTGAAGCATCTTCTAACTCTGAAACATCTTCATCTTCATCTGTATCAGTATCATACTCCAAAACCTGTGAAATTACTTCTTTTGCTGTAAATATTGTAAATTTTTGGGAGCTAATTTTTCCTGCTGTCTATGTCAAAGTCTCGTGCCACACTGAGCAAAAGTGTGGGAAAGCTCATTATTCACTCACAGGGGAGTGAGAAACAAGACATAACAAAAATATACATCAAATAAATGTTTTTTAGTTATTTTTTGGCTCTGTGAAGCTGCCTTTTAAAATCCTACATAAAAGGTTTGGTTAAAAGCTAGGTATTTCAGATATCTTGAATATATAAATGAGAGCTTATTTTACTATCTGTGTCTGTCAAAGATTTTCATTTGTAATTTGCCATTCATTCTGAACACCATGATTTAGCTTTTTGAAGTGTGTTTGGTTAGGGTTTGAGCAGGGTTGATGCCCTGAAATACATAAAATAAATGTTTTTATTTTGTGTCTGTACAGTTGCTTTTCAATAGCTGCCTATGAGGGTCAAATTGACCCGCGAACATCACGAACGTAACAGTAATTTTGTTTGTATATGTCAAAAAACACCAGCATGTTGAAACTTTGCATGCATGTTCATGATGATAAATGAGAAAAAGTCACAAAATATCAAGAACAAAAACATAGGTTAACCAGTATTTTCAACAACTTGAAAATCTAAACGGGTCAAATTGACCCGTAACATAACACAAGGGTTAAAGAACATTATGATAAAGACTTTGTTACATATACCTGCAACATTTCAGCCGCAAATTAATTATTAATGTTTGCTAGATTATGTTCATTACCTGTCTAGTGATGTACTGTTTGTTGAAATATAATCAAATAATGGTTTGTTTTTTTAAAACATCTAACCAGTGTCATGGTGTATTGAGTTGTCTTGCATGATTTATGTTAAGGGAACAGAAGCTGCGACTGAAATTGCATAATGCCTTACTATATATAGGCGGAAAACAGTATGTGACAAAAGTATGTCCGAATTCACAATACTCACAATACCTGGATGACTTTTGGAAAGATTCTACATGGTGCACATGATGGACACTTTACTATCCCATCAGGCCACGGGAGAGGATTTGTGAATGGAGGTGAAATGACGCAACTGGTAGGTCTCGTGATAATAACATGGCGGATGTAATACGTCCAGATTTAATTCATACTAAACAGATTCATACTATATAGAACATACTTTTTTAGCGCTCACCAAGTAAGAGAGTATGCGATTTCAGACGCATCCATAGTGAGCGTCGACGCACCCTGGTTTTCTCAGGACTTTTTAGGAAACAAATGTTTGTGTCCTGGAAGGATTTTGTGACTGAGACAGCCCTTAAAATGAAAGACTTCCTGATCAGTGCCCCGACTACTGAAGTAGGGAGCTGACTGCGGTCATCATCAGATTGGGGTTGTATCGCTCTATTAGTGTTACTGGATCTTAGTGCTGCATTTGATACTAACAACCACAACATTCTTTTGCATAGGCTTGAAACTCATGTTGGCATTAGTGGAACTGCTTTGGCATGGATCAAATCATCTGATGGAGTAAATGAAGAGATGTCATGCCGATCACAAGTTCAGTGTGGAGTACAGCAAGGCTCAGTACTAGGACCGTTGCTGTTCACCCTGTACATGCTATCCTTGGGAGATATTAGGAAGCATAGCATTAGTTTTCAACATTGACGTTTATAAAATTACACAAAATACTGGACAAACAGATTGGTTGATTGTTGCATTAATTGTTGTGACACCTTATCTAAAGATTACTTCTATTTCAGACTCCAATCTCTTTAATTAAGTCAACATCTTCCATAATATTTGGCAAATGTAACTAGTTTGTATTACTTGCATCAGATTGTGTTGTCAATGACTGACCTTGATAAATGCATTAATCTACAGATTTTCAAACGGTTCAAAAACTTGCATTTTGTTTTGAGTGGCTAGTGCATTAGAGTTTTGAAAAAGGACAAAAAAGCTCATTTGCAAGTCATTTAACTGCATTATACATTTGCTTAACAGACGGCATTTTATTTAGCCCATATTAGACCATCAAGTTTGAGTTAGAAGTTCCCAAAGGGGAAGGAGCTTCGAGGGTCAGGTTACATTTGAGGGACTGTAGAGGCAGTGTGGCCATCACCTGCATTCATAGCTCAACACCTAATCATAGGCTAGCATTCAAAATGTCGGCTACAATGACCATTATGAAATCATGAATGTTCCCAAGCGGACTCTGAACCCTTGACCAATTAAAACATTGATAAAGTCAACTCATTCATTTAGAATCAGCTTTGTTAGGGTGTGAGACCCAGAGATGGACATCAGAAAAGCATTCAAGACATCAAGTTTTATTCTGTTAAACACTTCAGAGCCATTATCAATCTCCAAACCATCACTGAACACCTGAACCAGTTGCCTCAGCCAGGCTGAAGTTAGCAGGAAGGCCAGAGTTGGATTCCACCGCTTCAGCATCTTGGGTGAGGTTGCCGTGAACGTCTGCAGATATTCCAGAACTAGAATTTGTTTGATGAGAGGAGTGGCCACCATTCTGCAGGTCCTCAACCAATCCTACACTTAAAAGGACCCGGCTACTCTTTTTCCTGGCAAAACCTCCCCGAAAAACTGCAAATTCCGGGGTGAGGTTGTCATGATCACCTGAGCCAACTGCCTCAAAAGATTCATCCAGGCTATAGTTAGTAGGGAGGCCAGAGTTGGATTCCACCGCTTCAGCATCCTGACTGAAGTTGCCATTAAAACTGGAACTGGATTCCACAGCTGCATCCTGGCTGAAGTTGCCCAAAGCATCTGTAGACATTCCAGAACTTAATTAAACCTCAAATCTGATCTTAAAGTGAACTCAAATGGGTCAGTCACAAACTGCATTCGCAAGAATCGGGAAAATTAAAGCAAACAAAATGGCTTCATAAAAGTAGAAAATAAGAACCCAAAATTAAGTTTATCATTTACGCAGGTCTCAAACTCCAGCCATTGCAAACATGACTTTCTTTGGTGGAACATGATATTTTGAGGAATGTCTTATTTTATCCCTACAAATGGAAGTCAATGGTAACAAAACTATTCAGAAAACAATCTCAATATTTCTGTTCCACAGACGAGAGAGAAACCAGAGGGGTTTAGTAAATGATTGGAACGCAAGAAAACATTGAGCTGCCATGTTCTTCTGCATAAAAACTGGCTAATGAGAAGTCCGTTTAAAAGGTGCGAGTATGGCACACTTCCATTGCTGAAAGAGCTTACTGCACATGCTCTCTGAAAACCTGCTCTTGCCTGACAGAATTTTGTGTTTAAAAAAAGAACAAAACAAAAACAAATTCATGCACGTTTCCTCACCTAACACAAGGTCAATAGCAGCATACCACAAGAGCAAAGCATACTCTGTATTCTCTGAACTTGCATTGTGGTTTTTACCTGTGGAGAGCAAGAGTCAAACCAGAGAAATCAGCCATTGAAGACATGAGATGGTAAGAGTTACAATTAATTGCAATCGCTACAGTCACAAAGCAACAAAAAAAAGCCCTCATGTAGTCGTTTGGGCACCTTTTATTCAAATGACGAACAGTAACTCTTTTAGTGAAAGTCATGACGTATTGTCAGGTATTCCTCATCTACTGCGTTACATATTCTTAATAATTCTGCTTATAGGGTTTTCTGGCTGCTCCCCACAGCGTAGCAGTTTTGCCATCCTTGCGCATGAACACCTGTACGTACACGTCCCCAGACATGCAAAAGCTCTGCACACGGGAACAAGCACAACTTTCTGGAACAGATAGTTGATTGGCAGCAGGTGCACACTGATCGTTTCAGAATCAATAACTAATCAGAGGGTGTTTCTCAATTGGAAGGTCGCGTCCTACCTAGTCCAGTCCTTCTGAGGCGGCTGACTCCGGCACTGGATCAATTGTGAGAAAGTTAACTCAAACAAAATGGCATATATAAGAAAAATGAAAGACTCATTTACTCCCATCATTCCAAATGAGACTTTCTTCGGTGGAACATGATTTTGAGGACAGTCTTATTTTATCCAAACAAATGGAAGTAAATTGTAACGGTTTATCCATAAAACAAATTCCTCCATTTCTCTTCCACAGAAGAAATAAGTTTAGTAAGTGTTTTGAATGCAAGAAAATTGAGCAGCAGTGTTCTTCAATATAAAAAACGGCTAATAAGAGGTCTGTATTAAAGTTGTACGGCACACTTGCCATTTCTCAAAGATCTTACTGCACATGCTCTCTGAAGACCTGCTGTTGCCTTACAGAATGTTTGTTACGAGTGATGAGGGCTTTTTTAAAAAAAAAAAAAGCCCTTGTGTAGTCATTTGGGTGCCTTATTCAAATGACGAACATGGTCACTCATTTAGACTCAATTCCTTAACATTATGTTAAAACAAGTTCATATGCGTTTCCTCACCTTCTAACAGAAGGTCAGATAAACCATCCAACAAAGCCAGACGAGCCAGACTCTCTTCTGAACTTGCATTTTGTTTTTTACCTGTGGAGAGCAAGAGTCAAACAGAGAAATCAGCCATTGAAGACGAGATGGTAAGAGTTACAATCAACTGCAATCTCTACAGTCACTACGCAACAAAAAAAAGCCCTCATGTAGTCGTTTGGGCGCCTTTTATTCAAATGACGAACATGGTCACTTTTAGTGAAAGTGAAGACGTATTGTCAGGTATGGTGACCCATCCTTGAAATTTGTGCTCTGCATTTATCCCATCCAAGTGCACACACACAGCGGTGAGTAGTGAACACACAGTGAACACACCCGGAGCAGTGGGCAGCTATTGCTACAGCGCCCGGAGCGCAATTAGGGGTCAGGTGTCTTGCTCAAGGGCACTTTAGTCATGGTATCGAAGGTGGAGAGAGTGCTGTTCATTCACAATCTCCATCTTCAATTCCTGCCAGCGTGGGAATCGAACAGGCAACCTTCACGTTACAAGCCCAACTCCCTCCCAATTACCCCACGACTAATTTAGACTCAGTTTATATTAAAGGAGGAGATTAAAACAAATTCATGTCCGTTTCCTCACCTTCTAACAGAAGGTCAGATAAACCGTCCAACAAAAGCAGACGAGCCCGACTCTCCTCTGAACTTGCATTGTGGTTTTTACCTGGAGAGAGCAAGAGTCAAACCACAGAAATCAGCCATTGAGGACATGTTGAGATGGTAAGAGTTAATCAACTGTAATCTCTACAGTCACTACACAACTAGAAAATGGTCAAGTTATTTACAATACAGAAACACTTAAACTCAAGTCAGTTATATTCCTCATCTACTGCGTTACATATTGTTAATAATTCTGCTTATAGGGTTTTCTGGCTGCTCCCCACAGCGTAGCAGTTTTGCCATCCTTGCGCATGAACACCTGTACGTACACGTCCCCAGACATGCAAAAGCTCTGCACATGGGAACAAGCACAACTTTCTGGAACAGATTGTTGATTGGCAGCAGGTGCACACTGATCGTTTCAGAATCGCTCACTAATCAGAGGGTGTTTCTCAATTGGAAGGTCGCGTCCTACCTAGTCCAGTCCTTCTGAGGCGGCTGACTCCGGCACTGGATCAATTGTGAGAAAGTTAACTCAAACAAAATGACATATATAAGAAAAGTGAAAGACTCTCATTTACTCCCATTTCAAACTCCAATCATTCCAAATGAGACTTTCTTCGGTGGAACATGATTGAGGACCGTCTTATTTTATCCAAACAAATGTAAGTAAATTGTAACAGTTTATCCATAAAACATTCCTCTTCCACAGAAGAGATACAAGTTTAGGAAGTGTTAGGAATGCAAGAAACTATTGAGCAGCAGTGTTCTTCAATATAAAAAAACAGCTTATAAGAGGTCTGTATGGCACACTTGCCATTTCTCAAAGATCTTACTGCACATGCTCTCTGAAGACCTGCTGTTGCCTTACAGAATGTTTGTTACGAGTGATGAGGGCTTTTTTTTTAAAAAACATCCCTTCGTGTAGTCGCTTGGGCACCTTTTATTCAAACGACGAACATGGTCACTTATTTAGACTCAATTAGTTTATATTTGAGGAGGAGATTAAAACAAATTCATGTGTGTTTCCTCACCTTCTAACAGAAGGTCAGATAAACCGTCCAACAAAACCGGATGAGCCAGACTCTCCTCTGAACTTGCATTGTGGTTTTTACCTGGAGAGAGGAAGAGTCAAACCAGAGAAATCAGCCATTGAAGACATGTTGAGATGGCAGTTGATCGTAACTCTTATCTCTACTACATAACGAAGAAAACAGTCAATTTATTTACAGCACTTAAACTCAAGACAATAATATTCCTTCTCTATTGCTTTACAAAGATGTAAGTGAGTCAAGCATAACTGTCTTAAAACACGAACTCACCATCACACACCCACTGATGGCACAATAAAATCAAAGTAAAGAGTTGTGCCAAATCCATGTTGAACATGATACAAAACAGCAACAGTCTCTATTGGAACTAAATCTTATGCGACATCAGAACTTTATAACTGTGATCAGCAGCGTCTGGACGTTGGTGAACAGATTAATAATTGGCAGCAGGTGCGCGCTGGTCTGTTTCACAATCGCTCACTCGTTCACTAATCAGTTTCCCAATTGGAAGGTCGCGTCCTTCCTAGTCCAGTCCTTCTGAGGCTGCTGACTCCGGCATTGTTTCTTTGCTGCGTTCATTTAACTTCCAAAATGTCCGCTTCCAATGAGCAAAAGCGTTCAAATAAACTTTACCATTAGACATTCAAATTATTTGATGATAGCTACATTCGTTTTTGCTTTCTGTCAGCTGTTTTCAAAGCGATTTTATGTTATTTTTATTCTGTTTCTGCCGTAATTGTCACAAAAACATGAAATGCTCTCATCATGCGGTCAATGTGAACGTGACGCGTTATGAACTCACTGAGGTCTGAAGTGAGACTTTTAATTTGGGATATTCCCAGGTCCAACCTGAAACGCAGCATGAAAGGGATAGTTCACCCAAAAATGAAATTTATTTCATGATTTACTCTCCCTCAAGCCATCCTCGGTGTATATGACTATCTTCTTTCAGTCAAACACAATCTGTGATATTTAAAAATATCCTTAGTCCTCAAAGCTTTATAATGGTTGTTAATGGGGAGCACGTTTTAAAACAAAGAAAAAATGCATCCATCCATAATTGAAGTCAAAATATTTAAAACTTTATAAAATTCAAAACCGTACGCACACTTGAACTCTGTCATGGAAACTATCATGTATGGACCTCAGTTAAACTATTTAATAATCAATTAAAAAGGAATTTATCCCTATGATATTACACTGTACCCACATTGGATAGATGGATGATTCAGCTGTGGGCGCCATCTTCTGGTCAGACGCAGGAATTAATTCGTCACAACACTGGCAGTGCATTACTGGTGTTCTCTAGCCTTTGAGTGTGTGGACAAAAAGAATGAAAGAGAAAAAAAAGTGCTGAAATTTTAGATTTTGTTAGATCTGTACTATAACACTAATGTCCTCTTTAATCCATCCTCTGTGACGACGGCCGAGAAATCCCTGTAATGACGATCTGAACCATGTTCTTCACCTTTTCCATTAAGTGTGTGGCACAAAGGATTTGACACGTGAAATAAAAGTCAGGCGTAGTTGTGGCCTAACGGTGAGGGAGTCAGGCTCGTAATGTGAAGGTTGCTGGTTTGATTCCCACTCCGGCTGGATGACCTGCTACTTTTGGAAAGTTTCTGCAGTGTGCACATGATGTAAACTTTACTATCCCATGAGGCCACAGGAGAGGATTTGTGAATTGAGGTGAAATGACGCAACTGACGCTGGTAGATCTCACGATAACATGGATGTAATACGTCCAGATTTCATTCATACTAAACAGTTTCACCCTGTTCATGCTATCCTTGGGAGATATCATGAAGCATGGTGTTACATTGAGGTTTATAAAATCAAACAATTTCTGCAGGACAAAAAGATTGGTTGATTTTTAAATTGTTACCTGTGACACCTTATCTAAAGATTTATTACACCCATTTCACACTCCAATCTCTTTAATTGAATCAACACCTTCCATAATATTTGGCAAGTGCAACTGTTTTATATTACTTTTGTCAGATTGTGTTGATCAATGACTGACCTTGATAAATGCATTCATCTACAGATTTTCAAATGGGTCAGAAACTCCTCTTGTTTTGAGTGGCAAGAGCATTAGCGTTTTGAAAAAGGACAAAAACAAAGCTCATTTGCAATTCATTTAACTGCATTCTACATTCTTAACAGACTGCATTTTATTTAGACCATATAATTTTAGTTAGAAGTTCCCAAAGGGGAAGGAGCTTCGAGGGTCAGGTTACATTTGAGGGACTGTAGAGGCAGTGTGGCCATCACCTGCATTCATAGCTCAACACCTAATCATAGGCTAGCATTCAAAAAGTCAGCTAAAATGACCATTATGAAATCAAAGTTCCCAAGCAGACTCTGAACCCTTGACCAATTAAAACATTGATACCAAAGTCAACTCATTGATTTATAATCAGCTTTGTTAGGGTGCGAGACCCAGAGATGGACATCAGAAAAGCATTCAAGACTACATCAAGTTTTATTCAGTTAAACACTTCAGAGCCATTATCAATCTCCAAACCATCACTGAACACCTGAGCCAGTTGCCTCAGCCAGGCTGAAGTTAGCAGGAAGGCCAAAGTTGGATTCCACCGCTTCAGCATCTTGGGTGAGGTTGCCGTGAACGTCTGCAGATATTCCAGAACTAGAATTTGTTTGATGAGAGGAGTGGCCACCATTCTGCAGGTCCTAAACCAATCCTACACTTAAGAGGACCCGGCTCCTCTTTTTCCTGCCGAAACCTCCCCCAAAAACTGCAGATTCCTGGGTGAGGTTGTCATGAACACCTGAGCCAACTGCCTCAGCAGATTCATCCAGGCTAGTGTTAGTCGGGAGGCCAGAGTTGGATTCCACCACTTCAGCATCCTGACTGAAGTTGCCATTAAAACTGGAACTGGATTCCACAGCTGCATCCTGGCTGAAGTTGCCCAGAGCATCTGTAGACATTCCAGAACTTAATTAAACCTCAAATCTGATCTAAAAGTGAACTCAAATGGGTGCCAGTCACAAACTGCATTTGCAAGAATCATGAAAATTAAAGCAAACAAAATTGTTTCATAAAAGTAGAAAATAAGAACCCAAAATTAAGTTTATCATTTACGCAGGTCTCAAACTCCAGCCATTGCAAACATGACTTTCTTTGGTGGAACATGATTTTGAGGAATGCCTTATTGTATCCAAACAAATGGAAGTAAATTGTAACAAACAGTTTATCCATAAAACAAATTCCTCCATTTCTCTTCCACAGAAGAAATACAAGTTTAGTAAGTGTTTGGAACGCAAGTAAATATTGAGCAGCAGTGTTCTTCTGCATAAAAAAAAACAGCTTATAAGAGGTCTGTATTAAAGTTGTATGGCACACTTGCCATTTCTCAAAGATCTTACTGCACATGCTCTCTGAAGACCTGCTGTTGCCTTACAGAATGTTTGCTAACAGTGATGAAGGGCTGTTTAAAAAAAAAGCCCTTGTGTCGTCGCTTGGGCGCCTTTTATTCAAATGACAAACATGGTCACTCATTTAATATAAACTGAGTCTAGAGGAGGAGATTAAAACAAATTCATGTGCGTTTCGTCACCTTTTAACAGAAGCTCAGGTAAATCCAACAAAACCGGATGAGCCAGACTCTCCTCTGAACTTGCATTGTGGTTTTTACCTGTGGAGAGCAAGAGTCAAACCAGAGAAATCAGCCATTGAGGACATGAGATGGTAAGAGTTACAATTAATAGCAATCTTTACAGTCACTACGCAACAAAAAAAGAAGCTCTCATGTAGTCGTTTGGGTGCCTTTTGTAAGACTGTTCATTTTTAAAATATCTGTGGATATTTTCAAAGACATTGGCTTTGCGGTTTCAGTCCCCTCTCTCATGCTACAAGGGACATTTGGGAAGACACAAAGGAGCTGATAGTGATCAAGGCCTGTAGGCCAGATGCCTGTGCATCGGGGGTCTATGAATTGTCACACCTTTAGTACAGTGGGGGAAGTTTTACCTCTGATTGGTCAGTTTGAATGTCTCACATTTGGGTTACAGTCACATGGTCAAGGAAAAGGATAAAATATGCAACTATTGCTCTGTCTCGTTCCTTTACACTCTGCTCCCTTTTACGCTCGCTTCTTTTGACTCTCTGCTCTCTTACTTGGGCACTCTGTCCTCTCTTTCTATCTCTCAGGTGACTTTACATACATGCTGGGTACGATTAATGGTAGAAGTTTTTTATCTCCATCTATTTTGTAACCATAAACCAATATATTGTCATTAAACTCTTTCACTACAAATTATGTGCCAACTAGTTTGATTTGGTATTAACTTATATTTTACCTATTGCAATATAATATTGTCACATTATAGCAACGCTCTCCCATATATTTAGCTAATATAACTGCGCTTATTTCCGCCGTTGGTATAAGTTGCAGTGGGTGGTAATAGACAAGAAATGTACGGTTTGCTACCATCTTGCTGATAATATTTCTTAAGTCATTCGGCAACCCTGCAGCCTGAACCCCTGTAGGAGCTCCACCCTTACACTTTTATTCAAATGACGAACAGTCACTCATTTAGACACCATTTCTTAACATCACGTTAAAACAAGTTCATGTGCGTTTCCTCACCTTCTAACAGAAGCTCAGATAAACCATCCAACAAAGCCAGCCGCTCTTCTGAACTTGCATTGTGGTTTTTATCTGGGGAGAGCAAGAGTCAAACCTGAGAAATCAGCCATTGAAGACATGAGATGGTAAGAGTTATAATTAATTGCAATCTCTACAGTCACTACGCAACAAAAAAAAGCCCTCATGTAGTCGTTTGGGCGCCTTTTATTCAAATGACGAACATGGTCACTTTTAGTGAAAGTCGTTACAGTCAGGTATGGTGACCATACTTGAAATTTGTGCTCTGCATTTATCC
Source organism: Zacco platypus (assembly GCA_038088235.1). Taxonomy (NCBI): domain Eukaryota; kingdom Metazoa; phylum Chordata; class Actinopteri; order Cypriniformes; family Xenocyprididae; genus Zacco; species Zacco platypus. Next base: position 23,375,253 of record CM076070.1, read on the forward strand.
CATCCAAGTGCACACACACAGCAGTGAGTAGCGAACACACACCCGGAGCAGTGGGCAGCTATTGCTACAGCGCCCGGAGAGCAATTAGGGGTCAGGTGTCTTGCTCAAGGGCACTTTAGTCATGGTATTGAAGGTGGAGAGAGTGCTGTTTATTCACAATCCCCACCTTCAATTCCTGCCAGCGTGGGAATCGAACCAACAACCTTCACGTTACAAGCCCAACTCCCTCACCATTACCCCACGACTAATTTAGACTCAATTAGTTTATATTAAAGGAGGAGATTAAAACAAATTCATGTGCGTTTCCTCACCTTTTAACAGAAGCTCAGGTAAATCCTCCAACAAAAACAGATGAGCCAGACTCTCCTCTGAACTTGCATTGTGGTTTTTACCTGTGGAGAGCAAGAGTCAAACCACAGAAATCAGCCATTGAAGACATGAGATGGTAAGAGTTACAATCAACATCATAACATGAAAACAGTCAACTTATAGTCAGAAAAAAAGACCTGCTCTTGCCTTACAGAATGTTTGCTAACAGTGATGAAGGGCTGTTTACTCTGGTTTTAATTGGTCAAGGGTTCAAAGTCAACTCATTCATTTATAATCAGCTTTGTTAGGGTGCGAGACCCAGAGATGGACATCAGAAAAGCATTCAAGACTACATCAAGTTTTATTCAGTTAAACACTTCAAAGCCATTATCAATCTCCAAACCATCACTGAACACCTGAACCAGTTGCCTCAGCCAGGCTGAAGTTAGCAGGAAGGCCAGAGTTGGATTCCACCGCTTCAGCATCTTGGGTGAGGTTGCCATTAAAACTGGAACTGGATTCTACTTCCTGGCTGAAGTTGCCCGGAGCATCTGTAGACATTCCAGAACTTAATTAACGGAATTAAACCTCAAATCTGATCTAAATGTGAACTCAAATGGGTCAGTCACAAACTGTGCATTTGCAAGAATCGTGAAAATTAAAGCAAACAAAATGGCTTCATAAGGAGAAAATAAGAACCCAAAATTAAGTTTATCATTTACACAGGTCTCACTCCAGCCATTGCAAACATGAATTTCTTCGGTGGAACATGATATTTTGAGGAATGTCTTATTTTATCCCTACAAATGGAAATCAATGGTAACCAAAACTATTCCAAAAACAATCTCAATATTTCTGTTCCACAGACGAGAGAGAAACCAGAGGGGTTTAGTAAACGATTGGAACACAAGAAAACATTGAGCTGCCATGTTTTTCTGCATAAAAACTGGCTAATGAGAAGTCTGTTTAAAAGGTGCAAGTATGGCACACTTCCATTGCTGAAAGATCTTACTGCACATGCTCTCTGAAGACCTGCTCTTACCTGAAAGAATTTTGTTTAAAAAAATCATGCATGTTTCCTCACCTAATACAAGGTCAATAGCAGCATACCACAAGAGCAAAGCATACTCGGTCTTTGAACTTTCATTGTGGTTTTTACCTGGGGAGAGCAAGAGTCAAACCAGAGAAATCAGCCATTGAAGACATGAGATGGTAAGAGTTATTCAACTGTAATCTCCACTACAAAACATAAAAACAGTCAATTTATTTACAGCACTTAAACTCAAGACAATTATATTCCTTATGTATTGCTTTACAAAGATGTAAATGATTCCGCTCATAAGGTTTTGTGGTTCCTGCCCACAGTGTCGGGTGTTTCACACACACAACAAGCATAACTGTCTTAACACGAACTCACCATCACACACCCACTGATGGCACAATAAAATCAAAGTAAAGAGTTGTGCCAAAGCCATGTTGAACATGATACAAAACAGCAACAATCTCTGTTAGAACTAAATCTTATGCGACATCAGAACTTTATAACTGTGATCAGCAGCGTCTGGACATTCGTGAACAGATTAATAATTGGCAGCAGGTGCGCGCTGGTCTGTTTCACAATCGCTCACTCGTTCACTAATCAGTTTCCCAATTGGAAGGTCTCGTCCTTCCTAGTCCAGTCCTTCTGAGGCTGCTGACTCCGGCATTGTTTCTTTGCTGCGTTCCAGTCAGATCGGAAGTGGGATTTTTCTCACCCCCTTCTAGCAAACAACGTCTGGAACGCCACTCAAAGTTGGACGTTCGGGGTGTGAACTCGGGAAACGTCTCAGCCAGATGTGTTTGACATTTAACTTCCAAAATGTCCGCTTCCAATGAGCAAAAGCGTTCAAATAAAACTTTACCATTAGACATTCAAATTATTTGATGATAGCTACATTCATTTTTGCTTTCCGTCAGCTGTTTTCAAAGCGATTTTATGTTATTTTTATTCTGTTTTTGCCGTAATTGTCACACAAACATGAAATGCTCTCATCATGCGGTCAATGTGAACGTGACGTGTTATGAACTCAGAGGTCTGAAGTGAGACTTTTAATTTGGGATATTCCCTGGTCCAACCTGAAACGCAGCATGAAAGGGATAGTTCACCCAAAAATGAAATTTATTTCATGATTTACTCTCCCTCAAGCCATCCTCGGTGTATATGACTATCTTCTTTCAGTCAAACACAATCTGTGATATTTAAAAATATCCTTAGTCCTCAAAGCTTTATAATGGTTGTGAATGGGGAGCACTTTTTAAAACAAACAAAGAAAAAATGCATCCATTCATAATTGAAGTCAAAATATTTAAAACTTTATAAAATTCAAAACCGTACGCACACTTGAACTCTGTCATGGAAACTATCATGTATGGACCTCAGTTAAACTATTTAATAATCAATTAAAAAGGAATTTATACCTATTGTGGGAAAGGGTTAAGTAGGACTGTCTATGCACTAGTTCAGGTGGGTATGTGTTCGCACTGGTGTGTCGGTAAAGACACCTGAGACAAGGATTCAATTCCAGAATTTAATAGAACGATTCAGAATTGACAGGAATTGACAGCACAGTCAGATCACAAGGCATTCCTATTTGGCACAGGTGTGGACATTATAGATGTGTGTGTGGTCTGGAATTAACAAGAATTAACAAAGATAATCAGTAACATTAATAATCGTCAAACAAGCTAGAAACAATCATATATAATGTACTGCAAATAAACATTGTTGTAGTACTGTGTAAGGCCGCTAGGTGGCACATGAAGCTCACAAATAAAAGTAGGTAAAGGTCACTATAATTCGCTGCGTCATTAAGTAGAACGGTAATTATAACTAAAAGCACATAATTAACAATCCACACTATGTACAATATCAAGTACTATAAATCCTGCACATACAACATCACTCAAATCTATGTAACGAGGAATCAAACTTATTAGGAAAGCGATAGAGCAGATAAATTTGTACACGCGAATTGCTATCGCTGCTACAGTAAATAAACAATCTAGCAGTAGTAGACGAATACAATTATACTGTCACTTGACAAGCATAAATGAAGAATCTACTATTAAAGTATGGCAAATCAAACTTACATTGTATCAATGACTCACGAAATAAATGTCCACTTTATGAAATTTAACTGATCAGCTCAGAACACTTAATGATCCCGTCTCTTCTGCTCACGACTGACTGACGTCACACAATAACAAGCATGCTTATTGGTTGTGACTTCTTATCACTGCCGCCCCCAAATATGCGGAGCATATTTGCTCCCTTGTAGGCTTAATCAGTTTGTGGGGCTGGATCTTTGGCAGGTACATCTTCATCTGAGAAAGCAGGAAGGGGAATCAAACGAGCAACAGGTCTGGTGTAGATCTTATTATTTATTTGGATCTCAGCAATTCTGATCTGGCCATCTGTACCAGGAAAAGTTTTCATTACCTTGCCCACTGGCCACAAGGCACGAGGAACCTGGGGGTCTACAAGCATCACTACATCTCCGGTCGTAATGTTCCTCACATCAGAATGCCACTTGGAACGAGACTGTAGTGTAGGTAAGTAGTTGCGGATGAAACTTGACCAAAACTGATCAGCCAGTACCTGACTTTGCCTCCACCGTCGCCGCCCCGTGAGCTCACTGGCTGGATAGACTACAGGTGGCAAGGAACTATCTGGCCGCCCCATGAGCAAGTAGTTAGGTGTAACAGGATCAATGTCAGCTATGTTGCTTGAGGTGTATCCAAGTGGTTTACTATTGAGTATACCTTCCACTTCGATGAGAACTGTCAGAAGCACCTCTTCAGTCACTACTTGTGATCCAACGGTGGTGCGTAGAGCATTCTTCACTGACCTAATCTCTCTTTCCCAAGCCCCACCAAAGTGTGGAGCATTTGGTGGGTTAAAACGGAAGGATATTTTTTGCTTGGCCAGTTGTTGCTGTAATTGAGGGCTGAGTGATGAAAAGGCTTCTTGCACCTCTCTTTCTCCCCCACGGAAATTGGTGCCTTGGTCTGAGATTAACTCAAATGGTGTGCCACGCCGTGCTACAAACCTTCTTAAGGCCATCAGGAATGAGTCTGTATCAATTGAAGTGAGAAGATCCAGATGTACACTCCTTGTGGTGAGGCATTTAAAGATTATCCCCCACCTTTTCTCACTGCGTCTGCCAATCTTAATTTGGAATGGTCCGAAACAGTCCATGCCCGTACTATAAAATGGTGGCTTGTGTAGTCTCAAGCGGGCTGGTGGTAGATCTGCCATTTTGGGAATAATTGGCTTGCTCTTCCATCTTTGACAGTCTCTACATAGATGTTGATGCTTACGGATAGCTTCACGTCCTCTTAATATCCAGAAATTCCTCCTCATTTCTGCAAAAACTCTCTCTGGTCCTGGATGGCAGAGCTTGTTATCATAATCCTGGATCAGCAATTTAGTGCTGAAATGATGTGGATGCAGAACTATGGGATGGATTGTTGATGACTCCAGTCCTTCCGCTCGACGCAGACGGCCACCAACTCTGATGAGCTGACAAGATTCATCAAATTCTGGTGCAAGGGTGAGTAGCTGACTGGTTGACTGTACAGGCTTTCCAGCTTTGAGTAATCTGTACTCTTCAGGGAAACTTTCAATCTGGGTTTTCTGGAGAATTAGCGATTCTGCAGCTAGATAATCTGCAGCTGAGGGCTGTTCTGTTCCTTTAAGGCTCTGGACTGTTGCCTCTACTAGCTCCTTCCAGGAGCTGTAGGTATCAGGATCAGGAATGCTCGGGATAGTCACTTCTGTTGAAATGCCACAGAAAATTCCCTTGCGTTGTTCTGCTCTGTCTTCAGGGGATTGTATAGTAGGAGTTATCGGCCATGATGACTCAGGTTCAAGGAGGAATGATGGTCCTTGGCTCCATCTGTTGGACACTGACAGGTCTTTGAGGGTTTTACCTCGAGTAAGATCATCCGCTGGATTCCTATCAGAGTCCACGTATCGCCAGGTACACCTCGCACTAAGGTCTTGGATCTCAGCTATCCTTGTTCCGACGAATACTTTGAATCTGTATGATTCAGATGTTATCCAAGAGAGTACTGTTGTGGAATCTGTCCACAGGACCACTCTGCTGATTGCCAAAATCAGCTCAGTCTCAAGGAGTTTCGCTAGCTGAGCACCATTCAGGGCAGCACATAACTCCAATCGAGGGATGGTATGTCGCCGCTTAGGAGGAACTCTGGACCTTGCCATGATAAAGGCAAGCTGGATTTGACCGCTAGCATTTTCTGTGCGTAAATATGAGACAGACCCATAAGCCTGCTCCGATGCATCACAGAAGATGTGTATCTGCCTAGTGACCTGGGTCTGGTCAGTGTCTAAAGAGACGAAACAACGAGGCAGGGTGATGTTGGCCAAAGCAGGGAGTTCTTCTTCCCAGTCGCTCCAGGATTTCAAGAGGTCATCTGGTAGGTTGGGATCATCCCATTCCCTCTGCTTATCCCATAACCTTTGTACTAAGACTTTAGCTCGTGTGGTAAATGGGAGAATGAAACCAAGAGGGTCATACTGAGTTGCGAGTACCCTGTAGACATGACGAAGGGTACGTGGTCCAGGGGTCACTTGGCGCGTTTTATACCCGAGGGTGTCTAATTGGCAGTACCATCTTAAACCTAGGGCAGATTCCTGTATGTCAGAGCGGTCTTGTGACAGCCACAGCTCTGTACTGTTGGATCGTGCTTCCTCTGGCAGGTGTTCAACCACACTGGAAACATTACTTGCCCACTGACGAAGATCAAAACCACCACTGGCCAGGAGTTGGCGGAGTTTATCCACAAGTTGTTTCGCTTCTTCGGATGATGGTAGGCTCTGCAAGCAGTTGTCCACGTAGAAGTTTCTCTCAACCGTGGCTCTGACATCATCACCAGCATTGCTATGATACATGACGTGCTGTTGAAGGGCATAAATCGCACAACACGGACTACAGGTGGTGCTAAAGGGCAACACCTGCCACTCATAGACATCCGGAGGTTTGGTTCTATCCAGGTCCCGCCACACAAATGCAGCTGCTTTGTTGGGGTCCCTTTCCAAACGCTTCTCTGTGCTTCTTAAGTTGGACAGTACTGCCTCTTTAGGAGCTTGAAGAAGAGGCATGTCTTTCTTTCGAAGGAGTGGGGTAGCATATCGGCTGACTCCATCAACCAATACTCTGGTGGTCTGAGTCTGTAGAAGGTTAAGGGCCTCCTCATCTTGTTTGGAGCGTGTAACCAGTCCCTCTGACCTGATGGGGAGAACGTCAGCCTGCCATAGTCTTTCAACATTCTGGAAAAGCTCAACCATCGAAGGTTTAATGGTGATGTGCAGACACTGTTGGGGCTTTAATTTCTCTTCAAGGACTCGTGCTGGCCCTTGCATTGTCCAGCCTAGGCGTGTCTTGATGGCTGCAGGGCCCCCTGGTGGACCAAGACGGACTGGTTCTATAGGGGTTATCAGGTGAGGATGGTCTGCCCCGATTAACAGCAGTGGGTTGGCTTTATGGATGGGCTGAAGCAGTAGACCTCTCAAGTGGCTGTATTTCTGTTGAAGGGCTGTAACAGATTATGAATGTTCTGCCAGGCTCAAGGGTTCAGCTGTGAAGGCTCTCTCGATGAGATAGCTTTTATGGGGTTGAGAGGGTGTTGAGATCCTGAAGGAAACTGCTGAACCGTGGAGCTTTGTGATGTCTTGTCTTATGGTTCTTAAGGCTAAATCCTCTGGCTGTCCTGTGAGACCTAGTCTTTGAGCTGCTGATGACAGAAGGATGGTGCGCTCAGAACCGTCATCGAGTACAGCATATGTGTCTAAGCTCTTACCCTTGTGTTGCAGGATTACTCTAATGACCTTGAGAAGCACTCGACTGGACCCTTCAGGCCTATCCATATACAGGGGGGTGTTGGTAGAGCTGACAAGGCAGGTGCCTTCCTTCACTGGCTTGTCATTCACGTCATGGAGAATTTGCAAGTGCTTTCCGTTGCACAGACGACATGGCTTCTTCAAAGTGCATTGTGCAGCTCGATGGGAGCGTCCACACTTCCAACATCTATTATTCGTCTTTATCCACTCAGTCACTTGGTCTTTGGAAAGTGCTTGGAAGGATGTACACTGACTCAGGTAATGGTCTTTGCGGTCACAGTAAGGACAGAAGGCGTTGCTTCTAGTTGTGCTATTAGCTGGCTGTGGTAGCATTGGTGATCATGGTTGATCTGCACCATGAAGGATGGTGATTGGTTGAGATTTTACCTTGGGATCTCTGCGGAAGTCCATTCTCTGCCTGGCTCTGTCTCTACGAACTCTGTCTCCACCAAGGCTTTCAGGGTCTTGACACCATGATTCAAACTTGAGCCACTTAGCCAAGTCAAGGAGTGTGTAAACTATACCTGGCTCATAACTCATGTGTCTTCTGAAAGATGACCGCAGCTCTGCTGGTAGTTTGGTGAGAAGTCGAGCCACATGAGATCCACACCGTAATTCAACCTCTCCTTCTGTGCCTAGTGTCTTGAGGAGACCTACAAGTGCCTGGATTTGGAGAGCGAAGCGTTCAAAGCCAGCTATATCTCCAGATTGGACATCCGGAGAGTCCATAACAGCAGCTATTCTATTTAGCGCGAGTTGGTGAGGTCGCCCAAACCTTTCAGTGAGTGCTGCCATAGTGTCTGAATATGGGGTAATGGAGTTCAAAAATGAATCAGCTATCAGGCGAGCTTCCATTAACTTCAAGTGATCAACTAAAACTTGGTACTTGAAGAGTTCAGTTGCGTCCTCTGGCAACAGATTTCCCAAGGCTAACTTAAGGCGGGCGAATTCACCTGGGTCTCGGTGGGTAAAGTCCGGTATAGTTGGCTGTGGACCTCTGTATGTTGTCTCCTGTCTAGTCACATTCATCTGCCACCTAGGCTGGTTTGCTGGTAACCTGTAGGGCTGAATGGAATAGTGTGAAGTAGGCATAGAAGGGGTAGGGGCTGACCTGTCCATCTCTGGCTTCTGTCGACCTAGGTGATGTCTGTAGGGGTCAGGTGAGCTTGAAGGAACATGAGCTGAGACTCTCCCAATAGCAGCATTATCATCATAATGATGTTGAACTGGAGGAGGAGCATGATGGGCATCATCGATTATATCATAAGGGTTTGTACTCTTTGGAATGGGAATTCTGCGTGGTGCTGGTACTGGATGAGCACGGGATGCTAGTTTTGACACAGGTGTTTCTGACTCCCTGTAAATAGTTCTGGGTGAGGGCACCGGAAGTGTTGAGGATACGTGCTGTTGTTTAGGAGCAGGAGATGACATCTGACTTGACTGGCTCCTCATTAACATGTCTTGCATACCTTGTTGGATATCTGTTAGTCGTCTGATCTCCTCTCTCATTGATAATTGAAAATGACGAAGCTCTCTATTCTCTCTTTCAAGGTCATGCACTGTCTTGTGAAGATCCAGAGGTAAGGAATGGGTATAGTCATCTTGCACGCTCCACTGGTCTCTAATGAGGTACCATGGCTCTGTTTGTGGACCTGTTACTTCTAAAGAATCAGGTGTTCCTTCGGCGCCCTCTTCTGGGCTATAATCAATCTCTGCAAGCACCTGTGATGTCATCTGTCTGGTAATCTTCTCGCCCATGTGTCTGCTGTGCTGTCAGTGTGAAAGGTACAGTAACTTGAGGTTTACCTGGATACTGAACTTCAAATTCTTGGAGGTATGTAAGCTGGCGAACTGAACGTTTAGGCCGTGCACCTTGAGATCCTTGAGGTTCTGACATCTTGAGTCCAGTGTAAACACTCGATCCGGCTCGAAGGACCAAATGTGGGAAAGGGTTAAGTAGGACTGTCTATGCACTAGTTCAGGTGGGTATGTGATCGCACTGGCGTGTCGGTAAAGACACCTGAGACAAGGATTCAATTCCAGAATTTAATAGAACGATTCAGAATTGACAGGAATTGACAGCACAGTCAGATCACAGGGCATTCCTATTTGGCACAGGTGTGGACATTATAGATGTGTGTGTGGTCTGGAATTAACAAGAATTAACAAAGATAATCAGTAACATTAATAATCGTCAAACAAGCTAGAAACAATCATATATAATGTACTGCAAATAAACATTGTTGTAGTACTGTGCAAGGCCGCTAGGTGGCACATGAAGCTCACAAATAAAAGTAGGTAAAGGTCACTATAATTCGCTGCGTCATTAAGTAGAACGGTAATTATAACTAAAAGCACATAATTAACAATCCACACTATGTACAATATCAAGTACTATAAATCCTGCACATACAACATCACTCAAATCTATGTAACGAGGAATCAAACTTATTAGGAAAGCGATAGAGCAGATAAATTTGTACACGCGAATTGCTATCGCTGCTACAGTAAATAAACAATCTAGCAGTAGTAGACGAATACAATTATACAGTCACTTGACAAGCATAAATGAAGAATCTACTATTAAAGTATGGCAAATCAAACTTACATTGTATCAATGACTCACGAAATAAATGTCCACTTTATGAAATTTAACTGATCAGCTCAGAACACTTAATGATCCCGTCACACAATAACAAGCATGCTTATTGGTTGTGACTTCTTATCACCTATGATATTACACTGTACCCACATTGGATGGATGGTTGATTCAGCTGTGGGCGCCATCTTCTGGTCAGACGCAGGAATTAATTCGTCACAACACTGGCAGTGCATTACTGGTGTTCTCTAGCCCTTGAATGTATGGACAAAAAGATTGAAAGAGAAAAAAAAAAGTGCTGAAATTTTAGATTTTGTTAGATCTGTACTATAACACTAATGTCCTCTTTAATCCATCCTCTGTGACGACGGCCGAGAAATCCCTGTAATGACGATCTGAACCATGTTCTTCACCTTTTCCATTAAGTGTGTGGCACAAAGGATTTGACACGTGAAATAAAAGTCAGGCGTAGTTGTGGCCTAACGGTGAGGGAGTCAGGCTCGTAAAGTGAAAGTTGCTGGTTTGATTCCCACTCTGGCTGGATGACCTGCTACTTTCGGAAAGATTCTGCAGTGTGCACATGATGGAAACTTTACTATCCCATGAGGCCACAGGAGAGGATTTGTGAATGGAGGTGAAATGACGCAACTGACGCTGGTAGATTTCACGATAACATGGATGTAATACGTCCAGATTTCATTCATACTAAACAGTGTTTCACCCTGTACATGCTATCCTTGGGAGATATCATGAAGCATGGTGTTACATTGACATTTATAAAATCAAACAATTTCTGCTGGACAAAAAGATTGTTATTTGTGACACCTTATCTAAAGATTTATTACTCCCATTTCACACTCCAATCTCTTTAATTGAATCAACACCTTCCATAATATGGCAAGTGCAACTGTTTTGTATTACTTGTGTCAGATTGTGTTGGTCAATGACTGACCTTGATAAATGCATTCATCTACAGATTTTCAAATGGTTCAGAAACTCCTCTTGTTTTGAGTGGCTAGAGCATTAGAGTTTTGTAAAAGGACAAAAAAGCTCATTTGCAAGTCATTTAACTGCATTATACATTTGCTTAACAGACAGCATTTTATTTAACCCATATTAGACCATCAAGTTTGAATTAGAAATTCCCAAAGGGGAAGGAGCTTCGAGGGTCAGGTTACATTTGAGGGACTGTAGAGGCAGTGTGGCCATCACCTGCATTCATAGCTCAACACCTAATCATAGGCTAGCATTCAAAAAGTCGGCTAAAATGACCATTATGAAATCAAAGTTCCCAAGCGGACTCTGAACCCTTGACCAATTAAAACATTGATACCGAAGTCAACTCATTCACTTATAATCAGCTTTGTTAGGGTGCGAGACCCAGAGATGGACATCAGAAAAGCATTCAAGACTACATCAAGTTTTATTCAGTTAAACACTTCAGAGCCATTATCAATCTCCAAACCATCACTGAACACTTGAACCAGTTGCCTCAGCCAGGCTGAAGTTAGCAGGAAGGCCAAAGTTGGATTCCACAGCCCCTGCATCCTGGGTGATGTTACTTCCTATTCCAGAGAGAAATCATACAGGTTTAATAAATGTTTGGAACGCAAGAAAATATTGAGCAGCTGCATTCTTCTGCATAAAAACCAGCTAATGAGACGTCTGTATAAGAGTCGTATGGCACACTTGCCATTTCTCAAAGATCTTACTGCACATGCTCTCTGAAGACCTGCTGTTGCCTTACAGAATGTTACGAGTGATGAAGGGCTTTTTTAAAAAAAAAAAGCCCTTGTGTAGTCATTTGGGTGCCTTTTATTCAAATGACGAACATGGTCACTTATTTAGACTCAATTCCTTAACATTATGTTAAAACAAGTTCATATGCGTTTCCTCACCTTCTAACAGAAGGTCAGATAAACCATCCAACAAAGCCAGACGAGCCAGACTCTCTTCTGAACTTGCATTTTGTTTTTTACCTGTGGAGAGCAAGAGTCAAACCACAGAAATCAGCCATTGAAGACATGAGATGTAAGAGTTACAATCAACAACATAACATGAAAACATTCTGTAAGGCAAGAGCAGGTCTTTTTTCTGACTATAAGTTGACTGTTTGCTAACAGTGATGAAGGGCTGTTTTAAAAAAAAAGCCCTCATGTAGTCGTTTGGGCGCCTTTTATTCAAATGACGAACATGGTCACTTTTAGTGAAAGTGAAAGTCGTGACGTATTGTCAGGTATGGTGACCATACTTGAAATTTGTGCTCGCCATTTATCCCATCCAAGTGCACACACACAGCGGTGAGTAGTGAACACACACACACACACAGTGAACACACACCCGGAGCAGTGGGCAGCTATTGCTACAGCGCCCGGAGAGCAATTAGGGGTCAGGTGTCTTGCTCAAGGGCACTTTAGTCATGGTATCGAAGGTGGAGAGAGTGCTGTTCATTCACAATCTCCATCTTCAATTCCTGCCAGCGTGGGAATCGAACCAACAACCTTCACGTTACAAGCCCAACTCCCTCACCATTACCCCACGACTAATTTAGACTCAATTAGTTTATATTAAAGGAGGAGATTAAAACAAATTCATGTGCGTTTCCTCACCTTCTAACAGAAGCTCAGGTAAACCATCCAACAAAGCCAGACGAGCCAGACTCTCTTCTGAACTTGCATTTTGTTTTTTACCTGTGGAGAGCAAGAGTCAAACCACAGAAATCAGCCATTGAGGACATGAGATGGTAAGAGTTACAATTAATTGCAATCTCTACAGTCACTACGCAACAACAAAAATGCCCTTGTGTAGTCGTTTGGGCGCCTTTAATTCAAATGACGAACATGGTCACTCAATTCCTTAACATTACGTTAAAACAAGATTAAAACAAATTCACGTGGGTTTCCTCACTTTCTAACAGAAGGTCAGATAAACCATCCAACAAAGCCAGACTCTCCTCTGAACTTGCATTGTGGTTTTTACCTTGAGAGAGCAAGAGTCAAACCAGAGAAATCAGCCATTGAAGACATGAGATGGTAAGAGTTAATCAACTGTAATCTCTACAGTCACTACACAACTAGAAAACAGTCAAGTTATTTACAATACAGAAACACTTAAACTCAAGTCAGTTATATTCCTCATCTACTGAGTTACATATTGTTAATAATTCTGCTTATAGGGTTTTCTGGCTGCTCCCCACAGCGTAGCAGTTTTGCCATCCTTGCGCATGAACACCTGTACGTACACGTCCCCAGACATGCAAAAGCTCTGCACACGGGAAGCACAACTTTCTGGAACAGATTGTTGATTGGCAGCAGGTGCACACTGATCGTTTCAGAATCACTCACTAATCAGCGGGTGTTTCTCAATTGGAAGGTCGCGTCCTACCTAGTCCAGTCCTTCTGAGGCGGCTGACTCCGGCACTGGATCAATTGTGAGAAAGTTAACTCAAACAAAATGGCTTATATAAGAAAATGAAAGATTCTCATTTACTCCCATCATTCCAAATGAGACTTTCTTCGGTGGAACATGATTTTGAGGACAGTCTTATTGTATCCAAACAAATGGAAGTAAATTGTAACAAACAGTTTATCCATAAAACAAATTCCTCCATTTCTCTTCCACAGAAGAAATACAAGTTTAGTAAGTGTTTGGAACGCAAGAAAATTGAGCAGCAGTGTTCTTCTGCATAAAAAACGGCTAATAAGAGGTCTGTATTAAAGTTGTATGGCACACTTGCCATTTCTCAAAGATCTTACTGCACATGCTCTCTGAAGACCTGCTGTTGCCTTACAGAATGTTTGCTAACAGTGATGAAGGGCTGTTTAAAAAAAAGCCCTCATGTAATCGTTTGGGCGCCTTTTATTCAAATGACGAACATAGTCACTCATTTAGACTCCATTCCTCAACATTACATTAAAACAAATTCACGTGGGTTTCCTCACCTTCTAACAGAAGCTCAGATAAACCGTCCAACAAAACCGGATGAGCCCGACTCTCCTCTGAACTTGCATTGTGGTTTTTACCTGGAGAGAGCAGGAGTCAAACCACAGAAATCAGGCATTGAAGACATGAGATGGTAAGAGTTACAATCAACATCATAACATGAAAACAGTCAACTTGTAGTCAGAAAAAAGACCTGCTCTTGCCTTACAGAATGTTTGCTAACAGTGATGAAGGGCTGTTTACTCTGGTTTTAATTGGTCAAGGGTTCAAAGTCAACTCATTCATATATAATCAGCTTTGTTAGGGTGCGAGACCCAGTGATGGACATCAGAAAAGCATTCAAGACTACATCAAGTTTTATTCAGTTAAACACTTCAGAGCCATTAGCAATCTCCAAACCATCACTGAACACCTGAACCAGTTGCCTCAGCCAGGCTGAAGTTAGCAGGAAGGCCAGAGTTGGATTCCACCGCTTCAGCATCTTGGGTGAGGTTGCCATTAAAACTGGAACTGGATTCTACTTCCTGGCTGAAGTTGCCCGGAGCATCTGTAGACATTCCAGAACTTAATTAACGGAATTAAACCTCAAATCTGATCTAAATGTGAACTCAAATGGGTCAGTCACAAACTGTGCATTTGCAAGAATCGTGAAAATTAAAGCAAACAAAATGGCTTAAGGAGAAAAGAAGAACCCAAAATTAAGTTTGTCATTTACGCAGGTCTCACTCCAGTCATTGCAAACATGACTTTCTTCGGTGGAACATGATATTTTGAGGAATGTCTTATTTTATCCCTACAAATGGAAATCAATGTAATCAAAACTATTCCAAAAACAATCTCAATATTTCTGTTCCACAGTCGAGAGAGAAACCAGAGGGGTTTAGTAAATGATTGGAACGCAAGAAAACATTGAGCTGCCATGTTTTTCTGCAAAAAACTGGCTAATGAGAAGTCCGTTTAAAAGGTGCGAGTATGGCACACTTCCATTGCTGAAAGATCTTACTGCACATGCTCTCTGAAGACCTGCTCTTGCCTGAAAGAATTTTGTTTAAAAAAACTTTAAAAAAAATTCATGCACGTTTCCTCACCTAATACAAGGTCAATAGCAGCATACCACAAGAGCAAAGCATACTCTGTCTTTGAACTTTCATTGTGGTTTTTACCTGTGGAGAGCAAGAGTCAAACCAGAGAAATCAGCCATTGAAGACATGAGATGGTAAGAGTTATTCAACTGTAATCTCCACTACAAAACATAAAAACAGTCAATTTATTTACAGCACTTCAACTCAAGACAATTATATTCCTTATGTATTGCTTTACAAAGATGTAAATGATTCCACTAATAAGGTTTTGGGGTTCCTGCCCACAGTGTCGGGTGTTTCACACACACAACAAGCATAACTGTCTTAAAACACGAACTCACCATCACACACCCACTGATGGCACAATAAAATCAAAGTAAAGAGTTGTGCCAAATCCATGTTGAACATGATACAAAACAGCAACAGTCTCTATTGGAACTAAATCTTATGCGACATCAGAACTTTATAACTGTGATCAGCAGCGTCTGGACGTTGGTGAACAGATTAATAATTGGCAGCAGGTGCGCGCTGGTCTGTTTCACAATCGCTCACTCGTCCACTAATCAGTTTCCCAATTGGAAGGTCGCGTCCTTCCTAGTCCAGTCCTTCTGAGGCTGCTGACTCCGGCATTGTTTCTTTGCTGCGTTCCAGTCAGATCGGAAGTGGGATTTTTCTCACCCCCTTCTAGCAAATAACGTCTGGAACGCCACTCAAAGTTGGACGTTCGGCGTGTGAACTCGGGAAACGTCTCAGCCAGATGTGTTTGACATTTAACTTCCAAAATGTCCGCTTCCAATGAGCAAAAACGTTCAAACAAACTTTACCATTAGACATTGAAATTATTTGATGATAGCTACATTCGTTTTTGCTTTCCGTCAGCTGTTTTCAAAGCGATTTTATGTTATTTTTATTCGGTTTTTGCCGTAATTGTCACAAAAACATGAAATGCTCTCATCATGCGGTCAATGTGAACGTGACGCGTTATGAACTCACTGAGGTCTGAAGTGAGACTTTTAATTTGGGATATTCCCAAGTGAAGATGAATGAGTGCTTTACGGGTGTAGAACGACATGAGGGTGAAGAATTAATGACAGAATTTTCATTTTTTGGTGAACTATCCCTTTAAATTATTTTTAGCAAATTGTCAGAACACATTAAAATTTATTTTTACTATTTTTACTATATGAAAAGTGCCTTAGTATATATGTAGTGCCTATAAATAACGGTAGGGGGCGTTCCGAACGGTAGGGGCGTGTCGAACGGTAGGGGGCGTTCTGAACGGTAGGGGCATGCCGAACGGTAGGGGCGTGTCGAACGGTAGGGGCATGCCGAACGGTAGGGGCGTGTCGAACGGTAGGGGCGTGTCCAACGGTAGGGGCGTGTCGAACGGTAGGACATCTGAACATTGTTTCCTCATAAATCACACTCACTCACTCTCGCACACACACACACAAAACGCATCGTATTTTAGCTATCGTAATAGATAGTTATATGTTTATCTATGTGATTAATGCCAGGGCTGGGTAGGTTACTTTTAAAATGTATTTCACCACAGATTACAAAATACTTGCTTTAAAAAGTAATTTGTAACATATTTCGTTACATTACTCAAGTTTAGTAACTTAATCTAAATACTTTAGAATACTTTGGAATACTAATAATTGTGGAACAAACACAAAAAAAGTAATTGCAAGTTTTTATCTCACAATTCTGACCTTTTCCCTCAAAATTGCGTGATATAAAGTTGCAATTGTGAGTTATAAAGTCATAATTATGAGAAATAAACTGACAATATTGAGAAAAGTCAGAATTATGAGATATAAACTCAGATACTAAATTCACAATTGCAAGAAAAAAAATCAGTATTGCAAGTTTATATCTCCCAATTCTGACTTTATAACTTGCAATTGTGAGTTTAAATCTCGCAATTCTGAGAAAAAGAAGTCCGAATTGCAATAATAATGATAATATTTATTTAAAATAATCTTTCCGCTTCTTCTATAAAACTTACTAACATAAACCAAACACAGGCAAAAAGGCTATTATTCTGCCTGCATTATAGAAAAAAAAATCTATCCCCTAAAAGGACTTTATGCATGGCTCACTTTTTTTTTTTTTTTTGGTCTTTTGAATTATTGATTTTACAAAATGATCTCGCATGTGACCTAACATGTGCTTTACTTCCTTGTTGGCAAAAATGTCAATCACATGGCAAATAGATTTCATTGGCTCAGGGGATGCCATATGATATTACTATTGTTGTAAGTTCTTTTTTAAATGACGCTATCACATGGTTAAGGAAGCGTCGCGTTATTTAAAGGGGACGTGCACGCGTTATGCGTGGACAGGATGATGCTTCTCGCTTTTTAACCTTCTGCTGAAGGGTTAACTCGTTCATATTTATGATGATGATGGTCCAGTCCAATGGTACAGCTCATGAATATTGAGAAGCAAGCCTTCAACATAGTAGAAGTGGAGGATTTTGAGCGCTCGCGTGTACAGTTGAACACACGGACACAATGGCGGGAATGAAGCTCAAGTTTAATTATTAATGTTAACTATTATGACCGCTATTTAAGAAATAGCCTTGAATTGAAGTTCACACCTCGCACGTGAGTCCACTTTGATGTGTTACATTGTAACTGTTTGTATCCGAACAGAGCGCGCGCGGGTATTGTTGACTGGATCTGCTGCTGACTGACGTGTTTAATGTGTGTTTTGCAGGCCACCATGCCGTTAATACGAATGCTGAACAGATTGAGTGGATTTGTGCACTGGAAACAAGTTTTGGGAGGCAGATTACAGCACACTGCTGCCAATTCATCTGCATGCAACTATCAGCTGCTGCCTGACTGCTTGGGTGAGGAGTTTCCAGACAGTTCCGTTAAGAACTTTTATTATCAACTTGAAATAAGCTGCACTTTACAATAAGGTTTCATTTCTTAACATAAGATAACTGCTTTGAACTAACAATGGAAAGTATTGTGCGAAGCATTTGTGAGTTCAAGTTCAAGTCCTACTGGGAAGTTCGACTTTCAATAACTACACAAAAATACAAAATAAAAAATAATAACTAATCAATAACTAATATTGTGGTATTTCGCCATGTTTTTTACTGACATGAAGTAAAGATCAGGGATTGAAGAACTAGTTTTATACGACTTTGTCGTGTGCGTTCAACTCGTAAATACGATCTTTTTGAAATGTTAATTTCAACATTCACTAATACATTGTTAAAATCAAAAGTGTAATGCTATTTAACATGAAATGGCAACAAAGATTTATATTTATTCTAAATAACATTATCAAAGATGTCTAAATACTGTAACACATAATGTTTTACACATTGTTAGTTAGTGATTGTTAACACACAAACTAATATTAACTAATGGGATCTTATTTACTCTGACAGTCTGAAAAAGCGGAGTTAAGATTCATGTTTTCGACTGTTTTCATGTTTTGTGATAGTTGTTTGAGTCATTTTATAATTCACTCGTCACTGCAACTTTTTCTCACGATTTGTTTTTTCTCCTCACAATTGTGAGTTTGCATTTCACAATTCTCACTTTTTCTCAGAATTGCGAGATTTAAACCCACAATTGCAAGTTATAAAGTCAGAATTGGGAGATATAAACTTGCAATACTGACTTTTTTACTTGCAATTGTGAGTTTAGTATGAGTTTATATCTCATAATTCTGACTTTTCTCAATATTGCGAGTTTATATCTCATAATTATGACTTTATAACTCGCAATTGCAACTTTATATCACACAATACTGAGGGAAAAAATCAGAATTGTGAGATAAAAACTTGCAATTACCTTTTTTGTGTTTGTTCCACACTTATTAGTATTCCAAAGTATTCTAAAGTATTTAGATTAAGTTACTAAACTTGAGTAATGTAACGAAATACATTACAAATGACTTTTTAAAGCATGTATTTTGTAATCTGTAGTGAAATACATTTTAAAAGTAACCTACCCAGCCCTGCATATACTGATATATCTCTTCCTACAACTTCTCTAAAGGAGCCCAAAATGGCCCCTTGCGTGTATTCAGGGGCGGGGTTTATGTAAATTTGGGGTTTGTGATGTCACCAGCCCGGGAAGAAGCTCATTGTAGTCCCTGCCAGCCGTTTGTTGCTCTCCTAAAACAGCAAATTCTTTAAAAGAAAAGTTTTGAGCGTCATACCTTTGCAGATGTTGTTTCTGGTCAAACAGCAACATTACAAACTATCTAAAGTTAAAATAGAGTAATCATAATCACCCATTCCTTTAAATTGCATGCGATCATAAATGGTAGTAAAACAAAAGATGAACAATTGTTATTAATTCATATGTTTCTGCAGAGCTCAAGTATGGTGGTCTCGTAATGCACTTTGACTATGTTTGGCTGAGAGATCACTGCCGCTCAGCTTCATGCTACAACTCAAAAACCAACCAGCGAAACCTGGACACCACCAGCATCGATCTGAACATCAGGCCTTTAAAGAGCAGAGTGGACGAACACAACCTCTTCTTGACATGTGAGTGCAGAACCGTGCTTTAATCCGACTGGAAAGTTTCACCTCAGTTGAAGTCTGTGCCCTGGAAACTGCCTCACAGGCAAATTAAATGAACTTTCTGTCTTTATTTACTCTCCCTCATGTTATCAAGCTCCAAAAACTCACCGTAAAAGTAGCCCATATGGCTCACGTTCATATGATTGCGTTGTTATTCAGTGATAATCTTATCCTTTGTCAAATCTCTGATCCATTCTCACTCGGTTTGATGTGATGCCACTTACTGTCAAATATAGATTATTTAAAGGGATAGTTCACCCAAAAATGAAAATTCTGTCATCCAAACCTGTATGAATGTTTGTTCTGCTGAACACAAAGGAAGATATTTGGAAGAATGTTTGTACCCAAGCAGTTCTTGCCCCCCATTGACTACCATAGTATTTTTTCCCCCTATGATGGTAGTCAATGAGATTTGCTCGGTTATAAACATTCGTCTAAATACCTTCACAAACTAACATTAAGTGATGGGATCTTATTGTAAAATGTTATCTTGAAACTGAGAATCGAAACTGTCTCTCAACTAAATATTCAGATAAAGAAAATATTTCATTATACACTAGTGGTCACGTGTTTTTTTTTTTTTTTTTATCAGCTGATGTTGAGAACAAGGCAGACAATGGACACTATAATGTTGGTTTATGTAATACAATTTAATAGTAGATTTTTGGAAGAATATTTGGAAGCAGATCAAAATACCATAGTCAATCCCTCCAGAAAAACGCGATTATGCGATCGCTTGATTTCATGCATAATCAGCCAAAGTCCGCATATTTATGCAGGGGTCGCATTTTTTCAAATATGCCGCATAAATTGCCGATTTCAGCGAGCAAAATATGCGGGGCTAGCATGATTTCATAAACACTGTATTTTCGTTGCACAAAAGTCACATGTATCTCAGCAGAAAGTTGAAAAATGTTGCATTTACGTCACACAAGTAAAGCGCCATTATTTCCCTCCTGTTGCCATGGGAACCTTATGAAGTGACGTAATTACACAACGTGAACATCATCTGCAAACCCCGCGGTGAAACCGTGATGAAGACGCAGATCATTCTCATTTGCCAACAAAAATAAGCGCAAAAGAGCGCGTGAAGCAGTTTCCCGGTGTGTCACATGACAGTTATTATTTTGCACTCCGTGTAACTGCGTGTCGGACCGCAGACAACGCTGTATATTAGTAGTGTGTAAAATAATTCACGTTGCAGTAAGAGATTGGAAGCACTTAATTTAACAGAAGATGTGTGTTTTGTACAGCTACCTCTGTAAAACAGGAAGCACACATTTTATTTTTTTATATTTTATTTATTCATTTTTACAGAAGTTGTTGAATATTTCTTTTGTGAAGCGACAGAACTTGTTTGACTCAATGTTTTGTAAGTTTGATTCATGTGTTCATGAAGGTCTGAAATAAAACAGAATGAGAACTTCAATATTCTGTGATTTAGTATCTTGAAGTATCAGAAACGACTCTTGACATGAAGGCAGTATCTAGAGGGAATCACCTTTTTTTCTCTTTTGCATCAAACCGCAGTTTTTCCAAGTTCCCGCAATTTCATCGCATAAAATTGCAAAAGTATCCCGCATATTCCATCGCATTTTTTAAGAAAACATGGATTTTTGCCCACAACAATCACAAAAAAAAAAATCTGCGTTTTTCTAGAGGAACTGACGGTTACAATCATTCGTCCAAATATCTTCACAAACTAACATTTAGTAATGGGATCTTATTGTAAAGTGTTTCCTTGAAACGGAGGGTCTAAAAAGATCATTTTGTTTCTTAATTCATTATACACAACAAGAATTTTTTTATTTTTTTTTATTTATTGGCTGATAAAGATACCTTGAGTAGGGGCACACTTGCCACTATAATGTTGGTTTATCTAATACAATTTAATGGTAGATGTTTGGAAGAATATTTGGAAACAAATCTCGCCCCCCATTGACTACCATAAAAAATTTGTTAAAAAATGCTCATTACTGCTCTGTTACAAACATGCATCCAAATATCTTCCTTTGTGTTCAGCAGAACAAAGAAATTATACAGGTTTGGAACAAGTTGAGGTGGAGTAAATGGTGATGAACTGTCCCTTTAAATGTTTGTTGTTTTCTGGAGCTCGGCAGATGTGTGAGCTGTTGTTGAAATATGAAGGTATTTTAAAATACTGGAATTTGTCTTTAGGATAGAGATTTGAACTCAATTTTTGTCTCATTAGTTGTTGTTACACATTTATTCATCTCTCATTTTCATAAACATCCTGGTGTTCAAAACCAAACCAAACAAAATTGGATTTAAAGTGTCACCTTTACATGACGTGCACTGTTTTACGCAAGATTGCTTAATATTGGGATAGATGGGAAGATAAAGCAACTTGAACGGTGTCTTCAGGTTTCACTTCTCTCCTCAGAGATTTGTGGTCTTATTGTGCTAAGATAAGTTTAACACTCTTCCAAAAACAAAGATGGATATCTCTTTCCTAAGTAAAGATAAGGCTCTATGAGAACGACAGACAGAACTTTGACTCTTACGAAACTCGGCAGACCGACTGTGGGATTTGCTTTAAAGACAGCATGTTCTCATGACGTTGTGATACTTTGGCCCAAGTTTGTCATTCAACTGGTGAAATGTTTATGAGAGTGAAGATGCATTAACTTATCTAATATGATGTGAGCTGCTATGTTCCCTGACATTAGCTTTTTATCAGTTTTGTGAAATCAAAACGGGTCCATTTTTACTTCCTTAACACATTAGCAATATTACTGTGCACAACTCGGTTCACATTACACCACAGGAAACAAAAGGGTTTGTCTTCATAATCTTTCTTCAAAATTGCTTCACCTCCTAAAATTATTTTCCTTTCCTTTTCGCCTGAGCCTTTGTTTTTCAGCCCGCCTGTCATGTAAAGAACACCTTTCCGGGTCCTGTCATAACCCCTGTTCGGACATTAATTGTTTCTCATGGGGACGTAAGGTATTTTCAGCAATTACAGGGGTTAGTTGGCGATTTTATTGCCATCTGAATCCAGAACGTCAGTGTTTTTCTCTCCCAGCCGAATTACCTTCTGTTTTTTGTCACGGTCGTGTGGCCATTTAATTGCGACCCGAATCCACATGTCTGAGTTTACAGGAGGGGATCAAAACAAAAGTCATTTTGTAAATCCTTTTTTGACCTCTGCCGAGCAATATGGTAAACATTTACATACATTTTAAAGATGGACACCTTCGTTACTGAAATGCTGGAAAGTATGAAAAAAAGTATGTAAATATTTGAAATGAGACATTATTATGACTGCAACTGGTGTGCAATATAATTTTAAAATATATATTATGTAGAGCTATACATTAAATACATTATAAAATATATACCCGAGTGGCGGAGTCAAATATACGCTGTTCATTTTGAATGTACACTTGGACTCTCCAAAGACCCCACACAACAAAATGTGATTTTGAAACATATAATAATGTAATTTTTTTTTTTTTTTTTATAAAAAGACTCATAAGAATTTGATTCACATCACCCATCCCTAGTCTAGATTTCTCTGCTCATTTGCGAGGGTTTATTATGGGCTGTCACTTTTAACTGGAAAATTAACTTGGATAATTTGACATGGTTTTAGTGTAAGATTTTTGCGCGTCTTTTGGAAAATGCAGTTTTAAAAGTAAAAAATGATCACGTTATCCAGTAGATATACTGAACTATACCTGACTAACTGAAAGACATCTTTTCACGAGTTCTTCATAGCTACTGATGGGATGGATTCTGGAATCCACTCCCGCTTCAATGATTATTGTGACGAGCAGGGAGTGGCGAGAGCCGTGAGAGAACGGCACGAGACCGGTGTAGTGGGCAGCTGACGCTCCTCAGCAATCCTCGTGCCGTTCTCTCACGGCTCTCGCCACTATAATCATGAAGTTATTAATCAACATTTATCTTTCTAAATATTAATTATTTGAATAACTTCAACTTATATATATATATATATATATACAGTACTGTGCAAAAGTTTTAGGCAGGTGTGAAAAAATGCTGTAAAGTAAGAATGCTTTCAAAAATAGACATGTTAATAGTTTATATTTATCAATTAACAAAATGCAAAGTGAGTGAACAGAAGAAAAATCTACATCAAATCAATATTTGGTGTGACCACCCTTTGCCTTCAAAACAGCATCAATTCTTCTAGGTACACTTGCACACAGTTTTTGAAGGAACTCGGCAGGTAGGTTGGCCCAAACATCTTGGAGAACTAACCACAGTTCCTCTGTGGATTTAGGCAGCCTCAGTTGCTTCTCTCTCTTCATGTAATCCCAGACAGACTCGATGATGTTGAGATCAGGGCTCTGTGGGGGCCATACCATCACTTCCAGGACTCCTTGTTCTTCTTTACACTGAAGATAGTTCTTAATGACTTTCGCTGTATGTTTGGGGTCGTTGTCATGCTGCAGAATAAATTTGGGGCCAATCAGATGCCTCCCTGATGGTATTGCATGATGGATAAGTATCTGCCTGTACTTCTCAGCATTGAGGATACCATTAATTCTGACCAAATCCCCAACTCCATTTGCAGAAATGCAGCCCCAAACTTGCAAGGAACCTCCACCATGCTTCACTGTTGCGTGCAGACACTCATTCGTGTACCGCTCTCCAGCCCTTCGGCGAACAAACTGCCTTCTGCTACAGCCAAATATTTCAAATTTTGACTCATCAGTCCAGAGCACCTGCTGCCATTTTTCTGCACCCCAGTTCCTGTGTTTTCGTGCATAGTTGAGTCGCTTGGCCTTGTTTCCACGTCGGAGGTATGGCTTTTTGGCCGCAAGTCTTCCATGAAGGCCACTTCTGATCAGACTTCTCCGGACAGTAGATGGGTGTACCAGGGTCCCACTGTTTTCTGCCAATTCTGAGCTAATGGCACTGCTCGACATCTTCCGATTGCGAAGGGAAGTAAGCATGATGTGTCTTTCATCTGCTGCAGTAAGTTTCCTTGGCCGACCACTGCGTCTACGGTCCTCAACGTTGCCTGTTTCTTTGTGCTTCTTCAAAAGACCTTGGACAGCACATCTGGAAACCCCTGTCTGCCTTGAAATTTCTGCCTGGGAGAGACCTTGCTGATGCAGTATAACTACCTTGTGTCTTGTTGCTGTGCTCAGTCTTGCCATGGTGTATGACTTTTGACAGTAAACTGTCTTCAGCAACCTCACCTTGTTAGCTGAGTTTGGCTGTTCCTCACCCAGTTTTATTCCTCCTACACAGCTGTTTCTGTTTCAGTTAATGATTGTGTTTCAACCTACATATTGAATTGATGATCATTAGCACCTGTTTGGTATAATTGTTTAATCATACACCTAACTATATGCCTACAAAATCCCTGACTTTGTGCAAGTTTACCTTGAAGAATTGATGCTGTTTTGAAGGTAAAGGGTGGTCACACCAAATATGGATTTGATTTAGATTTTTCTTCTGTTCACTCACTTTGCATTTTGTTAATTGATAAATATAATCTATTACCAAGTTTATTTTTGAAAGCATTCTTACTTTACAGCATTTTTTCACACCTGCCTAAAACTTTTGCACAGTACTGTATATATATATATATATATATATATATATATATAATATTTATTTATTTTTTTTTTTTTTCATTTTCAAACACTAGAAAAAATTTGAATATTGTCTGTACCTCTCACTGAGAGATAAGTAGAACTTATCAGTATGTTTTGGGAAAGTTCCTGTTCAGTGCAGAGCTCAGATCAACTTCAGCCTTGTGAATCATGTGTATCTTTGTATGTGCACTAAGTGTTCAGTACAGGTGCATTATGGGTACTGGTGGACAACTGGCATTCTGCTTGAGACCTGCCGACACCTTATCCTGACTTAAGAGGACATCCTGTCCCTAAGTTCAGGGTCCGATCGTCAGCATCATGATGGAAGGAGATATGCTTCTGACATGTGTGGAAAATTACCAGCTTTGTCTATTTTTCTTAACCGATCAGAATCTTAGTAATGACGTAGTTAGTGGACTCTGTTAGAGTAGAAATGTTGTGGAAATGTGAATGAGAGCGAGAGCGGCCTACGAACGCCTTGTGAGACTTGAAGCTGCAGACTATTCTTCAGAAAAATTTTCTTCAATTTATTTTTTGTTAAAGGGAATCACGGAGTTCGTCTCTGTGACAAACAAACACACACAATGTATATAAATGATAAAGTCCAACTTTTCTCTTTGTAACATCTTGTTCGGGTTTGATTCTAACCATAATGTAACATTATTGAAAACAAACAAAACGGTACAAAAAATGCTAAACTTTGACAAAAAGTAATTTTTATTGTTATAATTGTGATTTCATAATATGTAGATATGAATCCAACTGAAAACAACTTGTGAAAAGATAAACAATAAATCTTACACTAAACCATTCGAGTTATCCCCATGAATGAAAGTTAGAAATGTGGGTCTTTTATGAAGTGAATTTGACATAAAAAGCTGTTTTTGTATAAAAATAAATCCTCCAAAAACAAATGTGGAGTAAAAGCATTGATAAACTGACACACAGAGATGCGCAGCAGCACACAAACATGCCAAATATTAAAAATAAAAGGATTACAATGTAAAAGATTATTATTGTCCACATAAAGATGATAATGCGTTCATATCATAATGGACAGTCATTGCATGTATCAGAATTACTCATTTGCAGTAATGACGAATGAAATTGGCAAATTATTCGACCAATAGTGGGAATGCACATGTATTTTGAGGGTTGAGGGTGTCTATATTCCACCATGTAAATAGCGCAACTGGCTTTTAAAGGGAATGGGAGATGAGACACTGAATGGTTTATTACACATTACACTCATGATTCATTAGACAGACTCGGTACAACCCTTTTGGACCATGTACTTGGCACATCAACCATTTTTCACATCATTAAACTAGCAAAAGTGGATTCGCACATGCCGTAAGTGCACCTGCGCCATGAACCGTGTCTTCAAACCATGTGCTTAGATCATTAAAATGGGGGCCCAATGTGTAAACTCTATGGATAATGATTATATTGATTTTCCCGAGAGAGACGCAGGTAGTGGTCACTGACGAGTCTTTTGATTTTTGGCTAATGATGCCCGTATTTTGCCGTCCTATATTGATTTAAAGTCTTTTGAAATCCATCTTAAAGGTATAGTTCACCCAAAAAATGTAAAATAAAAACCTGTATGAGTTTCTTTTTTCTGTTGGTAACCAGACGATTGACGTACCCATTGACTTCCATAGTATTTTTTTTTTCCTACTATGGAAGTCAATGGCTGTCGTCAACTGTTTGATTACGAACGTTTTTTACAATATCTTCTTTTGTTTTTGTTTTTTTGTTTTTTGATGAAGGCATACTTTTTTGTTAATTTGCAGTCAGATACAATAAAAGTTAAGCTTAATTTTTGGAGGAAGCTTGTCATTTCATAAAAGCACTTAACATGAATTCTTCTGTGAAAGCTTGTGTATAATTTGGGTTGTAAAGCTGTTTAAGTCATCATTCTTACAGTTAAAGTTTAGACTTTATAGTGTTGTGTTGTAATGTCATGGTAGTAAAGTTGGATTTAACCTTGCATAGGAAAGGTTAGTAAGTGATCTTGGATATACTACTGGAACTTAATTTTTTAACATTAACAAATTCAGTTCTGGTCTAAGTGCCTCTCTGTAACCCAGCTTTTTGCTTTTTAAAACTGATTAGTTCACTTGAGAATGAAATTTTCCTGATCATTTACTCTCCTCCATGTCATCCAAGATGTTCATGTCTTTCTTTCTTCAGTTAAAAAAGGAATTAAGGTTTTCGAGGAAAACATTCCATTCAATTGGTTGAAGGTCCAAATTGCAGTTTCAATTCAAGGGCTCCACATGATCCCAGACGAGGAATAAGAGTCTTATCTAGGGAAACGATCGGTTATTTTCTTAAGAAAAAAACCCACAATTTTAGCCACAAATGCTCATCTTGCACTGCTCTGCGATGCGCCACACATTACGTTATCACGTGGTGTAGGTGAAAGTAACGATCCAGTGTCTACAAAGCGATCGTGCAATTGCCCTTTACAAAAACAGATAAAACAATGATGTTGGAGAAGAAAATGAGATGGAGTTTTTCACCCTACGTCACGCGTGACTTTTCCAACGTGATTACGCAATGTGTGGCACATCACAGAGCAGTGCAAGAGGACCATTTGTGGTTACAAAGTATATAATTTTTATTTTTTGAAAATGAGCGATGGTTTCTCTAGATCAGACTCTTATTCCTCGTCTGGGATCATGTAGATCCTTTGAAGCTGCACTGAAACTGACATTTGGACCTTCAACCTGTTGAACCCCATTGAAGTCCACTATATGGAGAAAAACCCTGGAATGTTTTCCTCAAAAACCTTCATTTCTTTACAACTAAAGAAAGAATGGAGATGAGATGTGGGAGAGTAAATTATCAACATTATGCCAGTGAATTCCGAATATTCCTTTAAAAGTTCAGATACCCTGATGGACAAGATTTCACCAGTGTTTATCTTCTAATGAAATCATTTCCCCCTTGTTTGTGATCACCTCCAGGGCCAGATGGTCATGTCACACGGTACAACGTAGCATGGCTGGCCCAGAACAGCTATGAGGGTCAGAAGGGAAGTGCCATGCAGCCTCGTATCCTGTGGAACGCAGATATCTACTCCAGTGCTAAGGTGCCCGCTGCCAGTTGGGACAAGTTCATGAACTGCGATGAGGAGCTGAAGAACTTCCTCAACAACTTCCTGCTCTATGGAATTGCCTTCGTCGAAGACGTCCCACCAACTCTAGAAGCTACAGAAATAGCGACTGAAAGAGTGAGCCTCATCAGGTCAGGCCTAGTGTTTTGTTGGTCCAGAATGACTCTGTTAAATCCAGCAAATAAATCGCTATCACTATGCTGAAGAGACTGCAAGGGCAAAAAAACATTGTATGGATTTCCAATACCGACACCATAATTACCCTCGATATTAGTGGTTCAACAGATCACGAAACTCACTGTTCGGGTCATATTACCTTTTTTTTGATTCCCGGATTGGAATATTTTCCACTTCAGCAAAAACGTAACTTTGCTTTCCATTTATTACTTAAAGCACACTTTAAGTACTTCGATACCACAGAAAAAACTACTAGCTTAACTAATGAGGTTCAAATATTATTAAAGGAAAGTGAATAATCAGGAAAAAATAAGAACATACAATATAACAAAGACACAAATAATGGTCTAACTGTAGTGTATTCGTGTATAGACCTGTAATTAGGCCGAAAATAACACTAGTTTTTACTGTATAAATTAAATATAGATTGTTAAATCTGTGTTTTGTTGTTTGATTAACATTAACTTAGACAGCAGCAGTATTTATAGGTTGCTGTCACTTTTAAGACCGAATGAACGGATCCAATTATATAATGATGGACCTCCGATTTCTCTTTTTCATTTTTGTGTGAATCCCTTTAAATGCAAATGAGCTGCTGCTCCCGTCCCCTTTTAAGAAGAGGGCGGAGCTTTAACAGCTCAACAACAACAAAGCTGGAGAATCTCACGCAGACAAAATGAGGATTGTCAGTAACGGTGTTCATCCTTACATTGTTCAAACACTGATGGAGAGACTCAGGAAGAAGTTCCAACTTTTAGACGTTTCTGAACGGTTAGTGGATAAATTGATGTAGTTGCTGTGGAGTTGATCAACTCATCACTAGCATGTGTCGTCACGTTCATCTTTTTTCCTTGAATTGACCCTCGTTTGTGAAGCAGTCCGGCGTAAAATGACGGCATCAACAACACTCGACTACAACAACTCTTCCTCTTCTCTAAAGCAGACCAACATGGCCCCGCCCCCTTTGTTGCGTGTACTCGGGGGCGGGGTTTATGTAAATTTTAGGGTTGGTGATGTGCGGGAATAGGCTTGTTTGTTCTAGTCCTTAAACAGCGAATTCTGTAAAAGAAAATATCTCCCTTTGCATTGTCTTTGAGTGTCATAACTTTGCAGATGTTGTTTCTGCTCAAACAGTAACATTACACACTAACTGAAGTTAAAAAAGTGAAATCATAATCAACCACACCAACTCCATTTACATTTAGCAGACGCTTTTATCCAAAGCGACTTGCAAGTGAGGCAATTAGGGGTCAGGTGTCTTGCTCAAGGGCACTTTAGTCATGGTATCGAAGGTAGAGAGAGCGCTGTTTTTTCAATTCCTGCCGGTGTGGGAATCGAACCAGCAACCTTCAGGTTAAAAGCCCGACTCCCTCACCATTAGGCCACGACTACCCACTCCACAGTCTTATTGCACTTGAACAAATGATAGCGATCATAAAGGATGACAGAAAAAAACGGATGCTGCGTTAAATATTTTTAACGCGTTAAACTGAAAAAAATTATTGCATGCGTTAATTTTGACTGCACTACTTTAGACACAACTGACCGTGTTTACGAGAGTATTTGGCGAGGCGGTTATTTGAACAATTTTGTGTATATATATATATGTGTGTGTGTGTGTGTGTGTGTGTGTGTGTGTGTGTCCATTCAAGCACATGGAGATGCGAAAGTGGAATCAATTCAAGTACCGAATTGTTGGTGAAACTCAGCAATTAATAGACATGCGTGCCGAATCCGTATGGATCACGGATCAAATAGGATTCGTTTAACTCCTACTAGATATAATACTGTTTATGGTGGCTTATGAAGCCTTGTGAGATGAAACAAACAAAAGACATGACCTTGTAAATGAGCATAATATGGGTATTTTAGGTCTCCATTCATTTTTAGTATTACATTTAGACAAATGGAAAACTGTTTCAGTGCAACAGGAATGAGGGGAGGGGAAGGTCACAATAATAGTTTATTCTAATTAAAATGACTTAAGTTAGGCAATTCTTTGTTTCCAGAGAGACCATGTATGGACGGATGTGGAACTTCACTTCAGATTTCTCTCGTGGAGATACAGCCTACACAAAGCTGGCACTGGACCGCCACACCGACACGTCATACTTTCAAGAACCCTGCGGGTAAACAGGAAACTCAGAGTTGGCCTTTAATCAGGCACGAAAGGCAAAACGCCCGTCTGTCAGGTCAAGTTTCCTCAGTGCATGTTTAGTCAATCAGCAGGGAATCAAGTTCACATTCTCTCTGTTCTATTATAAGAGTTTAGTGTAAGCGATGACCACTGAAGTAAACTTCTATTGCAGTAAAGAGATTTCTTTCCTACTCTTTAATTTTAATTCTCACTTGAATATTGAGACGACTAGTCTCAAGCGTTGTTTTGTTACGCTTTTGTAATGGTTCTCATACAGAACAAAGACATGGACTGTAAAAAAGATGGACGACATGTCTCCACTGTCCAGTTCCTTCAACTATAGAAAAATGACGCCACAATATCCCGGAAATAACCGCTGACATCTTGCATTGCTTGCGTCATTTGGAGGTAGAGCTGTGGTGATGCACCTGCAGACTCATTTGCAAGCACAGCTGTCAATCATGACGTTATTCTCCCTTTTTTTTTTTTTTTTTTTTACAGCATCTAATAATTACATAAACCGAACGTAATGGAAAAAACGAACACTAGAACATAAGTCAGAGTGATAAGACCTACATAAAATAACAGAAACTGTCTTTGGAAAATAAATTTGAGGTGTATTTTTTTAGTTTGGCTCGTGTTTGTTTACATGATAAGGGTGGGGTTTATGAGCTATACTGCAGCCTGCCACCAGGGGGTGATTTGGCTTCACTTTTCAGGATGTGTGCGGCACACTTAGGATGCGTTCACACTTGTAGTTCGGTTCGTTTGGTCCGGACCAAAAAACAAAAGCAAAACACATAGTCCTGGTGCGCTTAGCGTTCACACTGGCATTTTTAACAGTTACCGAACCAAAGGCATAGGGATACGGTCACGACCTGATTGGTCGGCTTTTATGACGTATATTTCGCGACGGAGCTCGCTTACCGAACATTCAAAACAACGCTGTGTTCTGGATTAAACGCCATCATTTTATGCTTTATTTTTACCAGCTGAGAACTCACGAAGAGCTCATTAAATGTTCAAAACATTCAAAACAGCAGCAGGATTTCCTCCATTGAACGCAGAAACTTCACCTCCTCGTTGCTCCACGTTTGCCCTCGACTCATTTTGGATACACCGATCTTCCCGCGTCGTCCAATCAGCTGACTTGTAGCGTCGCATCTTGTGACATCACGTCCTGTTTTTGGTTGGTTTACATGTCTTTGGTCCGTGTTGCGTTCATATATCAATGGAACCGCACCAGAGTTCGTTTGGAAGCGGACCGAGACCCATCTTTTTAGCGCTTGTTCGGTGCGCACCAGGGTTCTGATGGCAGCGTTCACATGTTCAAACGAACCGCACTAACTGAGCAATCGCACCAGGGTTCGTTTTAATCGAATTAAACATGACAAGTGTGAACGCACCCTAAAACAGTTTTACAAATTGGCTGTGGCACCAATGTAACCTGTAACAAAATTTAGCGGCACCGCCAGGAAAAAAAGATTGCGACCATTTAGTCGCAGTCTAGAGCCCTGATTAAATGAGATGTTAGACGTACAGTATCATTACTAAAAAATACTCAACAAAACTTTTATTGATTATCTATGATTTAGTCAAGTAGTACAATTAAAAAAAACTAAAAAAGGTTTCATGCCTTATTTTTCTTCATAAGCATCCAGGTGTTTCACTGTCTGAGACATGAAGGTACGGGCGGCAGAACTCTGCTGGTGGACGGCTTCCACGCGGCTGACACGATCCTCCAGCGAACGCCCGAGAACTTCGAGCTGCTTTCCCATGTGCCAATCAAGCACGAGTACGTCGAGAACCTAAGTGACCATCGCAACCACATGATCGGCATCGGCCCCGTGCTCAACGTTTATCCGTGGAACAATGAGGTTTACATGATTCGGTAAGACGTGTTTCTTTTGCACTCCGCCTTCTTTGTAAATGCTTTCTTGATATGGTCTTTTTGTCAAATCAGATTTATTTGTATAGCGCTTTTCATATTGTTTCAAAGCAGCTTTGCGTAAAACCATAATTTAATCGTTACAATATCTTAATATCTTCTTGCCTTATAGTCACATTCAGTAGATTAGAGCTTTTTTTTTTTTTTTCAAATTATTTCTTATATTTAAACTTTTCATGATTTAATTATTAGCAGTTTCTTTCCAAACTCTGATGTCATGTTGTTGATAAAAAGAATGGAATCAGTTTTTTTTTTTTTTATCAATATGGTACAAGATTATGTTATAAACAAGTTAGGTCAAAAGTAATCTAAAAGTAATCAAAAAGTAGTCCGATTAGATTACATTACGTTAACCACAATAAAGTATAGAATCTTGTAATTGTGACCTTTTTATCTCACAATTGCAAGATATAAACTTTTTACACAATATAAACTTGTCACATTTACCCTTTTTATTTTTTTTATTCGTTTATTATTCATTTTGCGACAATATAAATGATCATGCAGCCAAAATTTGCTATACAGGTGCTGGTCATATAATTAGAATATCATCAAAAAGTTGATTTATATCATTCAAAAAGTGAAACTTGTATATTATATTCATTCATTACACACAGACTGATATATTTCAAATGTTTATTTCTTTTATTTTTGATTATTATAACTGACAACTAAGGAAAATCCCAAATTCAGTATGTGTAATGAAAGAATATAATATACAAGTTTCACTTTTTGAATGGAATTAGTGAAATAAATCAACTTTTTGATGATATTCTAGTTATATGACCAGAACCTGTATAGTGTACATTAATTTTTCTGAGTCTACTGTATGTATGCGGGTAAAGTAGGATGTACTATATATCCAACTTTTTTAGGGGTCATGAACTGTGTTGCTTTATTGTTGTATAATGTTTCCTGGGGTGCACTTATAATGTTACTATGCTTTATTTTACATCAAAAATGATCATAATTTAGAAATAAAAGGCATTTTTCTTACCCTGACTTCAACCCTTTAATTTGAACCTATTTTAAGGGGCGTGTCTGCTGCGAGACTTCATTGTAAACGCCCACTGCTGTGATTTGCTCACATCTTTGCACATGAAATAGCTCTAAATATATAAAGTATTACTCTCTTGAAAACTTTTAGGACGTCTTTACTATTCCAGCTTTCAAGGTTAACTAATCGATTATAGCATTACACTTAAATCTATGGCATTATATTTAGATTGTGGCATGAAAGGTTGCAGTGATGAACATTAAAGCCGATCTCAGACGTGTTGTTGAGCGCATGAGCGTTATTTCAACTCAATTTCTGCACACTAATGAATGCTTTCACCATAACTACTCTGTAACAGTGCAAACACACTGTAAATGAGAGATAAGTTGAATAAAACGGTAAGTTTGGCGCAAGTCCTGAACTCAGTCGCTGTTTGATTGACAGATCCAGTGATGGTAAAGGGAGCGTTCTTTGATCGCTTTCTACATATAATTTAATCATCCTTTAACCCTTATGTGCTGTTCGGGATGTTTTCATCCACTATGGGGAATTTTTGAGTCTTAATTTGGCCATAACTTTCTCCGTGTTTCAGCAAATGGAATGATTTTTGGTGACAAATCTTATTTTGACACATATTTTGGGAAAATGCTTTGAAAATGTTCAAAAACTCAACAGTACTCTGTGGGCAAATTCACGACCCTTTCGTTATGTTGAACTGCTTTAAAAATGTATCAGATAAATATTTTTTTCAAATTTTTTTGCTTAAATCTATTAATGAACCTCAGTCCTGATCAAAACTACTAAATTTAAAAAAAAAAATCAGGATTTTAACTCTTTAATTGCCAAATTCATAAATGATGTCACTGATTTGGGAAAAAACGTGTCAAAGATTAGAAACAACATTGGCTTTGATGTGTTGTTAGTTTTTGTGCAGCATCAGATTTTAACGTTTTAAAGAGTTAAAATCCTGAATTTTTTTTTTTTTAAATTTAGTAGTTTTGATCAGGACTGAGGTTGATTAATAGATTTAAGCAAAAAAATTTGAAAAAAATATTTATCTGATACATTTTTAAAGCAGTTAAAATCGTGGCTGTTTTCAGCCACGAACATAACGAAAGTGTCGTGAATTTGAACAATGCACAAGGGTTAAGATTATTTTGTTTCTACTAAGAGAAACAATGTGAAGTTGGGCAGGGCTAACATTGCTAATGTTTTTTGGAATTGCGCTCTCACGCTAATTTGCCCTTTTTAATAAATCTGGCCATAAGTGATCAAGGGAAATTTGATTGACATTTAATAAGCATATAACGCTCATGCTACATTTCATAGTTGTGTTTTCTTGTCTTGCAGGTATAATAACTATGACCGTTCTGTTATTAACACAGTCCCACATGATGTGGTGCAGCGCTGGTACGTGGCTCACCGGCAGCTGAGCGCCGAACTGAGGAGACCAGAGAATGAGCTGTGGGTCAAACTCAAACCAGGAAAGGTATGCACTACGTCTTAATCCATCATCTTAAAGGGTTAGTTCAGCCAAAAATGAAAATTCTGTCATTAATTGTTCACTCTCATGTCGTTCTACACCCGTAAGACCTTAAGATCCGATGGTTCAGTGAAGCCTGCATTGACAGCAAGATAATGAACACTTTCAAAAGATACTAAAACATATTTAAAACATGTCATGTGACTACAGCGGTTCAACCTTAATGTTATGAAGTAACAAGAATAAAAAACAAATTAACAACTTTATTCAACAATATCTAGTGATGGACGATTTCAAAACACTGATTCATGAAGCTTCAAAGCTTCGAATCAGTGGTTCGGAGTGAGAAAGTCACATGATTTCAGTAAACGAGGCTTTGTGACGTCATAAGTGATTCGCAATTTCACTGGTTCACGTGACTTTGGATACACAAACCGAATCACTGATTCGAAACAAAAGATTCGTAAAGCTTCATGAATCAGTGTTTTGAAATCGGCCATCACTAGATATTGTTGAATAAAGTCGTTATTTTGTTTTATTGGCGCACAAAAAGTATTTATAATATTAATGTTGAACCGCTGTAGTCACATGACCTGTTTTAAATATGTTTTAGTATCTTTTGAAAGTGTTCATTATCTGTCAATAGAGACTCACTGAACCATCGGATTTCATCAAAAATATCTTCATTTGTGTTCTGAAGATGATGAAGGTCTTACGGGTGAAGAACCACATGAGGAATTAATGACTGAATTTACATTTTTGGGTGAATTAACCCTTTAACACCTTATTCAATCCGCCTGAGATCCAAATGAAATTTCGGGGTGGCGTAGATCATAAATAACTAGCTAAATGGGAACATTTTTGCAATCTTGACTACTTTCTCAGTCAGATTCAAAAATATCTAGCGGACATGTGCATTGGCCTGGTGCTTATGTTTATATACGTCTAATACAATGGTAGTCGGTGGAGAAGCTAAAAAAGCCTTTCTGACGTACAGTATTTGTTTGCAAAGAAAAAACGGTAGCTTTCTCGCAGGCCTTTCTATTTCTGAAGTCAACAACTAAGAGTTTGTTCAGAATAGATGTGTTGCAGATGCACATGAATATGTGAATCGAATTGCATCATTTAGGGATCATGTAAACAACTTTCAGAATCATATTGGATTTATTGATATTGATGCAAATCCGTGCTTGTAAACTCACCCACCGTTCTCTCTAAGGTTCTGTTCATCGATAACTGGCGAGTTCTGCACGGCAGAGAGTCGTTCACCGGCCTGCGGCAGCTGTGCGGCTGTTACCTGACGCGGGATGACGTGCTGAACACGGCTCGCTCTCTGGGGCTCCGCGCATGAAGGACAGCGCCACACCGTCATTTAGCAACGGCGAATTTATAAGTCAAGTGTTAAGATGGCACCTGCATTCAACAGTATTGCTCTTCGAAATGATTCACAAGAGCTTCATGGCCCAGGGTGGCATTAACCTATGATTATTGTAGCAAACTTTCTTTGTTTGAAGGATTTTACTCTTTTAATTAAGTTTTATTTCTCTTTTTTTTGTAGTGAATGATCCAAAATGCTTGCAGAAAACCAGATGGTAGTAGTAATCAAAGGAGCTGCAAGTAATTATTTTGTCTGAACAGCATAAAAAATATGTTTGTAGAGATTTAGGAACTTGTTTCTCAGAATAACAATTCTACAGCCAGTTATTCCACTTTGAAATGTGCGTTCGGTGTCAGAATGTCTGTTTTTGTTTCGGTCTGTGTGGCCCCGCCCACTGCTAATTGACCCTTTGCAACCAGTTTGATTGACAGGCGATCTGACCAATCATAAAACCGAATGTGCCGTTTTGTCCGACAAAGCAGTCAGGGGAGTTAGTAGATTAACGTTGGTGAACTTGAATCACGTCTTGAAACAACATTCCTTCTGATGTTCATTCATGTTTATTTGATGCTATAAATTAATTAGTATGAAGAGATGATCGGTTCACGAGGAGCTACAGCGATCTGTCACCACACATTAAACACACACTAGACGCTATTTATTGATTAAAGATTGATAAAGATTAAACTTCTTTAAAAAATTACAATATTTTAAATTTGAAACGGTTTAATATCAAAAGTAACCTGCTCTGTCTTGTTTGTCCTCTTTGCTCCTCGATGTATTTTTCATTACGTGGCTTGTCAGTCAAATCATCCATTGTCAATTGCTGTTTCTTGTCATCAATCTGGCAACCCGCGTGAGCTTTGAGTCTGAGAAGGAGAGGCTGGAAAAACTACTCTCTCCAAAATTGTGAATTTGGACTGCAGTACCCATTTCAACCGCTAGCTGTCAATATTACATTCTGCACAGAAGATCCTTTGTCTCACAGAAACATGTGTGGATCATGGAAATGTTTATAAATGAAGGTATTCCTATGAGTTTGTGCCTTAACGTGATATGAGAATGCATGGTTGACATAATGGCAAAGATCTTTAATTATTTATCCTGCAATCTAATTCATGTTATATGTATCTTTTCATTTCTAGCATTTTAACACCCTGTATCCTATAAAAATGATTTCAGATGAATGTACGCACAAAAATACCAATGTTACCTCTAGAAAATAAATTGAATTCCTTGCATTTTGGTCTTGCTGACTGTGTTTTGATTATAGTCATTTTAGTTTTAGACAAACACTAGGTTATGTAATCCGAGTACTTTTTTGATTACTTTTAGATTACTTTTGACCTAGCATACTTATCACATAGATCTGAATAGCTTAATCGTGTACCATGTTGATATTAAGAGATTTTGAATTTTAATCAAAACATGAAGTGCATTAAGCATTACATTAGGGTTTTGGTAAACCGATGAAAAGGTAATAATTAAATAATTATTTCCTAATGAATTATCTTACTATCGATCATTAAAGTCATAATTATTTAAAACAAAAATGAAATGATAAAATAAATTTTGTATTTGTTTAATTTTTTTCAAAATCAAAACAAAAAGATTAAAATATTTAATTTCTGTGTAATATTGTTCATGAACATATATAAGCAACAGGCTGTTTTTAGAAAAGAACATCGAAAAGACAAACAAAGAAAATCTATTAATTATGAATAATTTACTGCCATTTTGTGAAATTGAGTAATAATGTAAAAATATCACTAGAATGTAATATAATTACAAGTATCTGATTTTTTAAATCTTTATTTTTCTAAATTAATTGCATTACTACCCAGCACTGTGAGTGACACACATCTAAATATTAATAAGAATAATATCAAAAGTAATTTATACATGCTGTAAATGTTTAGCCAGGCAGGACGCCATCTTTCCCCAATTCTGGAATTACATTTTGTGCTGTGTATTTCCCTTAATAACACAGTAATTGATGCATCATCATCATCATCCTGCACATGTTAAATTTATATCATTTAAAAATAAATACACATGGGAGGGAATTTTCCCTCATGAACAAGCCGCAGACCGTTGCGCGGGAAAGATTTTCCTCTCACCCCATAGGAAAGGGTTCTGGTCGCGCCCTCGTGCGGCCACGTTCCTCGTTGTCAACGTTCTAATATCGCGATGCTACATATTCCGAGAGTCTCCGCCTCTGCAGAGAAATACGCATGCGCGTTCTACAACACGCGCTGCCGTTCTCCGAGGCGCACAGCAGCGAAGATGGCGGGCACGGAAAGTAAGATCATGTTTACACAATTGCTCTAATTTTGCTTAAATTTAAACTATACTCTATTGTGCGTTTTTTATTCACATGTATCATGCGTTTAAGAAGTGTAGACGTAAACAGATCGAAGCTGATTGCCGCTCCCGTGTAGAAATGCAAGACTTATGTTAAACGTGCTCATCTGATTTAGTAAATCTGTTTTATCTCAGTAATCTGTTTTACTGGGTAATAATTCTTTTAATATTTAGCTATTTTACATCTGCTTCCCAATAGTGTGACCTTAACTGATTAATAACATGCGAAGCAAATGTCTTTCTGCTTGCATGGAAGTCTGATAACTTGCCTGTTTATAAATGATAGAAAGTAAATTTACATAAATAAAATATATTAAAAATAATATATATATATATATATATATATATATATATATATATATATATATATAAATATAATATACATATAATGTGTGTATATATATATGCAGTAAGTGGTCAGACTAGCGGCTACTTTGAATGAAGTTTCTGCAAACCTGTAATCACGGGCACACAATTTTTGTAAGTGATTATTTTTCACTTCTCTACGCATTTATCATAATTCACAGTAAACGATTGTGGTTTAATGTTAATAAAATAACTTTAAACCCTTTTTTTGGAAAGTCAGAACGCCACGTGCTGATCTCACGCGCCACGTGGTTCCGCCTCGAGTGCACGCGCTTGGCAAAGATGCCAGATTTGATCACAAATGCTCGTTTTACTCCATGTTCATGAAGAGATTTATAACTGTTATTCATTTCGTCCTCAGTTGGTTCAGCTAAGAAAGACAAGAAAAAGAAGACACAGCAGTTTTCATCAGGAGAAGTTGGGGTAATTGCATTTTTCTATATATATTAGGGTAATAAAACATGCTATTTTGCATTTTACATGTATTTATATAATCAGTTGCATCAGTCTTGCATGTTTTTTTCTTGCCTAAAAATTACTATTGCCCTTCTCAACCCATTTTATTTCCAATTTAATGAGTGTAACAGAATATAAATGTACATTAAATCTATTTTGTGAGTGTTACTACTTCTGGAACATGTGACCAATCAACTTTTCATTTGAATTTTGCCGGTATCGGTACCAACTTATGGAGTTTTGGTGCTGGGAACACAAATCAGATGATTTTATAAGTAAAATGACCGATATCTCTCAATCATCAGGACATTCAAGAAAGCGGAGACTTCCTGATCAAACCCGAGTCTAAGGTTGCAAGCTTGGACACGTCTCAGTGGCCGTTGCTGCTGAAGGTCAGTGCGTTTACCCACAAATCTTTTCACCAAGTGCGTGTGGCATGATGAACTTGTTTATCCATTCGCCGAGCGCCGCTGGTTCTGTCCCTCGGCCGCCTTGCGGTCCGTTCTGGGCCGCAGGGTTACAGCCGTCGGGCTCGGCTCGGCTGGCCCGATGTTCTGTCGGGTCGGCCGCTGTTGGGTCTGACGGCTGGTGCGAGGGATCATGCCGGCTCTGACAAAGACGAATAGACATATCTGATCACATAGGTGCACTTTTGCACTGATTTTGTTATCATCACTTCTGCTTTGACCCGTAAACCTACTTATCTACAGAATTTTGATAAGCTCAACATCAGGACGGCTCATTACACTCCTCTGCCACATGGATCCAATCCGCTCAAGAGGAACATACATGATTATGTCAGGTAGGAAATTGTTTTAATAAATGTGATTTGCACTTGTCAGCCAC
This sequence comes from Zacco platypus, assembly GCA_038088235.1. Classification (NCBI taxonomy): domain Eukaryota; kingdom Metazoa; phylum Chordata; class Actinopteri; order Cypriniformes; family Xenocyprididae; genus Zacco; species Zacco platypus. The sequence goes on from CM076070.1 coordinate 23,415,523, forward strand.
ATGATGTGATGTAGATTGCATTAGCACTTTGTGCGAAGATGACCAGCTATCTATCACCCATGACTGATGGTTTCTCCACAAATGTGCGTGGATTGTGTGTGTGAAGTTGTTTTTCCAACAAGTGTTTTTTTTAATCCGTCTGCCCAGGACTGGATTCATTAATCTGGACAAACCCGCCAACCCATCTTCCCATGAAGTCGTGGCTTGGATCAAGAGAATTCTTCGTGTTGAGAAAACGGGTCACAGTGGCACTCTCGACCCCAAAGTCACGGGGTGCTTGATTGTGTGTGTGGAGCGAGCCACGCGACTGGTCAAATCACAGCAGAGCGCAGGTACGTCAGCCGCAGCACAGAAAAGAAAAAGCAGGTCAAGAATTTACCCTCACATTAAAATTAGTAGCCTCTCCTTACTACTCTTGTGCCATTGCTTTTAGGCAAAGAGTATGTGGGCATAGTACGGCTGCACAATGCGCTAGAGAACGAACACCAGCTAGCGAGGGTAAGTAGAAATGTCTAGTTGTTGATGTGTGATTGTTAGAATCATCCGATCTGAGATTAAGATTTTGTAAGGTCTGTTTAATTCCAAAGAAATGTTCTTTTTGGCTCTAAGATCTTGGACACATGGACATTTTATTTTTATAGGGTTAGTTCATCCAAAACAAATTCATTAATTTCTCACCCTCATGTCGTTCCCAACCCATAAGACTTTTATCTTCAGAACGCAAATTAATGTCCTTCCATAGACGGCTGCACTCCTGACACTTCAAGAAGTTCATCAAGAGATCGTAAAAAACAAATCCATATGAATCAACGGTTTTGTCCAAATTTTGCGGGGACTTGATTGTTTTTATGATGGACAGATTGAATTTAGTCGTTTATTCACTTATACGTATTGATCAGTGAACGTAAATGGCTCAACTAAACCTGAATGATGCGTGAATGAGAAGAAACGTCTTATGGAAGCTCAAACGTGATGCGTAACAGAATGAACCTCATTGGTTCTCGCTGAAGATAAAACGTGATGCGTAACAGGAATGAACCTCATTGGTTCTTGCTGAAGCTCAAACATGATGCGTAACACGAATGAACCTCATCGGTTCTCGCTGAAGATAAAACGTGATGCGTAACGCGAGAATGAACCTCATTGGTTCTCGCTGAAGATAAAACGTGATGTGTACCGCGAGAATGAACCTCATTGGTTCTTGTGAAGCTCAAACGTGATGCGTAACACGAATGAACCTCATTGGTTCTCGCTGAAGATAAAACGTGATGCGTACCGCGAGAATGAACCTCATTGGTTCTTGTGAAGCTCAAACGTGATGTGTAACACGAGAATGAACCTCATTGGTTCTTGAAGATAAAACGTGATGCGTACCGCGAGAATGAACCTCATTGGTTCTTGAAGATAAAACGTGATGCGTACCGCGAGAATGAACCTCATTGGTGCTCGCTGAAGATAAAACGTGATGCGTAACACGAATGAACCTCATCGGTTCTCGTACATCTAGCAAACATGCTTTTATTTATTACAACTGATGTGAGTTTATCAATGTTTTGTGAATTAAAAGCCTAAATTAAATGTAAATTTTGTAATTTTAGCCATTTTGAATTTTCCAAATGTCAAAGTAATGGGATTCAAGATGATTTGTCAACGTTCTCAATTGACGCTCAAACTAATCGAACGAAGGACGTGCCGAAATGAATGTGAGGCTATATCTGCCTAGTGCTTTAGCGTGTTCTCACCAAACCTGGTGTGTTTTGTGACAACCATGACCTGAAGCTAACTACACAGTTTTGAGTCCGATACCCAATTTTCCCATGTCGGCCATTTTGGTGGTCAGCCATTTTGAATTTTGTTATAAAATGCTATATTTTACGAACGCATTGGTGTATTGTAAAGAAACTCTGTGTCTTCGGCACCATGCCCTGACGGTACTCAATGTTTGGTGGCTCCACCTTGTGGTCAAAAGTTTTGAAATTTCCAAAAATGCTAATAACTTTTAATTAAATTAGCCTATTGTAATGAATTGCTCTTAATAGATTCCTTTGTTCACGCCGAGAACATGGATGCCAATTTTGCCATATTCAGCCAACTTCCTGTCCGGCATTTCGATTTTCTTTAAAAACATACCTTTTCTAACAAATATGACAAAATAGAAGCATACATTCAGGCCGTTACGACAAAACGTGATGGTTCTCGTGTCGATAGGCCGAACTGTTTTTGTATAGTGCATCAGCAAATTTGATGCCAAAATGACTGTAAAAGCAGTATCTCATGCAAATATGCCAAAGCATTGCAGTCATTGTCACTTTACCTCGACTTACCACATAAATTTGCTCACAGCGCCCCCTATTGGTCAAAAGTGCTAAACCATTAAATCATATTTCTAGTGATTACTAGCCCCTTAATGGCTGCTTGCAGCTACATTTATATTACTATTTGAATAAGTTTCTAATTTAAGAGGTTAGTGTGCGGGTTCATTGCTGTATGTGAAATGATGAACTTGTTTATCCATTCTCTGAGTGTCTCTCGGCCCCCTCTCTCACACTGCCGGTCTCCAGCGCTCTGCTGCAGTGTTCTGCTGTAGCGGCTGCTCTCGGAGGCCCACGCAGGATTGGAGGGCCTGGTTTCACCAAAGATGATCTGACATTTCTGAACACATACACATGGACCGTATGTGTGGCCATGAATGACTGCAGGAGAATTTTTAATCAGTGATGTGTTTCTCTGCAGGCTCTGGAGTGTTTAACAGGAGCCCTGTTCCAGAGGCCTCCGCTCATCGCCGCCGTGAAGCGCCAACTGCGAGTACGGACCATCTATGAGAGCAAGTTAATCGAATATGATCCCGAGAGAAGATTAGGTAGGAACTTGAGGTTTATTGTTGGCGCGAACTGCATTCGTGAGTCGTTAAAGTTTCAGGTTGACTAAGTGTTTGGAAGCCAAATGATGTGATGTAGATTGCATTAGCACACTGTGCAAAGATGACCAACTATCTATCACCCATGACTGATGGCTTTGAACCCTCTACAATACAATTAAATCTCACACATGCCACTAAATTTTCATGCTAGGCGACTCTATCGTTGGACAATTAGTTTAGAAATCTGCATGTCATTCTTCAGTGTTTGAGTGGGAGTGAACTTATTCAGCCATTAAATACAAGCAAAACCCCTTTCTTGAGTGGGCGGAACAAATTCGTAATGGCAATCCCATTGGCTAACGTTCATCCATTATCATCCACATTGATTTCATCAAATCAGTTCCATTGAATGAAGTCTACATGATTAATATCATTGCTCATTAGACAGTGTTCAATATTGTAATAGTATTATCTCATCAGTAGTGTTAGATATTTGTGGATTGACTGTATGACCAACAATGTCTCAAGCTGTTGTTAAAATGGCAAATACACATTCATACATTTTCGTTCATACATGGATATGATCTGAAAGTACACTTTTGACATCCGTCAAACAAGAATGTATCACATGAGTTTCTTAATGTAAAAAGCTGTGGCATTTTATAAAGATGAACTCATTTGGAATCATTCACACACACAAAATATACTAACCAATGGTGATTCTTCTATTGCCAAGGTGTGTGTAGAGGGTTGTAATGCACTATAATGACTGTGTTTCCAAAGTACAAGATTGTGAGTAATTGTTTTTCCATCCATGTGCAGGTATTTTCTGGGTGAGCTGTGAAGCGGGCACATACATCCGAACTCTGTGTGTCCATCTGGGTCTGCTGCTGGGAGTTGGCGGTCAGATGCAAGAGCTGCGGCGAGTCCGCTCCGGTGTGCTGGGTGAAAACGTATGTTGAGAACTTGTCTTGCTGAACCAAAGTGTTGAGTTCAGTTCTGGGCTTTGAACCCAGTTCTGTTAATTAATCTTTGGTACAGAAAATGGCTGAGTGGTCATGAGAACATGAAGAGGTTATGGTTTGACCTCCTTCATCAAACTTCAGCCTACATTAACTCGTTCTTTAAGTTGTCACATCATTTCCATCTACTTAACCATGTTTTGGGTATAAGTTTGTACCTAGACATGAGCTAAACCTCTTTTTGGAGGTGTCTTCTTTTGTAAAAATGATTAAAATGCTGGAAGTTTTTGGTTGGGTTACATTTTTATAACTAGCTGTAGATGGGAACAATGGATGACCCAACGGCATATTGTCTAAATGACCCCCATTTAGATAATTATGCAAACTGTTTAACTATCATTTTATTTTATTTCATCATGACAAATCACAATGGTTGTTATTGTAGGGGAACAGGTTGTTACAATACCAAATTATTAAATTTCTGCAACTCCATTCTCAGTCCCAATTTTGATATCACAATGAAACCTATTATTAACCAAATATGTAAAATGTTCTCAAGCAACAACTTCAGATTAGGTTTAGATCTGCGTTGGCACTGCAGAGCCAGAGAGCCGTTCTCATGTTTGGTTATAAAATGGCTTAAACCACACGATATCATTACAAATGGTCATATCACAGAAGTACTGGGATAGAAGTTTAGAGTTTGAATATTAACACTTATGAATGCTTCCATAGATGGAGTAAATCAGCTTTAGAAAGTAACTTGATGTTTCAAATAATGATTGCATCAATTACATTATGCCAGTAGATGATACATTTGATACATTTATTTGTCATTGAATCGTTTCATTCAAAAGCTCTGATTTATCCACTAATACAACATGTGAAGTCTTTGAGTGAGTCATTGAATCATTCGCTCAGTGTATTAAACTTTCAAAAAAAAATTAAATGGACTGCAGCAATTGACATTTTGTAAATTTAGTAAATTGCATGTTTAGTTATTGATTCAGAATTTGGAGTTTCCCATTCAGAAATGGGAAATTGTTAAAGAGTGCAGGAAGGGTGGGATAAATACTATACTTCAAGATTTGCACATCTGTGATTGGACAGTGACTAGTGCTGCATTTTACCCAAAGTTGAGCTTTTGTTTTTTTTGTGTGTGTCTGAGACCAGAAAATACTTAGCTTGACCCCATGAATGGTTTAAAATGGCAAACATTTAAACTGCTAATGCTTGATACTTTGAAGACTGTGCAGGCCTACAATCTTGTGAACATAGACAGTCCAAAATTTGCCAGTAAGCCATCCACCTTTTTAAAAAATAAATAAAAATTAAATGCAATAATATACATGAGATGCCCTTTTCTGATAACGAAACAATTGAATCTAAGATAAACATAAAAAGCGTTTTGTTGGCTGATACCAGTGTTTATTTCTTGAAGGACAACTTGGTGACCATGCATGACGTGTTGGACGCCCAGTGGCAGTTTGACCACAACAAAGACGAGACTTACCTGAGGAGAGTGATCTTCCCCCTGGAGAAACTCCTCATCTCCCACAAAAGGATTGTGATGAAGGACAGCGCTGTACGGAAACTTGCCTTTACATATTTCAAAATTGGTTTAAAATGTTGCAGAGTTTAACGACTTGTTTCTGCATCAGGTGAACGCCATATGTTACGGCGCTAAGATCATGTTGCCAGGCGTCCTGCGGTATGAAGATGGTATTGAGCTGAATCAAGATATCGTCATTATAACTACTAAGGGCGAAGCCATTTGCACAGGTAAATGTCAAGTCTTTCGCAACCCCAGCATTCACCATCCTGAGCCACATGATGTGATGTAGATTGCATTAGCATTATTGCAAAGATGACCGTCCATCTATCACCCATGACTGATGGCTGTAAAATACGCCCATCTGTTGCCAGAGTTAAAAGTGTCCTGCTGCCAATTCAAGTTATTTCGATTTATTTTTCTTCAGCGGTTGCCCTGATGACGACAGCCGTCATATCCACGTGTGACCACGGGGTTGTCGCCAAAATCAAGAGGGTCATTATGGAGCGTGACACGTATCCACGCAAATGGGGCCTTGGGCCGAAGGTGAAGAGCACGCAGAGATCACTCTTTTTGTTGATGTCGGTGTACACATTTGCTTAGTAAGTTACATGGCGACTCTTGTGTTTCAGGCTAGTCAGAAGAAAATGATGATTCAAAAAGGACTTCTAGACAAACATGGCAAACCAAACGGCAGCACTCCTGCAGACTGGAAAGAGGGCTACGTAGAGTACAGGTACATTGACTGTTTTGTTTGGTTTTTTTTGAAAGCAGCAGCAACAATAACAGCCAAAATAAACTGAGTCTCTTTTCAAATGGACTACATAATACCAGGTGGAAATGGGGGTCTTGAACTAGAAAGTAGACTGCCACTAAAGATGTTTTGGTCGATCGGATCACAAGTAGACAAGGGAGACGTATTCCTGTTTACACCTGGTCTTTTAGGCTGCGTTCACACTTGTAGTTCGGCTCGTTTCGTCCGGACCCAAAAACAAAACATATAGTCCTGGTCCTCTTAGCGTTCACACTGGCATTTTTAACAGCGAACCTTAAGTTACCGAACCAAAGCCATAGAGATACGGTCACGACCTGATTGGTCGGCTTTTATGACGTATATTTCGCGACGGAGCTCGCTTACCGAACATTCAAAACAATGCTGTGTTCTGGATTAAACACCATCATTTTATGCGTGTACATATGCTTTATTTTTACCAGCTGAGAACTCACGAAGAGCTCATAAAATGTTCAAAACATTCAAAACAGCAGCAGGATTTCCTCCGTTGAACGCAGAAACAGAAACTTCACCTCCTCGTTGCTCCACGTTTGCCCTCGACTCATTTTGGATACGCCGATCTTCCCGCGTCGTCAAATCAGCTGATCTCGTGACATCACGTCCTGTTTTTGGTTCGTTTACATGTCTTTGGTCCGTGTTGCGTTCATATATCAATCGAACCGCACCAGAGTTCGTTTGGAAGCGAACCGAGACCCATCTTTTTAGCGTTTGTTTGGTGTGCACCAGGGTTCAGATGGCAGCGTTCACATGTGTTCAAACGAACCGCACTGACTGAGCAATCGCACCAGGGTTCGTTTTAATCCAACCAAACATGACAAGTGTGAACGCACCCTAAATCTCACTTCTGTCCACTTTCAACCACTTCTGTCCTGATTTCTTCGAGGGGAGGGTCTATGGGCAGCTAAATTTATGGCTTTTTTCAGATCTTTTGATATAATGGACAAAAGGTTGCGCAATACATATAAATACAGGTGGACAAAGTCACAAGTGTCCAGAAAAAGTATACTCAAGTAAATTACAGATGCTCAGTGTATTTAAGTACAGTACTCGAGTAAATGTACTTAGTTACTGTCCGACGTCAGAAAAACACAGAGCTGCAGCTTTCGTTTCTTCTCTGGACCGCCACAAGACCAGTGGAACGCCGTGTTAGAAATCAGGAATGCTTGGGACATTTTTCATCTTCAAACCAAACTTGGGTTTTCAGTCAAAAGTTTAAATCCTGTCTGTCTAGTGTGCTTCCCATTATGTTCACGTGTAGATGGAGAGTTGGCGTCTTTTGTGGCTGTTTGATCACATGAGTGTTTTGACAACGAGAGCAATGAGTTTTCGATTACCTCTGGAAGTATTAGAAAGTGGACAAGCTCAATGTTTTAGACCCCGTTTACACCTGTATTTAGAGTCATTTACACATCTGATCAACCACAATGCCAGGGACTAAAACAAGATTACATTTATGCTGTTTAAATTCTGAAAGTGCCCTCAGGATGGCGCCATTTTACCAGTGGAGCAGATGCAAAACTGATGGCCAATAAAGATAAAATGTTGAAATATGAGGTGGGAAAATGTCAGCACAACTGATAGTTTTATTCGAGCTGTTCTGCAGACCGTTATCCCTCTTCTGTCTGCGGTGACTCCAGAGGGAGTATGTCTGCTAAAGCAAAGCACTGAGCCGGGATCGTGCCGTCTGCAGCGAGCCTGACGGTCACCTGAGCTCTCTGGACAAACCAAGTTCCAGTTGCTTGGAATCGAGTCGTACAGGTTTGGAAAGAAATGTGTATTTATTTGTGTTTTTCTCTTTCTCCTAGCACACCAAAGGTGAAAAAGAGTGTAGCGGCTGCTGACACTGGATCGAAGGTAAATTGATTTCTGAAGTCTATAGAGCATGTTTACATGCAAAAATTGAGTGTCGGTGTGCGAGTTATCAGTGTCCCAGTTTCCGTGCAAACCAATAACCCATCAATGCAACTGAATGTTAAGACTTTATTTATATATCCGGTTATTCCCCAGTAGTGACACTAAAACATGATCATTCCTGTATCTGGAGGAGTTACGTTTATGTGAGGAGTGATGCAGTATTTTGACATGATGTTCATCTCATTTAGATAAAGCGGTACTAAGTTTTTGGGTCAAGAGTTGGTTTCATTTTTAGCCTTTAGTCAACTATTCGCATTCATTCATTTGCTTAAATATATACATCAGAAAAAGGTTTGAGAATCAGGGCTGAGAAAGAATATTAAGATCGTCTCTTATTTCGGTAATCGGTTTATCGTTTTGATTGTTCAAGTAATTGGATATTTTATTTGTTCATAAAAATAGACACAAGCAAAATATTTTTTTTCCAGAACAATTGACCGATTTACAATTTTGTTTTTAAACATAACTAGTCGGCTTAAAAAGGTAAAATGATTCAAGTAACATTTTCTTAACAATCTGGGTATATTTTAAGTGCCGCACACCTGAAGTGATCAACATGGTGTGAATATAAAACTAATTACTTGGTTAGATATTTTTCCAGAAAATATGCATGAAATATGAAGGCAAATACTGTACAAACTTCTTTAACATTATTCAGTAACACTTTATTTTTCAGTGTCATTGTGACATGTATTTATTGTAGAAATAACTATAAATTATGCATAATTACATGTGATTAACCCCAAAACAAGCTCTATAGTAAGTACACGTAGTTAATTATTGTTACTCAGTACTTAAATGTACAATTACACTCATACTGACACCTTAAAATAAAGTGTAACCCTTTATTCTGTACACTCAGAAACCATATCAATTCAAAAATATATAAAATATTTCTTAGCCAGAAATAATGGCAACTTAAAAATAATCTATTGACAGCAAATGCTTTAATAACAGCACAGCGGCTCTCGGTGCTCGTTTCCATCATACAAACATGAAATATCAAACATTAGTAGTTCTTCACAGGTTTGAGTTTCATTGCACTATTGCTGCTTTTCAACAAAAATAATGTCTTTGTAGTTTTTTGGTTTTTTTTAAACTACATTTTAGTCTAGTCTTTTCTTTTCTTGGTATAGTCGCGGTTATTGTTTAATGACGATCGTCTCATAGATGAGGGAACTTTGAAAAGTTTTCTTAGATTTCATTTACGAAATTAACACTACTAATAATTTCTCGGTGAACTGCGCGAGCGACCATATGAAGTGGCTAACGTTAGACTACCAACATGTTTTAAATGAGCCATATTTGAGGTCGACGAATGATAGCCAAACGTTTGGGTTTCCTCCCCAACATACTGTAATTCCCACAACAACCTGCCCTTAACGATCTGTCGCCACTTCCTGTGGACGATTTTCTTTTGTGACTCATTAATTTGGGCATTGGTTCGCCTCATTTAGTTGACTAGGGAGCAGTCCTGACTTTTCTACTTTAACGGCGATAGCTCACGCTGTCCGGATTCATTTAAACACATTCACGCTTCAGTAAGAGCGAATGTTTACATACCGGAAGAAATCGCGACAAGATAATCTAGCACCGCTTTAATAACCTTACTCTGATAAAGGGTTGACGAGTTTACATGACAATGCATTGTGCCTGTAGACGCACATTCTTTCCTTCACTGTTGGTATTGGATTAACACGATGTGTTTTTTAGAGGAAACGTGATGAGAGTGGAAGTGAAAGTGACGCTGCAGCTGCTGCTCAGGATACGTCTAAGACAGAGGAAGACATCAAAAAGGAGAAGAAGAAAAAGAAGAAAGAAAAGAAGTTGAAGCTGGCAGAGGCGGCGGCGGCTGAGGCTCCAGCGGAGGACGAAACTGAGGTCAGCAGGTTTTGATTGGTCACGTGACGTGCTGAATAAACAAATGCAGTCTTGTGACACGAGGATGATCTAAAACTCTTTCCACATGCAGGTTACGGAGAGCACAAAGAAGAAGAAAAAGAAAAAGTCAAAAGAGACCGAGCCTGGCTCAGAATGAACGGACTCGTGTGATGAGGAGAGATCATGAGTGAATTTAAGAGCAGACCTGTTGAATGGACTCATCCTTGCCCTCCTGTCCCGGTTTGACTGGACCGTGGGCTGGTCGAGGTCTATGGGTTTGAAGATTGTTTTTGTAAATGGTTGCCGTTATAAATGCTTGTTGACCCTTTTTTTCGTCCAAATGAAGCCCGTGTTGCCTGGGTGTTCATATATTTGGAAGGCTTTTGTTTTTTTATTATTGTAAATACAGAATGTAATCAAATGAAACATGACTGAGTTTTTAACAAAAATGGCCCCTGTATTTCCTTCTGCTCTTGACGTGTTTTTCAGTCTGCCTGGACAGATTTGTCCACTCAATGGTTGCTGGGACAGCACACTGGGTTACTTCAGGTTTACGGGATCATGTACGTTGTCTTCTGCCTTCTCATTGGACGTGATTTATTCTGGCGGGAGAGCAGCTTGGCAGATTTTTTTGCTGACATTTGACAGCAGCTGTTGGGTGTTATCCACAATGTGGATGTTGGTCATTAAAATCTAGTTTAACCATGAAAAGATAAGTTTTTTTTTTTTTTTTTTTTTTTTTTTTTTATAAATATAAGCTTTAGGCTATGCATTTCAGTTTTGTATAATTTGATGCATCAGGCTTTATCGTAAGAATATGAAGCTTATTCTTGTCAGAGGCACAAACTGAGAACCAATCAGCAGTTTAGTTCAATTGAAATTTAAATGGTCAAAGTTGATGCTGAGAAGTTATGATGCAAGTGTAACAGACTCTTAAAGAACACACATCCGTCATCTATCCTCCAATGTTGAGATATTTAAATGCTTTGTTTCGTGATCACAGCTCTAGTTTTAAAACAATACAATGATGGTTGAGAGAGGAAACAATCAGCATTTATTAATTGCCTGAGGATCATATTTCATGCGTTTAAACTTATGGATAACCAAGTGAACTTCAGTTTCTTCATTCTGGGGCCATTTGCACGACCCCACTAGCATCTAAAAACCATCACTAAGCGTTTTGGTTGAGCATTTACATGACAAAAGAGTCTCGGCCTGAAAAATCAAACATTTCAGAACTGCTTTCAATGTGCGAGTTTTTGCAAAAGATGGTCGTCTTCATGTAAACTAAAAAACTGCATTGTATTACGGGTTCAGTCTGTAAGACAGTCTCTTTACATTAATTTCCTGACCTGTGTGAAATACAGCACTTTTTAGGATAAGTTAGTACATCGTTGTACAGACAACATCAAAATGATCCCTGTTCACAAGGATCCATAAAAACACCAATATAATCGACAACCCTGGCAAAAATTCTGGAATCGCCACACATGGATGTTCACATATTGTTGATTCATTCATTTTTCATCTACTTGATCTGGAAAAGGACAATCCATAAATTAAAAGTGAGTGAGCTTGTTTGAGGTCGTCACATGAAGTCAAAACCTTTTTTGTGTCGTGGTTCATTTGCTATGAAGTAAAAAGCTTAATAAACATCTAAGCGGTGATTACTTTTATTTTACAGAGGTTCTCCGTTCACATAAAACACCAAAAAAGGTGTGTGTATATAACAACAAAATGTACATGCATTTAGAATTAAAAGATATTGGATAAATATTGTGTTATCATGGTACTATATGATTTTCAAGTGTTTTTCTTCTAGATTTCTAACTTTAAGGACTTGGAAAAACTACAGTGGGTATGAAACAAAATTTCAAGCCGTAGCTTGCCACAAAAAATGTGTTAAATGGAGATTTTGTGGAGGTCTGTGGCGATGTTTCCACTAGCTAGATGATCACAGCAATAGCAAAGAACATTAAAATGTCAAATAACAGTATTAAATATTTTCTACTCTTAATATATGGACACAAAAATAATATGGGTTTCTAACAGCTTGAGGCGAAGATGTGTAAAAACAGGAATTGTCATTATTCAGTGTCTGTTAGTCTGCCAGATGATGGCACCATAAAGCCGCTGATCAGATCTGACCTGCTGGATAGTGCTGTGGGTCTGAACCTACAAAGATCTGTAATCGGACCCTACTGGGGTTTCATTGACCTAATATGCGCCAATAAAGCATGAAAAAATATGGAAATAAAATTTGGATATGTCTTTGATGATCTTGAATTGAATCTTTACAAATTATTTGCCGTGTGCAGATGGTTTGGGTCAAGATTCAGAGTCATTTAATAGTATATTTTAACTAACAATGAAGATGCAGTTAAAGAATGCTGGGATCCAAACAATATTGGACCTCATTGGTTTTCACAGTATGGACGTTCCATTGTAGCTTTTGTGTTGTTCAGAAAAACATGTTCAGAACAACATGAAGGTGAGTAAATGACAGACTGTTTGTTGTTGGGTGAAATATTCCTTTAGCTTCAAACCCATGATTTAGCTAAGTGCATGTTTGACAGGTAAGGCGGTTGTTTGCTGTTTTTGGACGACACTAGTCATCACACAAGGCCTTCTTCATGTTTTTCTGTCATATAAATAAATAGGTTGAACGTCAACAAGGTTTTCACACATCTAAATCTGACTAGAAGATTAGAAATGGATAGTTACAAACGTTGGTGTCTATCTCTTGTGGTGTTCCACAGGGATCTATTCTGGGCCCTCTTGTTTTCCCCTTCTATTTGTCAAAAACATGATTTCTTTCTTTCTTTCATCTAATCTTTTAAAACTACTTAAATCTACTTCAAACTTTCTGGTCCCACTTTCTCAAGCCAACTTTAAAGTTTGTCTCAACGAACTTTTCTATCTACTTATTGTTTTGCTAATCATCTTCAACTCTATCTTCCAAATAAGACTTTGATGTCAAAATTTCCTAAAACTGAACAAAACTCATGTTCTGATTGGTCCTGTTACTACTAACAACTCCATATAAAGACAGTCTCCTTAAGTAGGCTCTTTTAAATTCTCATTGGATCAACTACTGTAGTGTAAAATTGTGCTCTATAAATAAAGTTGACGGACTGGAATCGCTGTTCCTTGTTGCTCGACTACCCAACGTAGTAGAAAGATTTCTTCTGCATGCCATTGGAAAAATTCTTGAACACTAAATGGCCAAACAATTCTTCTGAAAAACAAATGTTATTGGTTGTTGTTCTTGGTACGTCGCTGTCCTTAGGCAAGGGTGTTTCAGGAACAGCGTTCCCAATCGAAAACGAAAGCCATGAGTTTGTATTTATAAGAAAACATGATGTTGCGTGATCCTTTTCCATAAACATGGAAGGATGATCTGAATCTGCTGTTGGTACCGAAACAAGGAAAAGAGCACAGTGCTTTTGAAGGAACTGCAATGAGGTTGTATCCCATATCCCGTTTTAAAAAAAGTAGTTTTACCAGAAGCTCTCAGGAAGCAGATAAACACTTGGATATTATTCATTCCATATAAGAATTAGCAGAACAAACAATTCATTTCTAATTACATAGGAAAGTTTTTTGGTCCTTAGTCCAAATCCTGAGGGATGCAGATTCTGGCTGGTCTACCCCCAAGGAATAAAGGAAACAGAAATTAATACCCTCCAGTTGAGGCGTTTCTTAGTTGGAATTTGTAAAATATCTGTCATTAAAAAAATACAAATTTCCCTGTACTAATATAGAAAAAACAGTTAAACAATCCCATTGTCATATAGAAACTTTCCATCCATCCACCCTTCGCAAAGCCCCGCCCCCTTTAGTTACTGTTGCTATGTCCGACAAGTCAAGCGCTCTCACGCCACACATCATGTTCTCACACAGTGAAAAATACATCGTGGAGCAAAGAGGACACTGACAACATATGAAACAGTTTCATATTTAAAATTTCGTAATTATTTAAAGAAGTTTAATCAATAAATAGCGTCTAGTGTGTGTTTAATGTGTGGTGACAGATCGCTGTAGCTCCTCGTGAACCGATCATCTCTTCATACTAGTTCATTTATAGCATCAAATAAACATGAATGAACATCAGGAGGCGGAAAGACGTGAGGACACACAATTTATCAAGTTCAAGTTCACCGACGTTAATCTACTAACTCCCCTGACTGCTTTGACGGACAAAATGGTGGATTCGGGGTTATGATTGGTCAGATCGCCTGTCAATCAAACTCCCAGCGAAGGGTAAATTCACCTTTACTTCACAAATTTCTGTGGTTTTCCCCCACAATCTAATCAATGCCTCTCCCTAACAAAAACAAAAACCTAAACTTAGTTACACACAGTCCCAACATTAGAAAAAGTGTACAGTGGGAAAAGCAAAATATTTCATACAAACATAAATCACTGCGCAATTCCGCGGGGAAATTGTGGACCTGGCGACCCTGGCTGGTTACTCGGGCCGTACATGAAAGAACATGAGTTGTTTTTATGATGGTTTAGCAGAGCAGGGGTTTCCCTCATTTTAATGACCTCATTTTGTACACTTCGGGAACTTTGTTTAGTAAGACGATGACATCATATGAACTGTTTTGAGAAGCCGCTGGATCTGTGAAACCACTAATTATACGGTGGTTTGCTCAACTATATGTTTGCCATTTTGTCACACAAACACAGTAAAGAAAGGAAAAAAAAAACTCTTATGGGAGTCAATGACTGTGCCTTCGTCTGCTTTAGAGGAAGTTCCCACACCTCACAAACGGATTTCAATGATTTCCAGTGTCAGGTATTTTGGCGGATTTGCCTATTTGTTCATTCCCTGTCAAGTTTTCCACGACAGTGAGAACTCTGGATTACGCTAAAGCAAGGAAACACAACATTCTGGTTTTCTTTCTCAGCATATCCTGAATGTTTCTGGTCCTGTATAAAATATGACTGCAGTTACTTTTATATTCAGTCCCTGTACATGCCAGAACACATTATTATTAAAATGTTCCAGTATATGCTTGTAATTCACCGTCTTGACTAGTTGTTGTCGAGTCCTGGCACAGAAACCAAGTAACTCCTCCAGCTGGCTTTAGGAGTTTTTGAAGACACCTTCCGATGGTATAATGATTGCGGATCGTTTTTACAATACACAAAGCCGGTGGTTTATTTTTAGCCGTGCTGCAGAGGAAGATCCACAGATATCTGCTTCTATTTTTCTGCTCTTAATCTAAACCATACTCCATCCCAGCGCTCTCCACATCTGCCTCCCAAAAGTTTTGTCCAAACTTGGTCTTGTGAACGGCGTGACTCAGCACCAGAGAGATCTGCTTCTGTATGCATACCTCAGTATTTTTCCAATCTAGTGACCCTGCTGACAAGATCATACATTTCCATGATGGTTTGGAGCCGGTGGTCCCGTGCTGTTCTCCAGCAAACTTGCTCTTCCAGGTGGTTTCGCTAGTTTAGAAGTAACCAGCAGCCTCCAAAACAAACTGTGAACTGATCATGTGTGGCAAATATCCAATAGTTGACAAATTCTGATAATAGTTTGATTAGAGAAGCAACCAGGTTTATTATAGTTCACTAAAATAAAATAAAAATGATACTAAAATGACATTGATTCACCAACGTTAATCTACTAACTCCCCCGACTGCTTTGATGGACAAAATGGCGGATTCGGGGTTATGATTGGTCAGATCGCCTGTCAATCAAACTCCCAGAGAAGCGTAAATTCATCTTTGCTTCACAAATTTCTGAGGTTTTCCCCCACAGACATCTCTTTAATATCTAAGTTGTTTCTCCAACACAGCAATGAATTACTTGAACCAAGTCGTCTGTTTCTCAGTACTTTCACGTGTCTTCTTGGCAAGAGATCTTTCAGAAAAGGGTTTAAAAATGGGCTCAGATTTGCCTGATATGATTCAATTGATATGGATTACGACTTTATGAACTTTTTGAAGTGTCAACATTTTGATAAAATGGACTTTCAGTCTCTCAGAATCATTAAAAATATCTTTCGAATATGTTTCGAAAGTTTAATGGGTTTCATTTTTGGCTAAACTAACCTTGTAACAAGTAAATTTGCAATAATCTGTGTGATTGCAGCTACACATTAATAATAAAACACATTAAAAAATCATTTTAAATGCTTCAATGTCAAATGTTTTTATTTATCCATTCGCTTAAATAGTTGAGCAGCCAATGGGTTTTCTGCTGAAGTCATGCCCTTCTTACCAACAACTGGATATTTCATTCACTGGATGCTGATTTGATTAGATATTACATTAAATTATCAATCAATGCATCATAGATTATATCAGTTAAACAGTTTTACTTTGTTTGTCAGATTGTGTGATTATACACTGACCGGCTGTTAAGATTTAAATAGTCAAATGTTTAAGAGTCTATGACTGGATCATTATTGCAGTAATAATATTTCCAGCATGTTTTATGTTTGGAAACAGTTCTTCTAATCCTAATTGATGGAGTGTGTAGCTTTTCATTTCTTAAACAGCCATGTAGGAAGACGCAACTTGATTATATTCCAGGATCAGGGCTGGGTACTTTTAAAATGTATTTCACTACAGATTACAAAATACATGCTTTAAAAAGTAATTTGTAACGTATTTCGTTACATTACTCAAGTTTAGTAACTTAATCTAAATACTTTGGAATATTTTGGAATACTAATAAGTGTGGAACAAACACAAAAAAGGTAATTGTGAGTTTTTGTCTCTCAATTCTGACTTTTTCCCTCAGAATTGTGTGATATAAAGTTGCAATTGTGAGTTATAAAGTCAGAATTATGAGATATAAACTCACAATATTGAGAAAAGTCAGAATTATGAGATATAAACTCACAATATTGAGAAAAGTCAGAATTATGAGATATAAACTCGCAATATTGAGAAAAGTCAAAAATATGAGATATAAACTCACAATATTGAGAAAAGTCAGAATTATGAGATATAAACTCACATACTAAATTCACAATTGCAATAAAAAAAGTCAGTATTTCAAGTTTAAATCTCCCAATTCTGACTTTATAACTTGCAATTGTGAGTTTAAATCTCGCAATTCTGAGAAAAAGAAGTCAGAATTGTGAAATGTAAACTCACAATTGTGAGGGAAAAAACAAATTGTGAGAAAAAGTTGCAGTGACGAGTGAATTATAAAATGACTCACATACAGTTCAGTTGACAGTTGGGCAATTTTTTTATAAATTCAGTCATCTTGTCTTGTTCAGGACAGAACTAAATAAAAATAACAACATTTTTATGATCCTCTTAAAAGTATTAAAATGTTGATTGAAACTTAACTCCGCTTTTTCAGACGGTCAGAGTCAGAGAATCACCAATCGCTGTTTAAATGACATTAAAATTCAAAGTAATCACTTTGGTAATCTAAAACACTTTTCAGATGTAACTGTAATCTGATTACCACCCATTTAAAATGTAACTGTAATGAAATACACTTACTCAAATTTTGTATTTTAAATACGTGACTAAGTTACTTGTATTTCGCTACTCCCAACCCTGTCCAGGATGACAATGTCAAGATTCATTAGGCTAAAATTGTGAAAAAAAGTTTGGGAAGAAGAATCATTTTCACACATGAATTGGCACCAGCTCTTAAAGTCACTGAAGAGAGTCAATACAAGATCTTGAGCTCTTGATGGAAATAACATCACCACATTTATTTCCATCAATCCGGTCGTAGATTCTTACGTATTTGCCCATTGAATTCCAAAGAGCGACTTTATTTTTGGCTGAACACCAATCCCAACTTAACTGTGACTTTTTAAAACCGTTAAAAGTGTTGAGGAGAAAATGTCTCAGTTTGAAGTGCCAACATGCTGATACAGACTCCCGAGGGTTCGCCACAGTATTAACCGCTGCGAATTTTAGACTGAGTCATTTAACTTCACACGTAGCAGCCGTCGTTGTGGTTGGAGATCGGGAGGGATAAAGTAAGAGAAGAAATGGAATGTGAAGTGCAGCACCAGTTCTGGTTCTGATTACAAAGAGGCGTCTGAGCGAGAGCCATGCATCAGAGCGGCAGCTTGACCTTGACAGCTGAAATCACAAACCCCTCTCATTTGCATGCGAACTTCTCAGCTGGGTGAAATTTCTGCATGCTCATTTAAACCATGGAAACTTATGAGGAGAAACTCAAGCCAACTGCAGTGAAAGTGGACGATTTTAATGTTGGTCACTTGAGCAAAACCATACGGGCTTGTTGTGACAGAAGGAACACCAGTTTGGCACCAGTATGGAAACAAATCCACAGGAGCTCTGGGAGGTGCTCAGCATTCTGCTCCAAACAGACCTTTTTTGATCCCTGGCCCACATTACATGTGAACAAAAGTAACGCAATCTTCTATTCCAGCACTTTCCTGCAGAGTTTGGCTCCAACCCTGATGAAACTCGCGTGCCTGTGGCGATCTAGTGATCATGCAGACCTTCATTAGCTGGTTCAGTTGAGTTTGATTAGGGTCGGAGCTCAACTCTGCAGGACAATGGATCTTGAGGGCCAGATTTAACTTGCAGTGATGCCCAATCCTGCTTCTGGAGGGCCTCAATCCTGCGAAGTTCAGCTCCAATCCTATCCCAAAGTCTTCGTGATTGAAGAACAGACTAAAATGAAAGGATTAGTTCACTTTTGAAAAACTACCTGATAATTTACTCTCCTCCATGTCATCCAAGATGTTCAAGTCTTTATTTCTTCATTGGAAAAGAAGGAAAACATTTTGAGGAACACATTCCAGGATTTTTCTCCATACTTCACTGGGGTTCAACGGGTTGAAGGTGTTTCAGCTTCTAAGAGCTCTACATGATCCCAGACGAGGAGTCTTATCTAGCGAAACGATTGGTCATTTTCTTAAAAAAAATAAAAATGTATATACTTTATCACAAATGCTCGTCTTACACTGCTCTGAGATGTGCCACGCATCACGTAATCATGTCGGAAAGGTCACGCGTAGGCAGAAGTACCGTGTTAGGGCGAAAAACTCCATCTCATTTTCTCCTCCAACTTCAAAATCGTCCGATATCTTTGTTTTACCTTTTTTTGTGACGGCCGTTTGACTCGGTCTTTGCACGTTCGCTTTGTAGACACTGGATCAGAACGTCACGTGTGAGCTTTCCAACAGCTGTCAATCATTACATAGCATCAAATCACTTATGTAAAAAAACGAACACTTGAATTTACATCACCGTGATAAAAACTACATAAAATGACAGAAAGCATCTTATTTAAAGTGTAATTTAATTGTTTCGTTTGTCTCACATCTCATTAATTTATGCGGAGAGGGCGGGGTTTATGACCTATACTGGGACCAACCACCTGAACGTTTTAGCTTCACTTTTCAGGACTTGTGCGGCACGCTTGTATAACAAAAACAGAAGTCAAGAAGTTTTAGTCAAGAGACTAAAAAAGTATAATATAAAATACATTCCATGTATTTCAATTTGACCCCATATTTTTATGTTTAAATAAAGTATCATTTTCAGTATTTTTATGTTTAGTTTCTGACATTATTTGTGCTTAGTGTAAATAGCCTCTTTTTGTTATGTCTGGTTCGCAAAGCATAGTGGGGGTTTTGCACACTTTTTAGTAAACCAGAAAACTGAAATAGAAGAAGGAATGGCTCATTTTCCGTGGATGAAGTCCAATTTCGTGTAATCTTCAAGTCTTTAATTTCATAAGTTCTTCTGTATTTTTTTATTTTCTTTAAATTTCGTGTTTGACATGCTCAAATAAAGGTACTATTTTTTACCTATTTTAAATAGTTGCTTTTTGGCAAATTGCACAGAAACCAATTGACCAAATTGACCACTAAAACAATAAATATAACTGAGTTTCTTTCCAAAACACATCTGTGTGAACACTTTGCATGCACATTCATCACCCTAAATGAGAAATTGTCACAAAATGTAATAAATAAATAGATTAACCAGTGTTTCATGTAGTTTGAAAATCAAATGGAAAAAAAAGTCAATATTTGCTTCAATCTTGGACTGTTATCATCTGGTTTCAGAAGACTTGCAGTCATATGGACTACTTTTATTATACTTTCTAGCATGAGCATTATTTCCTTGTGTTCCACGGAAGAAAGAACGTTTGGAATGACAAGCAACTCCTTGTTCAAAACAGAAAAAAAGAATTCCTTTACTGTTTTCACTTTTCCCGTTCGCTGTCATTATTTTAAAAGATGACCTGTTAGCATTCAAATTATTTACAGAAGACTCTTAATACAACAAAGTAGTTATGTGTTAAACGTCAAATCCCACACGTATATCTCATTCATAAGAAACTAGAAAAACAAACATTTCTCTCTCTCTTTCCCTTTTTTTTTGTTTTTACAGAATTTACCAAAGCGTCACCAGATAAAGAAAAGCCAAAAAACAAAAAAAAAGTATATCTACTTTACTGCTCTGGTTTTGTTTTACATGAAGAAGTCATCCACACCATCAAAACAAATCTAGTTTAAATTACATAGGGGGAGAGTGGGGTAAGATGAGCCAGTGGGTAAGTTGACCCACCCTCTGTATCTTGGCAACAGTATACTTTTATTGTCACGTGACCATATATTTTGGCACCACCCGTCATTTCTGCCAGACTGTGAAAAGGAGAAGCACATGGGAGAAGTTGGAAGGCACCCATTTATTTTTTTTTACTTTGGCTTGTCAAAGTAACATTTTTTAGCATAACAGATGTAATGGATGTTACATCATATTTATGATCCATATTGGCAATTTAGCAATGTATAAAACCATACACATCATTTGGCTAAATATTAGCTAGCTAGTTTTGTCCAAAATGGCAGCTATGGGGCAAAGTGAGGCGAATGATGTGGGGTAAATTGAGCCAGTGTTTTACCTGATCCCACCATAAGGCACTGAAGTTCAATTTCACATGGGTTTGATTCAGATTCAGTTAGATGATCAGTTTACACTCAGATGGTGCAACTTAACTTACCCCTAAGTGGGGTAAATTGAGTCACAGGAACACCTTTTATAAGAAGCCATATTTTTAGAAATGTGACATTTACGTTATTTGTAGCAATAGCCAACAATATTGTATGGGTCAAAAGTATCGATTTTTCTTTTATGCCTAAAATCATTAGGTTTTTATGTAAAGATCATGTTCTGTTAAGATATAAATTTCCAATTGTAAATATATCAAAAATGTATTTTTGTGAGTGGATATGCATTGCTAAGGACCTCATTTGGACAACTTTAAAGGCGATTTTCTCAATATTCCGATTTTTTTTGCACCCTCAGATTCCAGATTTTCAAATAGTTTTATCTCGACCAATATTGTCCAATCCTACCAAACCATACATCAATGGAAAGCTTATTCAGCTTTCAGATGATGTATAAATCCCAATTTCAAAAAATTGACCCTTTTGTGGTCCAGGGTCACAAATAAATTCTGATAACTTAAAATTTCGTTGTACTTCTGCATAATTTTCTCTTATTATGAGGATCTCGCAAGGTTAAAAAAAATGGCTCATCTTACCCCACTCTCCCCCTACTGTATGCAAATATGCAAACGCAGTCACAAATGCGAACACATTTCAACTCTGTGGTGCTTTTGTACATAAAATGCGTTTCTACGGTAAGAAAAATCAGTAATGGTAATCACCTAGAAATGTCTGTGCTATCAAACCAAATGTTTTCAGGTAGCTAGCTTTAAACACAGAAAACTAATAGGCAAAAGAAGATATTATATAAGGTGGTATTTTATCAGCAAGATGCTCTTCAAACTGTTGTTTACCATGATGGCAGTTGATGTGAAAGAAAAAGCTTCAATTTCTCAGAGAATGCAATAGAAATTGTGTTTTGACACTTTCAGGAAAGCAATTGCATGTCAAATCGCATTAACATACTTGAATTACGCATGTTTCAAGCTTAAACCTGCTCAAAGGCAATCAAATGAAAATCATAAAAGCAGTTTTGCCCCTTTTCTTCAGTTGACGGCAAAGATAAAGCCGGATGTGGTGATGGAAGCTAGCGCGTCGACAAAAAAACACTCCGCTTAGCCAAAGAACAAACACACCGTCCCAAACTTTCTGAATAAATGAGTACCATTTCCATTTTCCACATGGCTTGAGACATTCTTCGTGGCCTTTTTGAGCACCTCAGTTCACCACAGCGTTCAGAAAAATAAATCGCTGCTGTGCCACTGAACAGATGTTCTTCTGGGCCGTGTTGTTTTGTCTATTCAGTTATCTTACATTTCAAACTTTCTTCTTAAAGAAACACCAGCACTGCTCCGTAAGAATGTTAGAAAGGCCGCCAAACCTAGGGAAAAGTGCTGCCGACCTAGAAAACAGCTGCTCGGTTTCAGTACGAGGTTAACTGCGGGTTAACAAACTACAGAACGTGAGTCCAGGATAAAGTTGAGCAGGGACTGAAAAAGAGCTTCAGGAGAAATGTCAGTTTGTGATTCTCATTTCCACTTTGCCAAGCTGAATCCTCAACGGAAACCTGTGTGTGTGTGTTGGGTTAAAGAGTGTGTATGCTTAGACCAGTTCCACTTTGGAGTTGGGGTACACGGCCACCACGTCGTAGCCCTCGGGAGGCTGCACACGAGCCTTGGCGTGGGTCTCGCAATATAGATTCTCGTCGATGAAGAAATATCCTCTCTGCTTTAGATTCAGCCCACAGTCGTCACACATGAAGCAGTCGGGATGATAGAGCTTGTCTCTGGCCTTCACAATGGTTCCCCTGTGTTAAAACAGTTAGAAGACACTTGTTAAATGTCTTTTATTATTACTTAGGGTATTTATTGTCACTTCATTTGGTAATTGGGTCAATGGGCATTTTTTCTTTTATAAATTTACTATTTTTATTTATGTTGGTTCCATATGGTTTTGAAAAATGTTTTATAACAAGTTACTTATAAAAGTAATGCATTACAATATTGCGTTACTCCCTAAAAAAGTAATTAAGTTACTTAATGACTTTGTATGATCAGTAATGCGTTACTTTACTTTTTACGTGTACGTGGGGGTCAGCGTACAGTGCGACTTTAGTCATCAGAAGAGTATTGCGTACTGTACGCCCACCCTAGATTTTTGTAACCTTGTGTACTTGTACGCATAGTTTGCACATGTAAATTTTATTTTATTTTTTTGCAGTAATTAAGTTTATCCACAAGGTGGCAACCATGCCCCGGGGGCGTCGATTCACAAGGTTGTCAAAGAAAAACGGCATAAACAGAACAGACCGGAACGCATGCAAGCTACCGGGACAATGGAGGCCTACATAGTCGAGAGATTGTGCGAAGAGGTTCGAAAGTATCCTCATTTGTACAACTTTTTGTATATTTACACGGGTTGTAACTCGGGGCGAGAGATTGCACATGCGTCGAATGCGAAGTCAAATTAAGTATACTTTGCAAGGCTGTGCGTTCGACTAGTGTACGCATGAAAAAAGTATACCCAGGTCTTAACGTTATACATTTGCGTTACTTTTTCTCATCTGGGATGGGCTTGCTTGTTTGTTTTTAAGTAAAAAAACAATTTTGGCAAATGTAAAGGCCCTTTCACATCAAAAGTAAAATAAATAAGCCTTGAAGAGAATGCAGATTTATGCCGGTACACTAGAGGGCGCAGCTCAAACAATCCCTTCAGCTGTGCTGACATTCTGGATTGCAGAAGAATAGGATGCAGGAAAACATGAAGAAACATGAAGCTTCATGAATCAGTGTTTTGAAATCGACCATCAATAGATATTATTGAAAAGTCGTTATTTAGTTCTTTTGATGCACATAAAGTATTCTCGTCGCTTTATAAAATTAATGTTGAACCACTGTGGTCACATAACCTGTTTTAGTATCTTTCTGTTCATCTGAAAGTGTTCATTATCTGTCAATAGAGACTCACTGAACCATCGGATTTCATCAGAAATATCTTAATTTGTGTTCTGAAGATGAACAGGTCTGACAGGTGTAGAACCACATGAAGGTGAGTCATTAATGACAGAAGTTTTATTTTTGGGTGAACTATCCCTTTAAATGGGTTAAATATGCATAAATGTTTCACATTGTTGGCAAATGTTTCAACCATGTAACGATATTTTTCAACATTGGAAGTTTTCAAAACAATTCCAGACGTGTATGAATCAAAAATTAATCAAAAACAAAAGATAAAACAGCCTGTTCTAAATTAGGAGTTTTTTTTAAAATGTAAAAATCTTGAAGACATTATAAGCAGACCTCAGAGAATGAAAAAAGTGCATGTGCCTCTGCGAAAATGTTTTACTAAATTTTTGAATTAATTCCATAAAAACTATCCTAATAATAATAAACTTCCATGCACAGACCTTTAAAAGAGAAGAGGCTTGTATGATACAACGATGGTCAGCAACAATTCGCTATAAAGTAGGATTAGCAGGTAATGTTTGTAACAGAGCAAACAATAAATTCCTGTCATAAATGGGCTAATCTGAAATGACATGAACAAACTATGATATTCTACATAAATGTCTTTTATGTGAACCTGATGTCTGATTGGATCATTTCCAATCACTAATTCACTTCCTCTTATTAATCTCTATGAATAGGTACATATTTGAAGGCTGTAATATCTATCAACAGCATTGACAATGGACACATTGTTGAACTCTTCTGTAGAACTTCCTTATCATATGACATCACTGTTTACTCATTTTCCTGTGGGAAAGTGCCAAGAGCAATAGAGTGACTTACAGTATTGTCTGGAACACCTGTGCGGCGGGCGGGATCACATGCTGCAGCAGGTCTGGCTTTATTTAACAATTAAGTATTCTATGAACTTGTCTCTGTTGTTGTGTATAGGGATGCACAATATATCAGCCACCATAATGGTATCGGTCTGATGTATGTTCATTTTTAATGTAATTGTTATCGGCACAGTAAAAAAATTTGGCTGATATATTAAAACCGATAAATAATAGATTATGTCCTTCAGCTGAGACACTTCAGAAGTGCAATGTTCACCATGATAGTTTTGAATTGCTTGAAATATGATTGGAGTCACTTCAAAAAGGTATACAGTTATAATATTACATTATAATTGTGTGCTTGGGACATTTAATGGTAAATCAGGCTCTTAAAAATTATATAAAAATTTGAATTTTTTATTTATTGGCCCGCCTTTCAGCGGCAAGATGAGGGAGTTGTCGCGTTTCACGTGTGCATTATTTCATTTTATTTGCACTAAGATTCGTTCCAGTATACTTTGAAAAGGGATAACTTTGTAACTAATAAAACCCTGCATCTCTATCGACCGATTGATTGCAAAATGACAAGCAAAAACGTGAAAAAAACGACGATAAGACAGACAGTCCCATCCTGACGCAAGCTAGCATGGATCTTTGATGCCAGAAGACAATAGACTTCTTCAGTTGGTTAAAACTGAACTAATATCCTCCAGAGATATTATCCAGAGATTGGGCTGATTGTCAAAAACTTTCGATCGGAGGTCAAAACCAAAATGGATGCTCTACAACTGGAGATAGCTGGGCAAATCCATTCCATTCAGACTAAGCAAACCATTAGATTTCAAATATAAATAATTATCGGTTATCGGTAAAAATGTTCATATCAGTGCATCCCTAGTTGTGTACTGTTAAAGTCTTTAATTTACTGCAAGATACGACTTACAGGCTTAAGCTAAAAGATAATAAAACAAACATATACTATCGTCTAAAGTCTATTCAATACTATATTTTGTCTTGATTTTGGGGCTTTCCTCAGCAAATATTGCTATGAATGTAAACACATTCGTAAGCAGCAGTACGTCGCACTTACACAATGCCATTTCCACAGCGTGTGCACTGAGGCAGCTTCTGTAATCCGGCGATGGGTGTCAGAGGAGCCGTTATGGGGCTGCCCAGCTTTGGCACGGGGGATTTGACAGGGGAACGCAAGCCTCTTACCCCATGTCTGTCCACCGGTGAAACTCCTGAAAATAAAATAAACTGCAGTCAAGGGCACAGAATATTATATATTCACATACTTTGATAAACTATTGGAAGAGAGAATGGAAACCAAGTGTTCTTTAGTTGTAACACTATGGTTCAACATCAAAGAGGCCTTTCGTGTTATTTACAAGAACGAAGCTCTGCAACCAAAAGCCCCAGTTTGAAGCCAACTCGCAGCGCTCCTCTAGTGTGAGACATGTTCCTACTTAGATCAAGAAGCTGCAGATACCATGATTTTAAACCTTTAAATCCATTAACCATTGACAACCATTGGCAACAAGGCAGTGTTGTTTTGTGTGCTATAATTGAGTCATTGAATCATTCAATTAACCCAGCGGTGCCCAATCCTACAGACATTAGTTAGGTTACATGCCATATTGAATTTAAGGTTGTGAGGTACTAGATCATGCAGTTCTCATAAAACAAACCGTTTAATGGAGTTTTGTTGACAAAGTAATTTTTTTAGTATCTGCTCTGAAAGAACAGATTATGGTCTTTTTTTTTTCTGAACGCATAGCAGGGGCCCCTTAAAAGTTTTGCTTAGGACTACCAGAAGTCTAGGACCGGCACTGGTATCTTTATTCCATCTTAATCCAGGATAAGTCTTAGTGTTGTGCACATTTTACTAGGTATGCAATGCTGAAATTAAAATATGTAACAAAAAAGCCTCCTAGAGTAATGCCAGGGTCATGGGCTCGATTCCCAGGGAAAGCGAGAACTGATAAAATGTATTTGCTTATTAAAATGTTGCTTAGGGATATGCAGGGATAAAATGCATCTCTTTCAGGGAAGAAAAATGAACAAACAGAATAGGGGATTTCAAAAGAAGAGGCAGTAAATTCCCCCATCGCCCTGAGACAATGGCACTCTGGGTATGTCCTCATATTAAGAATATTTTTCCAAGAAATTTCCAGGCATGTGTGCTGAAGCTAAACTCTGCAGGAAAGTGGTCCTCAAGGAGCAGGGTTGGACACCACTAACTTAACCCATTATTTGTGTCAAATTATCCTAATTTTTGTTTGGTGGACTATAGCAATATTTTATGACTTTTTTTTTTATTATAATAGACTAATGCTGTAACGCCGGGATGACAGGAGACGAAGATAACAATAAACAGACAGGTTTATTTCCAAATAGGACAGAGAACAAGCGACAGTGTGCCATGCACAAACAATTACTGACAAAGGATGAGACTAGGGGAGGAACTAAATACACACAGATGACGAGGGTAAAACGGAAACAGGTGATGATAATCAAACTAATTACACAAGGTGAAAACTAACAAGACAGGACTAGATGACATGTGACAAATGCCTTTTCCACCGAGCGGTACAGGACAATTCAGTACGATTCGGGACTGTAAACTCTGATCCACCAACAACAGGACCCTTACTTGATAGGACAGAAAGTAGAGATCAATGTCATTCTCGCTCGAAGAAGAAAGTGACAAAGTAAACAACGATGTTTCTCGGCATGTGGCTGTCTGTCACAAGAAGAAACAGTATTGCGTTTCAAATTTTCTTGTGTTGTCATTCTTCTTGTAACACACACAAGTGACGATTCTCTGTCAACCAATACGCAATCTGCAGTGAGTCTAGCTTCACCCTTCAGTACTGGACTACTGTGAACCCCAATGGAAGCGTCCCAAAAAAGTGGTACGGTACAGTTCAGAGTTAGGGAATCATTCACAACTTCTGACATGGAACAGCAAAAATTGCGTACCGTACTGCTCAGTGAAAATGAAGCATTAATCAGGGCTGGGCAACTTTTTGTCCTTGAGATCCACTGTCCTGTAGTGTTTAAACTTTCAAGTAATTTTGAAGACCTTTATTAGCTTGTTCAGGTGTGTTTGATCAGGGTTGAAACTCAGCTTTGCATCATGGTTCTGAAGAACTAGAGTTGACTACAGCCCAACAGGTTGCTCTTATTTCTCCAAAAGTCTAACTTTGTCTTTCCAGTACCTGCGTTAAATTATGCTGTTTCACCAATTCACTCACAAACCTGTTCATCAGAGAACTGTTCTCCTTTTGTGTTCAAAAGGAGCAACTTGGGGGCTATTAAATATTGACAGAATTGTAACTTTTGGGCAAACGATTGCTTTGAGCCGCTACTTCCAACTTTCCAAGAAGCCCAAACAGAGAAATCTCTCAAAATAAGCACTTAGCAGCTGTCCCTGGAACCAGAGATGGCCGGAATTAATGTCCTTCACACTTCAATCAGATAGTATTCTCCATGCAGACGAAGCAGAAAATCACGGATGTGTGTTAGCTTCAGGGCACGGCTGGGACGGAGCCATATGGCCAAGTATGGAGCACAGCTGCCAAGGCCTCCTCCTATCTTCTCTGTTTCATACCGAGCCTAAAGCCAGGGCTGGCGTAGCATGAGCTCAGTGGAGAAAACCATTCTGCTGCTGATTGAGGAAACATCCGGATAAAAAATTACCCGTAAATGTTACAATGGTGCCCGCCTCCGTCATCCGACTGTTGTTGTGCCAAAGTGAGATCATTAAGTCTGCGTTATTCCCAAGAACTGCTGGGACAGGTTACCACTCCAAACCTGTCAACGAATACCACTAATTACACACTTAAACACTTGATCCTTGATCCCTGTGGCTCCATGGGGATTTAATTCAGTGTGTGGGAGATGGCAAGGCGTAAGTATAGCGTGGTCTGGAAGCCTCTCCATGGGATCTAAGACGAAAGACATTTTCGGGCTTATATGATTCAAAGCGACCCTCCAAGACACAACGGAGCAACCTGCCCCAAAAAAATCCAGGCTCCATGATAGTCCAATTCCTCAATACATTTTTCCGAATTATCGAAAATACCGTAGCATTTCTAGTAACGAGCAAATAGCGATGTATTGTGATACAACGCTGCATCATTGTTGTTATAGTTTCCTCTGAACATACTGAGGTGATAATCTTTGTATTATCAAAATGACAATTAACAATTCCATCAAACATTCTGAGATAGAAATAAAAAGTAAAACTGACCCCCATCCTCAGCTTCCAGGATTCCCTGCAGGTATTTAAAGGAGCCGGATTGTTTGGGAGCTGACGCCGGTTCCTCATAGTCCTGAAGCATCCTGTAGACGTCCGACTGAGGGTCGAAACCATTAGGGTTGCCTGATGAATTCACGGGTAGTTCAGGGCTGAAACTGAAAGGAAAACATATCCAGATCTCGTTCTCTTCCAGAAACATCTGCTATTGCTATGTGGAAGCCAAAGTAATTGGTTTAAAATGACACAATTGTTAGAAATATACAGATACACACATACAGTACCAGTCAAAACGTTGGCCACAGTAAAGCTGAATCTTGTACTTGCAGATGTTAATGTTGGAAATCCCATTTCTAGGGAACTAGGGAAATCCCTAATTAGTGCTTTTGTAATATTTCTTTAAATGTCAGCTCCACATTTGATGGATTACTTTTCTTCTTTCTAGTAATCAATGCGATAATACATTGACAGGTAAACTCAGATCTTGTTAATGTTCATGCCATTGTGTTATAATCAAATTATAATTAATGCACTAACAGTCCCTCCAGAAAAACGATTTTTTTTGTGATTGTTGCGGGCAAAAATGCTTGATTATAACACTTTTTCTTAAAAAATGCAATGGGATATTTTTGCAATTTTATGCGATGAAATTGCGGGAACTTGGAAAAACTGCGGTTTTGATGGAAAGAAAGGTGATTCTCCAACACCCTGTTCTCTCTAGATACTGCCTTCATGTCAAGAGTCATTTCTGATACTTCAAGATACTAAATCACAGAATATTGAAGTTCTCATTGTTTTATTTCAGACCTTCATGAACACATGAATCAAACTTACAAAAACATTGAGTCAAACAAGTTCTGTCGCTTCACAAAAGAAATATTCAACAACTTCTGTGAAAGTGAATAAATAAAATATAAACAAATAAAATGTGTGCTTCCTGTTTTACAGAGGTAGCTGTACAAAACACACATCTTCTGTTAAATTAAGAGCTTCCAATCTCTTACTGCAGCGTGAATTATTTTACACACTACTAATATACAGCGTCGTCTGCGGTCCGACACGCAGTTGCACCGAGTGCAAAATAATTCGCCCCACTGTCATGTGACACTCCGGGAAACTGCTTCGCCCGCTCTTTTGTTGGCAAATGAGAATGATCTGCGTCTTCATCACGGTTTCACCGCAGGGTTTGCAGATGATGTTCACGTCACGTAATTACATCACTTCATAAGGTTCCCATGGCAATAGGGGGGAAATAACGGCGCTTTACTTGTGTGACGTAAACACAACATTTTTCAACTTTCTGCTAAGATACATGTGACTTTTGTGCAACGAAAATACAGGGATTATGAAATCATGCTAGCCCCGCATATTTTGCTTGCTGAAATCGGCCATTTATGCAGCGAAAGTGCAGCGTATTTGAAAAAATGCATAAATAGAGACTTTGATTGATTATGCATGAAATCAGGTGATCGCATAATCGCGTTTTCCTTTAACATGATTTATGTCTGAGTCCCTTTGGATTCTTTTCCACCGGCTGAGGTGAAGTCAATATTTCCCATGATTCCATGCTCAATCTACTCCTTTGTTTTGAACAGGCGACCTCTAGAGGCAAAAATTACATATTGTACCTTTAATTGACCAGAGCATATTTCTGAAAGTCGTATTAATTTTACAAATTACAGCTTATCTAGAATAATAAAGAATGAGTAGATCCAAACAATTTCGACTGATGTTATATGTTCAGATCTTCGAAAAAAGCGCACAGCAGATACTCTGAAGGATTTTCATGTCGGAAGTTTCCATGAGAGCGATCGTGTTATGACATCTCCTACCTTTCGTACAGGAGGAATTCATAAACAGCGCATTTGTCATCTTCAAATCAAACGGCAAGTTTACAAGCAACCAAATGATTCTCGATCAACTTCATCCAAACGCTTCAGAAAATTCAAGGGTGTTTTGCAAATATCAGATGTTCCCGGGAAGACCGTTCGCTTCTTCCAGTCGCGATCCAGTTTAGTGAACCCGTGAACTCGTTTTTACATAACAATACGCATGAAGAGCTGTAACATATTTCAGTCTGAAATGTTTATTGTTGTGCTCTGAGTGAAGACAGGACCTGCATTGTAGATTTCCAACATGGGAATGATCCTCAAGATCGCTTCCTTGATAAATCACCGTGTTTTTCACAGCCTTGTGAGCGTCATAAATATCCATTTCTGGCAGCTGTACCATTGCAAAAGCGGTGTAGTTTGTGTTGGCTGGAGTTTAGCTGTGTACAGTTAACATGAAATCACAACTGACCCTATTTATCTTTGCGTTCCAGTTCTAATAGTGATTCCAAAGAAAAATACATGATGTTATTCCTGTGAAAAAGTGTAAAATGGCACACCTGTGAGGAGAGCCCAGGCTGAGGCCTGCCATTTGCTTGGGCAGGGCCCCGTTGCCGTTATTGTGTGAATACAGCCCGGCTGGATTGTTGTACACAGGTCTCGAGTTGCCGTTATTGTAGGGCACGCCGCCTGTAATGGGACTCTTGGGGGATGGACTCTTGGGAGTGGGGCTGTAGCCGCTGCTGATTGGTCGAAAGGTCTGTGAAAAGAAAAAACAGTAGGACTTTGTGATTAGAATCCCATCCGAATCTCTGGACTAAAACCTCCGGAGGAAATGATCCACTGTGTTAGAGCTAATCCCATCCGAATTGTGATGGCTGTGATTGGAACAATAAAACAGCCTTTGACAGGTTTACAGATCTGACATGCTCTCAATAAACAGCTTCCTCAGAAATATGTAAATATTTATTGTCGCTCACAAATTCCCATCATACATATTCGCCTCTGGTCAGCTCAGCTTTTGAGTTTTAAGCTGTAGCGGCTATTTTATGACATCAGCAGTCATTTAAGGCAACTTATTTGTGTTATCCCTCGCAGATGTTTCGAATAAAAACAGAATAAACTTCATTCATGGCTGCCAAATGTAAAACTCTGCATGCTAGAAATGACTGGGCAGTAATTTTTTCAAACAATCATTAAATAATAAATCATGCTGCAAATTCTGAAGGACTGGCAGCAAATTAGTCAACAATTTATCAACTGATCACAAAAACAGGAAGTGTGAAACTGGGTGCACCAATGTTTTATATGGCAAATGTCGTCAACTTCCATTTAAGTATTGAAATCTTGGGAGAGATGTATTGATGATATCATGCACTAGTACTAGGCAAAAATTTGGACTTTTTTAATGAAAAAAGTCTCACCAATTTAACAAAAATGCAGTAAAAATGTAATATTATGAAATATTATTACAATTTAAAATAACTGTTTTCTATGATGCTGAATTTTCTGCATCATTGTGTCACATGATCCTTCAGAAATCATTCTAATATGCTGATTCGCTGCTCGAGAAACATTTCATTGTGCCGTTTCATACTTTTGCTGAAATCGATACGCTGTTATTCAAAAGTCTGGGGTAAGTAAGTCATTCAATATAGATATTAGAAGTCTTGTGTTTGGCGTCATCATTGGACAGTAGATTCTTTGATTCCAAAGCACTGGGAACCGAGAGATGAATCAGGAAAATAAGTCTGGAATCAAACATCGGAAGTCGATTCCTAAATGTGTGGCTTATTTTATTGTGTTCCACGGAAAAAAAATTACCGCATATGGGTTTGGAACGACCCGAAATAATGACATAATTTTCATTTATTTCATTTTTGAAGTCAAAATGTGCCATCGAAGCAGTTCTCTGTACTTCAGGAAGGCAGGAAGATTAGTCAGCAAACCATATTTTCCATATTTTTTGTTTTTAGCTTTGACAATGAAAAAGATCTCACATCACTCTGTATCAGTTCAAAATGTCAGTTTGGGCAAGACACGTTTTTATTGCATTTCTCATCTTTGAGTGGAGAGAAGCCAGCTGTTCTCCTAGTTGCTCATTTACTGTTAAACAATGTGCGCGACTATTTCCGTTCAGTAATGACTGCTTTAATAGGTACATATCGTACGCATTTTTCATGTTTTTTGTTCTCTTGAGTTCTAATAAATTGGTTCCTCCTGTGATAATTTACCATCAATTATAAACATTTGTTGTTTTATAAACATTGTTTGATTTATTTTGTCGATGATTCAACCACTAGCTGACTACAACTGAAGTGAATAGAAACGTTAGTTATGGTTATCTAAAGCACATAACAATATTTAGAAATAATATCTGTTCTGACCTTTGCTGGAAAGGAAACGTAGATGCATGCTTCTTTAGTTCACATGTCTGCCACAAATGGGTGTAACTGCAATAAAAATGGCAGATTTACTAGTGTTCACATCTGGTGTATAGCTTATAAAAGTGCCAGTTTTGTAGTCTAACACTGAAAACCATTCATTTGTATCTCTCTACCTTTTTAAACATAAATTTTAACTATATAAGCTTACAGTTTTGTTATTTAATAAATCTGGATAAGGCTTATGTCTCATTAAATTGATTTATTTCACCTATTCTGCAGTGCAGTGAATGTAGAGGATCGCTGAGCAGCAGCAGTTGAAACAGACTCTCCTCTTACACGGTGCGTTTATCACCACTTCTCATTTCAGGGGAAATATTACATGACAGCCTTTTCAGGCAACTATCCAACACCATTAAAAAACAGTGTGGGTCTTATGACCTAACCTCACCTGTGCTAAAGGGGTCAGAATGGCCCGGAGACCTATTAGCAGACATGAAAAGAATTACAAATGAAAGATATGAATGTTAAAAAAATGTGTAGAGAATTTAGATTTTAGCTGAATTTGTATTCATGTAATTCCCTTAAAGGGTACCTCTAATGCCCCTTACAAGATAAAATATAAGTCTCTGGTGTCTCCAAAATGTGTCTGTGAAGTTTCAGCTCAAAATCCCCCACAGATCATTTATTAAAGCTTGTCAAATTTGCCCCTATGTGAGCAAAAACACTCAGTTTTTGTGTTTCCCTTTAAATGCAAATGAGCTGCTGCTCCCGCCCCCTTTCCAGAAGAGGGCGGAGCTTTAACAGCTCAACAACAACAAAGCTGGAGAATCTCACGCAGACGGTGTTCATCCTTACATTGTTCAAACACTGATGGAGAGATTCAGGAAGAAGTTCCAACTTTTAGACGTTTCTGAACGGTTAGTGGATAAATTGATGTAGTTGCTGTGGAGTTGATCAACTCATCACTAGCATGTGTCGTCATGTTCATCTTTTTTTCGTTGAATTGACCCTCGTTTGTGAAGCAGTCCGGCGTAAAATGACGGCATCAACAACACTCGACAACAACAACTCTTCCTCTTCTCTAAAGCAGCCCAACATGGCCCCGCCCCTTTGTTGCATGCCCTTGGGGGCGGGGTTATGTAAATTTTGAGGTTTGTGATGTCACTAACCAGGGAAGAAGCTCGTTGCCGTTTGTTGTAGTCCTTAAAAAGTGATTTCTGTAAAAGAAAATGTCTCTCTTCGCATTAACCTTTGAGTGTCGTAACTTTGCAGATGTTGTTTCTGCTCAAACAGCAACATTACACACTAACTGAAGTTAAAAAAGTGAAATCATAATCAAGGACGCCTTTAATTCAAATGATTGTAATACAAGAAAGATAAAATTGTAATGTATTTATACCATATTAGTGTTTGTTGTACTGCATTTAATTTATGCGACGAGTGAAAATGGTATATGTTGCGACATAATTAACCCCTTCATACCCTTGTGTCCATTGGAATGGACATTTCATGTTTTTTTTTTTGTAAACCAATAAAATATTATGTTTTTATTATATGAGAAATGCCTGATTACTCATTGGTTCCTGATCAACCAATCACAATGAAGATTTGATCCCAAACTTAATCTAATTAAGCACACTTTTTACTTTTATATGCTAATTTATGTTCATGGTAGCCTCATCAACTTGCACCGATTATAATCTTAATTAGTATCAGGTGACAATTTTCCAGGCTAACTGGAAGATCGGTCAGTGCTGTAGCAGTCTGTATAGTTTAATGTCCGTCACAATGGACATCAGCTAATGAAAGATATCGGCATGAATCTTTGTGTGCCAGGTTGTGAAATTTGTGCAAAACTAATTTGATCTTTTATGTGTAAGTATTGTGTAGGTGCAACATTTTTTTTGCTCAATGGAAAAAAATCAGGTCACAAAATACAACCAATGAGAAGTTTCTCATTACATTCCAAAAGTAAACTTTGCTGGTTAAATCTACTTTCCCCATAATCGCCAGTGAGGACCTGATAGAAACACAGAAAGACCAGGGAAATATTTATGAGGAGTGTTTCACTGGTTTCACTGACCCGTTTTACAGTGATATCCCAGCATGCCCTTTGGTTCCGGGTGACTGCCCACAGAGCCAGAACATTCAGAACCAAACAAACCGCCTTGCTACTGCTAGCAATGAACTCTATGAATCAAAACTGACCTCAAACCTTCTTTTATTAATTAAGAATTGCTGTGGGAAAATGACCCGTGATTTATAGAGGTTGATATCGACCTGAACACTGCAAGTGAAGTTGAAGGGAGGACATGATGGAAACCATATGGCTGCAGTTGACAGACTAAAACAACCCACTCCCAGCATCAACCCCGTAACATCACCGTTCCCTCTCCAAACATATAATATAGAGCCAGCAACTAAATATTAAGAAATGACACAATTATGGATTTTTTCATTTAAGACTTAAAGGCAAAATAGGTTACAATACCCGAAATCCACCAAACAA
This sequence comes from Zacco platypus, assembly GCA_038088235.1. Taxonomy (NCBI): domain Eukaryota; kingdom Metazoa; phylum Chordata; class Actinopteri; order Cypriniformes; family Xenocyprididae; genus Zacco; species Zacco platypus. The sequence goes on from CM076070.1 coordinate 23,451,192, forward strand.
TGTGAGATATTTGGTCACATAAAACCGAGCAAAACGGTTTACAGGTACTGTATGTATATCTCATCAATACTGCGAACTTCCTGAATCTAAGAAGCTTACATACAGTACTGTTTTTTTTTGTTTTTTTAAAGTTTCGTATATTCACAGAGTGCATTAATTTGATTAAAAAAAGTAATATTGCAAATTATAACAATTTAAGAGAACTTTCCACAACAAAAGTTTTCACAACAATATTCGATATTGATAATAATAAGAACCATTATTGATAATTGAGCACCAATTGCCCTTTGCAAAGCCCCGCCCCCTTTAGTTACTGTTGCTATGTCCGACAATCCATGCGCTCTCACGCCACACATCATGTTCTCACACAGTGAAAAATACATCATGGAGCAAAGAGGACACTGACAACGTATGAAACAGTTTCATATTTAATATATTATAATTTTTTAAAGAAGTTTAATCAATAAATAGCGTCTAGTGTGTGTTTAATGTGTGGTGACAGATCGCTGTAGCTCCTCGTGAAGCGATCATCTCTTCATACTAGTTCATTTATAGCATCAAATAAACATGAATGAACATCAGAAGGAATGTTGTTTCAAGCGCGGAAAGACACAATTTTTCAAGTTCAAGTTCACCAACGTTAATCTACTAAATGGCAGATTCGGGGTTATTTTTGGTCAGATCGCCTGTCAATCAAACTGTTTGTGAAGAGTCAATTATAATTGATAATAATTAAGCATTTAGGCAAATCTGCATATTAGAATGATTTCTGAAGAATCATGTGACACTAAAAACTTCAGTAATGGCTTCTGATAACTGGCAACAAACAAACAAATGACAATAACTAGGGTTGTAGAAGAGGGCCTTAAAAGCCTGGTGGATCATATGTGATGAGCTTTAAGGAATGGGCAATTTTGTTCCATTCATAAAAGAAATGCTGTCTCATATTACAACTGGTGACAAGAATTCCGAGCAATGAAACAATACCTCAGTTATGCTCTGACCTACAGAGTCTGGGTTAAAATACATCCTCTGAAAAATTCTTTGGCTCTACCACATGCTTGGCTGTGTCTACTTCCATTGGAAATGACGTGACTTGTTCTATCACTATTCTTATAGATTTTCAACATTCATACTTTCCAGTGGCCATGGCAAAAGCCACAATGACTTACATCTCAGCATGAGGCACACATCTGCTCTAGAAATTACTGAAACAATTTACAGACGTTATGAAACACAGCCACCAAATGTGAATGCGACTTTACTGAAGATTTGTGCAATGCCCAACTGATTCCAGTGTCAGGGCCAAGAACGATTTGAGACCATCTGTCTCATTTGCCGCAAAATGGCTGACATATGCTATTTTTTATTACACGGGTGAAAGAATCTTTAGCATCATCTTGAAAATGTATTTTAGGATGGAAGAATTCAAAAGCAAATTTCCGTAGAGCTCCAGCTAAAAAGTTATCTTTGCTCTCCAGAATTTTCAGTCATGGGGATCACAAGGTGGAGCTAGCGGAGGCATTTGAGTCGGATTCATCCCTTTCTTTGATTTCTCCCGCTAGCTGCGAGGCTCTCAATCTGGACAGGGAAGCCTCTTCTGATCCAGTTGAGAACATGTTGGCCAAATCTAGCTCTGAGGACATCATAGACATCCTACTGAGGCAGAGGCTTAAACCTCTTTCAATATACATATTGTTTCAAAGTGATATGTATGCGGATGACATATTATTGACATATCTAAAGGGCCAAACACTGTAAACATGTCAATGCCTTCATTTCAACAGGAACACTTTAAAACAGGGTCTTATTGGTTAAAATCAGGTAGAAATTCAGAAAGAGAAATGCAGTATTTATTAACATTTGTTAACATTAGTTAAAAATATATATATATTTGGTCCTCAAATGTTGTAAAGGCTCTTGTAATGGATTTTTTTTTACAATTAAAGACAATTCACTATTGTGTAGTGGTTTATATTTCTATGAAGCAAACAGCTGCTGCTAGGCGATGAAAGTGATCACCACATGCTCAGATGTGAAGCTAAAGAATTTGGTAAAATTGTTCTGGATACGTATCTGCTAAATCTCTTGAATTACAATGTAAATGAAGCTGTTTGTAACAGTATCCAATGGCAATATCAAATGTGAGGGTTTGAAGTTTATACCTGTGACTCAGACTCCAGTATTCCGGTGTATGGACTTGTCTTGTTTTCTTCTATTCCAGTTGGAGACCAAACCTTCCCAGATCTAAAGAACAAAACCAAAGGTTAGGTGAATGACGCCAAATATCTACATTCATCAATGAAAACAGTCTGCTTCTCTTTATCTATAACTGATAACATAATTGATTGACATCAATGATCAATTCACTCTTCTCATGGTTGGCATTTGGTGCTGCTATTAGTTTGTTTTCATCTTGTCACTTTACAATATTCAAGTAGAAGTGCATCCAGACATTACAGGTGCATCTCAATAAACTAGAATGTCATGGAAATGTTCATTTATTTCAGTAATTCAACTAAAATTGTGAAACTTGTATATTAAATTCAATGCACACAGATTGAAGTAGTTTAAGTTTTTGGCTCTTTTAAAAAAGAACCTGCAAAGGTTTCCTGAGCCTTCAAAATGGTCTCTCAGTTTGGTTCATTAGGCTGCACAATCACGGGGAAGACTGCTGATCTGACAGTTGTCCAGAAGACATTTATTGACTCTCTTCACAAGGAGGGTAAGCCACAAACATTCATTGCCAAAGAAGCTGGCTGTTCACAGAGTGCTGTATCCAAGCATGTTAACAGAAAGTTGAGTTGAAGGAAAAAGTGTGGAAGAGAAAGATGCACAACCAACCGAGAGAACCGCAGCCTTATGAGGATTATCAAGCAATATCGATTCAAGAACTTGGATGAACTTCACAAGAAATGGACTGAGGCTGGGGACAAGGCATCAAGAGCCACCACACACAGACGTGTCAAGGAATTTGGCTACAGTTGTCTTATTCTTCTTGTTAAACCGCAGATGACGTCAGAGGCGTCTTACCTGGGCTAAGGAGAAGAAAAACTGGATTGTTGCCCAGTGGTCCAAAGTCCTCTTTTCAGACGAAAGCAAGTTTTATATTTCATTTGGAGTCTGGAGGAAGGGTGGAGAAGCTCATAGCCCAAGTTGCTTGAAGTCCAGTATTAAGTTTCCACAGTCTGTGATGATTTGGGGTGCAATGTCATCTGCTGGTGTTGGACCATTGTGTTTTTTGAAAACTAAAGTCACTGCACCCGTTTACCAAGAAATTTTGCAGCACTTCATGCTTCCTTCTGCTGACCAGCTTTTTGAAGATGCTGATTTCATTTTTCAGCAGGATTTGGCACTTGCCCACACTGCCAAAAGCACCAAAAGTTGGTTAAATGACCATGGTGTTGGTGTGCTTGACTGGCCCCATAGAGAATCTATGTCAAGACGAAAATGAGAAACAAGAGACCAAAAAAATGCAGATGAACTGAAGGCCACTGTCAAAGAAACCTGGGCTTCCATACCACCTCAGCAGTGGCAACTGATCACCTCCATGCCACGTGCAATTGAGGCAGTAATTGAAGCAAAAGGAGGCCCTACCAAGTATCGAGTACACATACAGTAAATGAACACACTTTCCAGAAGGCAACACTTCACTAATAATGTTTTTTTATTGGTCTTATGTAGTATTCTAATTTGCTGAGATTGTGAATTCGTTGGTTTTTGTTCAATGTGAGCCAAAATCATCACAATTAAAAGAACAAATTTGACAACTCACAATTTGAGTTGAATTACTGAAATAAATGAACTTCTCCACAACATTCTAATTTATTGAGATGCACCTGCACATTTCGTCCCACGGAGATGATTTTCTTTAGCTGTTCTGATGTGGGGAGCACTGTAGGATGAAATCTATACTTCGGCAGTCAAAATGTCTTCAACAAATGGGTAACAAAGTCCAGATGTTCTTCAATACAATTTAAGCTAAAGCAAGATACATTTTGCCTTACATACTGACTGTATATGTTTTAAAAATCCTTGTTAAGAATAAAGGTACACAACGACAAAATACCTTTATGCTACAAAAACTACTAACGGTAGAGATTTCCTGAGGATTTCTTGATCTCACAAAAACTCAAATATGCCCATGTCTTGATATTTCATCTCAAAATGAAAAGAAAAATTGTAAAAATTCAATCTTAACTAAATGGGTTGTATTGCTTTCATTTATTCTGATTCTAATGAACTAATATAACGTGTCCAGATTTTCATTTGAACGAGAATGAGATTTTTACTCATAGTAAAGAGAATATGAGCGGTACAGTAAATGTCTTTGAGATATTGGGCATCTTTTGACCAAATGGAAAAACAAAGACAACGGTTTTCCTTTGCCCCCTCTCCACTTACACCTACATGCACACAGCTATACACAGATCTGAGCAACAAAGAAACCTCTGTGGTCCCTCCCATAATGGAAACTTCATCACTGGAGCATGAATGCACCCCCTTCTGAGTTGGCTTGGATGTGGCAGAGTGAGGCAATGACTTAGAAATGAATGTCAGAGTGACTTAGAGCCATCTGGATGTGACTGATTAAAGAATGTTTTCCATTTACCCACTTGAATGAAGAGACCCTTTCAGCAGACAGTAGGCTTGTAAATGGTAGTAGTGGGAACATAATGTTGCATGTAGGGCTGTGTAGAAATGTCACTTGCCCTTCAGAGCGAAACATGATGTAATGTAGAAAGACAGAGTGGGATGTGTTCAAAAAAAGTCAAGTCAAATTCGGAAGCATCTGCTTTCTAAAGCCCTGCCAAGTCTGTGTTTTTCTCACGCAACTTCAGTATAAATTCCAGCACAAATTACTTATTGTTTTTCGTCAATCTCAACGGTCAAATCGAGTCCGAATGCAATTGTCTGTGATTGCATTTGCTGGTTTAAGAGTTTAAAAGAGCGCGAGCGCCGCCGACTCTGTTGGACACTCTGATTTTGTGCATACATCGAATGACGTCGCGTCGGGAGCCAACTAGCAAGATACTGAAGTAAAAGCAAAGTTTGTATTCAAAGTCAAAGCGCTAGAATATTTCAGCACTAGAAACTTAATGTTTAAAAAAAAAAACACCTCAGTCTATGTCTTTTAAATTCTGCTGCTTACATTACTCTAACATAATACTTAATTTCAGTTTTCAAAACATAAATGTTGTTATATTTAATGAAAAATAAGCATACAATTTTATGAAGTAATTAAGTATTTCTTTCACATTCACTAGCAGTTGATTTGTGTAGGCATAAACACTCTTAAAAATACTATAACAGGTATTATTTATTCTATAACAGGTTCTTTAGATTGTTTTAGAATGTTTTTCACACTAAGAAAAAAAATGGTTCCATTAACTGAACTGAAAGGTTCTACAGAGAACCAAAAATGGTTCTTTTATGGCATCACTGTAAAAAACTCCCTTTTGGAACCTTTATTTTTTAAAAGAGTAAGGTACATATTCGAGGTATTTATTGCACTGCAATAAGTCAATAGGATCTTGTCCAAAAAGGTAGGATGTTCATTTACTATAGTGGTTTTCCTTTTCTTTCAGTTTACTATAGAGTAGGCAAAACAGTTTGTTATCCCAAACAGTGGGTGGGTGTACTGTAAATAAATTTCTGAACAAATTGCTACCAAAAAGAAAAAAACAAACAAAAAATTTATTTTCAGTGCTTTTTCGGAGGAGTGTGGAGCAAGAGCCTCCAACATACAATTTGCCTAGGGCCTCCAAATGTCTAGATCCGGTGAAAAATAAAAAAACGGTCAATGTTTTTTTTTTTTTTTTTTGTAATTTCTAAAAATAGCAATATTATTATACATACCCTTACTGTTCTATGGATTTACTTCCCGTGATTTGGTCATACCAGTCCAGGGTCGGGGAGTAACGAAATACAAGTAACTTAGTTCCGTATTTAAAATACAAAATTTGAGTAACTGTATTTCATTACAGTTACATTTTAAATGGGTGGTAATCAGATTACAGTTACATCTGAAAAGTGTTTTAGATTACCAAAGTGATTACTTTGAATTTTAATGTCATTTAAACAGCAATTGGCGATTCTCTGACTCTGACAGTCTGAAAAAGAGGAGTTAAGTTTCATGAACATTTTAATACTTTTAAGAGGATCATAAAAATGTTGTTATTTTTATTTAGTTCTGTCCTGAACAAGACAAAATGACTGAATTTATAACAAAAAATTAACTGTCAACTTAACTGTCCTGTTTTCATGTTTTGTGATAGTTGTTTGTGAGTCATTTTATAATTCACTCGTCACTGCAAGTTTTCCTCACAATTTGTTTTTTTCCCTCACAATTGTGAGTTTGTATTTCACAATACTGACTTCTTTTTCTCAGAATTGCGAGAATTAAACTCACAATTGCAAGTTATGAAGTCAGAATTGGGAGATATAAACTTGCAATACTGACTTTTTTTCTTGCAATTGTGAATTTAGTATGTGAGTTTATATCTCATAATTCTGACTTTTCTCAATATTTTCAGTTTATATCTCATAATTCTGACTTTTCTCAATATTTTCAGTTTATATCTCATAATTCTGACTTTATAACTCACAATTGCAACTTTATATCACACAATTCTGAGGGAAAAAGTCAGAATTGTGAGATAAAAACTTTTTGTGTTTGTTCCACACTTATTAGTATTCCAAAGTATTCTAAAGTATTTAGATTAAGTTACTAAACTTGAGTAATGTAACGAAATACGTTACAAATGACATTTTTAAGCATGTATTTTGTAATCTGTAGTGAAATACATTTTAAAAGTACCCAGCCCTGTACCAGTCACAGTAGTACATTTAAACTCACATTAAGTAAAAAGCCTGCGCCATTTTGAAACATTACAAAATCCACACAAGACATGACAAATAAATAGTCATACTCTTACTTCATCAACAATGTGAAATATTGTGTGTTGGGGAATGAGAGGAAAATGAGAGAGGCAGATGTACTGGGCAGAGATGACGCACATAATGTGCCATTTTGTTTCCACTCTTTCTCTGCTACAATCCATCAAGCAATTTTAAATTCAGAATGTCGCACATAATTATCCATTGCGAGTTTGTTCAAAATCTGTCTCCGATCAGCTCAACTATGAGACACAAAGACATAAACACTTAAATGACCTCCTCATGGGGACACATGGGATTTTTTCTCAGCTTGATCTCATGAGTTTTTGTATTAAGTGTGGTTATACCACATGGACATTTGCTTGCATAAAAAATAAATAATAAAAGTAAATTATTTACATCTGAACAACATATAGATATGTTTACAAAATATTGAATTTGTGGAATTAATTGTTTGATTCTATTGAATTTGAATCGCATTGTTTTAATGCACATGACTCATTTACTTTAAAGGGGTCCTTATGATTTCACTTTTTTAACTTCAGTTAGTGTGTAACGTTGCTGGTAGAGCAGAAACAACATCTGCAAAGTTACAACGCTCAAAGTTCAATGCAAAAGTTATTTTACACGCAACAAAGGGGGTGAGGCCATGAAGAGGAAGAGTTGTTGTAGTCGAGTGTTGTTGCCATGCCGTCATTTTACGCCGGACTGCTTCACAAAGCTGGATTTGCACAAAAGATTAACATGACGAAACATGCTAGTGATGAGTTGATCAACTCCACAGCAACTACATCAATTTATCCAGTAACCGTTCAGAAACGTCTAAAAGTTGGAACTTCTTCCTGAGTCTCTCCATCAGTGTTTGAACAATGTAAGGATGAACACTTTCCTCATTTTGTCTGCGTGAGATTCTCCAGCTTTGTTGTTGTTGAGCTGTTAAAGCTCCGCCCTCTTCGGGAAAGGGGGCGGGGAGCAGCAGCTCATTTGCATTTAAAGGGAAACACACAAAAACGGCGTGTTTCTGCTCACGCCAAAATAGGGGCAAATTTGACAAGCTTTAATAAATGATCTGTGGAGGATTTTGAGCTGAAACTTCACAGACACATTCTGGAGACACCAGAGACTGATATTACATCTTGTAAGGGGCATTAGAGGTCCTCTTTCAGTGATCTGTCATTCTGTTCTGCCAACTTGTTTCAAAATATTACAAAATGTTAAACCAGATTACAATTTAAAACCTTAAAATGAATAACAATTTCAAAATCATTTAACTTTTACTCATGTAAAATTTATTTAGCTTGCCGTGGGATGCAAAACAAGTGCTGTGACTCAAAAATTATCACAAAATACACCAACATTGCAACATAATATGATCATTTTGTAATCCAAATCATTTGGACTACGTCGGTTCTCCTTTTTGACATTTTAGCAATAAATAATTCATTGTGATTACACTTAACTGTTTGTTAGATTTTTCTTTATACTGTATATATTTTTAAGAAATAGTGTTAGGGTTAGGTTTAGAGACTATTATATTGAAACTAAAATTGTCATTGTACTATAGTAGTGCTATATGCTTTATATATATATATATATATATATATATATATATATTACTGCCGAAATACCAAAAAAAACTTCCACTGTCCTTGTTACAGATTACATTTACTATAGTAATAACAGTAAATTATGAATAATTACATGCAATTAATCCTAAACTAAACCCTAATTTTAACCCTAAACCTATAGTAAGTACAGTTGTTGATGAATTACTTAAACGTACAGTAACAAGGACATCTTAAAAAAAAAAAACAGGTCATGCCATTATCGTAAAACAACTCTGTTGCTAAAATAAATTGTTCCTGGTTCCATCTGTTATGGTGCGTGGAATAGAATACTCCAGGTAAGACAGCATACGGAAATGCAGACTTTAAATGCAAACAGAGAGGGATTCAGGAGCACCATACAAACATAAACACAACATCCAACTACAAACTGAGGGAGAGCACAGGGAGCACACAGGAGCACAAGAGGATAACAAGACTAATTAATAATAAACAGCTCCCGACAATGAACTAATAATGAGGGTAACCAAGGAGACAAAGGAGTGGCGGGAAAAAACCAAACAAAGAGCAAGTCCAAACACAGAAACATGTGAGACATCATTTTTTCCCCCTCTGGTTGGGATTTCTTCAATAAGTTGCATTATAGTGAAATGCTTATTTTGGCTTTGCTACTTTGTTGCATTTCCAGTTTCAGGAAGGTGACTAATACCCAGATGTTTCCAGGAAACACAGAAATGAACTGCTCAAATAGAGTTTCAAAATTTGTCACGTCGTATTTCATAATACTCCTACGGTAAGATCAGTAAGTATTCGGGACTTGCGTACATTTGTATTGTGTTCGTATTTGTATCTGAAGTTGTTGGGCCTCATGCATTAAATCAGGAGCAGAAAACATTTCTAAAGTATTTCATATGCAAATTATTGCATATTTGGTGATTGTTACAAAGATGTTCATTCTGCATGTATAGTGGTTCCTTTTATCTCTGTTAAATGTATCGCAGTCAACTATGAGTAAACCATTACATCATGCCATCTTTGCATTAAGCAATGGAGACAATTGTTTTTCTCCAGTAACTATGGTGAGATGGGATGTCAGCACAAGCAGACAGAGTCCTTTTTATGCTTTGAAGAGGCCTAAAAAATGCAAACTGAGGCAGTCGTCATTACTATGGTAACTTATACGCTTCTTTACTTGGGGTAACGACACGTCTGCACGCCTACACTGGACATGACAAAGCAAGCATAGCAAATCAATTTGTTTTCATGTTTCATATGACTGGCTGCAGATATCACGCTTTCAGGCGTGTGCAAAACTCTGGATCAAACCCTGAGATGACAGAAAATTCGAATGCAACTCCGACAACTAAAAGAAAACATTGAGATTTATCGGTGCACGTTTTAATCATGCAGGTCCACAGTGACTCACACGTTTTTAAGCTTAATTTTTTGATAAATATGTTGTAAATGTTGTTTACTGTATATTGAGTTCAACTAAAAGCTTAATATAATTGCTAATATGTAATGGACTGATTATATTAATATATAAATAATAAAAAATGAACTCTTTCACTGTTAACTGCTTTCATTTGGAGCAAGAGCTGCAAGGGGTGTGGCTTCAGAGATGTCACTTTGCGGTTTAACTCTTCATAAACACCCAAGAAACCAAACAAAAAGCAGGTGGCAAACATCATCAGTAACCATGGCAACAAGGATTAATGAAAAACCAAGAGAACCAATGAGAGAGAAACTAAGGGGCCGTTTACCTAGCACCATTTTCAATTAGAAATGGAAAACTTTTTATAACTTTTTTTACTTTTACGGCATTTTAGGGGCCTGAAAGTCCAAGTTTTTGAAAACAGTACCATTATCGTTTCCATGTAAACTACAAAAATGCAAATTTGTGAAAACCGTGACGTCGCGCGCATGCGTATTGCGTGTTCAGTCTGTAGGAGCCTAGTGTTTCTTTACAAAATGACATCGCCATCTACTGGCCTGTCAGCAGAATACGCGTTTTTAATTGTTTTTTGAATGAAAATTGTTTTGACAATGTTGTTATCTGTATGTGAAAAACACAGGAAAAGAATAACATTGTTGTGCAAACGCCCTCAGAAACGACGTGAAAAACAGAACATAAACCTGACAGCTTTCCCAACATATCAAGTTTTGGCTCAACCAACAGCATTTTGGAAACCTGTTTGAAAAGAGAAACTTATCTACTATATCTTCATTACAAACACTAAAAGGTATTTGACGAGCGCTTCAATGACATCATCACCCAACCGTCTTCACCGATCCCCTCAAAATTCCCTTTTCAGCTGTCAAGAAATGGTAAACGTAGTTTTTCCGTCTCTTTGTTTCTTCCTCTAAGCTTCCAAATCCACACACAATTCCTCATTCATGCGTCACTGTCCACTAAGCACTTAGTCCTGCCCTGTTTTCTCTTTCCTTTAATTCCTCTTTTTTATTTTCTCTGCTCTCCTGCACTTTCATGACCCAGGTCTTATGACTCACTCAGCTTGCTGGCCCAGCAGGCTCTTTCCGACAGCTTCATGACTTGTGGAAACAAATCTTTGTCATCCGCACTCTCTGCCTTTTCCAGACTGCAACTTTCCTTAAAGAGGAAAGAGGAGTCTAGGGAGATACGGAGAGATTCCCAGCAGCTGTTCGCTGCCTTCACAGTGGCTCGAGGATATGCCCGGCTGAGTTTGCATGACATGTTCCTTTAGACTTTTTTGTCCAGTGCTGACTCAGAGGTCAACCGGGAACACATCCGGTATTTTCAGGAACCAGACATGGCATCACTGAATGATGCAGGCAGAAATACAAGGATATAAAATGTAGTTTTCACAAAAGCTCTGGAGCTGAAGCTTTTTTCTTAATCTGGTAGACAGGAATATCTACTGACGTTGTAGAAAATACAAAGGTGGTTGAAAATCGGTGAAGTTATCCTTTAAGGCCGTGACACACCAAGCCGTCAGCCAACGTCTGGATCATTGCTGAGTGTCTGTCGGCACTAGTCGGAGCATGTTGAATCTGCACAACGTCATTTTAGTATCCTGTATATACTATTATAGTTATTGTTAATATTTTGAATTCTTTTTATCATTTTAATCAGTCCCTCCAGAAATGATTTCACGCATAATCATAAGTCCGCATATTTATGCGGGGTCGCATTTTTTCAAATACGCCGCACTTTCTCCGCACAAATTGCCGATTTCAGCGAGCAAAATATGCGGGGCTAGCATGATTTCATAATCCCTGTATTTTCGTTGCAAAAAAGTCACATGTATCTTAGCAGAAAGTTGAAAAATGTTGCGTTTCACACAAGTAAAGCGCCATTATTTTCCCCCTGTTGCCATGGGAACCTTATGAAGTGACGTAATTACGCGACGTGAACATCATCTGCAAACCCCGCAGTGAAACCGTGATGAAGCGCGCAGATCATTCTCATTTGCCAACAAAAATAAGAGCAAAAGAGCGCGTGAAGCAGTTTCCCAGTGTGTCACATGACAGCGGGGCAAATTATTTTGACGGCAGACGACACTGTATATTAGTAGTGTGTAAAATAATTCACGCTGCAGTAAGAGATTCACTTTGTACATTAGAAGCTCTTAATTTAACAGAAGATGTGTGTTTTGTACAGCGACCTCCGTAAAACAGGAAGCACACATTTTATTTGTTTATATTTTATTCATTCATTTTTACAGAAGTTGTTGAATATTTCTTTTGTAAAGCGACAGAACTTATTTGACTCAATGTTTTGTAAGTTTGATTCATGTGTTCATGAAGGTCTGAAATAAAACAGAATGAGAACTTCAATAATCTGTGATTTAGTAGCTTGAAGTATCAGAAATGACTCTGTTGGGGAATCACATTTGTTTCCTCTTTTGCATCAAACCGCAGTTTTTGCAAGTTCCCGCAATTTCATCGCATAAAATTAAAAAAATATCCCGCATATTCCATCTCATTTTTTAAGAAAACGTGCCGCATAATCAAGGATTTTTGCCTGCATCACAAAAAAAAATCTGCTTTTTCTGAAGGGACCGTTTAATCGTTTTTCTTTTAAATATGTCTATATTCGCTTTTTTTATTAGTTTTTAGCTATTTTAGTTCTCAGTAATTTAAACTAAACGGCAGCTAGTTAAATGACAGCTATTTTTTTATATTTTATTTTACTTAAATTAACATTAATTTTATGATTTTAGTTTTAGTTAACAACCTTGAATCGGTGTCATTGAAAGAGTCCGCTCTGATTGGCTGGTCAGCATAGTGAAGCATTGCATAAGAAGAAAAATGGAAGTGATGAAAATGAGCGTATGACTGAAGGCCTGTTCACACCAAGGAAGATAACTATATCTATAACTCCCCCACACACCTGACTTGAGTTAACCTGGGCATCTCCAGTCGACATCCTTTAACTCGCGTCTCCAGGCGACAGAACTGCACAGCTGCATCCCAATTCAGAGGCTGCATCCTTTGAAGGGCGCATTCGAAGCCTGATTGTGCCATAGCGAAGTGACGAAGGCTGTCCCAATTTGAAGGCTTCTTCAAAAACAGTCTTCGTTCGTTTCTCATGCAATGAAGGATACAACAGATGGATCCTTCGAAGCCTTGACTATCCCAGAATTCATTATGGGCCAAATTACACTTTTGAAAGTAAGTATTGGGTTTCACCTTACTCAAATTTCTAAAGATACAAATGTAAAAATAAAAAAAACTATTAAAGCGATTAAAATTTTGACACATATCTTACTGAGTTTATTTTATACAGAAATGGACCATGGTGAGCATATATAGACAGTTTGTGATCCTCCGTATGCTAGACCACCTCATTTAACAATGCTCAGTCCAACTTTCGTGGCCTTAGAAGGATGCAGCCTCTGAATTGGGATCAATCAAACACACCTGATTCGGCTCATCAGCTCATTAGTAAAGACTCCAAGGCAGTGTCAACCCGATCTAGCCCAAGACCTCAGATGTGTGTTGGATAAGAGGGATGAACGTGAGTTCACCAAGTACAATATGTTCCTGAACAACATTCCAATCAACCAATCAGATTAGAGGGACAAGTTTACCGTTTATATCAAGTTTAGTCTTGTCAAGTCTAGGTGCTCCAACATCAGTGTTATTCACCGATCATTTCCCTTTGATTTTAGGGATGGGTACAGAAGGGTAACTTATGGGTAGGGATGGGCTTAGGACTAAATAAATTTGTAACACAGTTCTTAAGAACGGGAAGAAGGAGGTGGGAACTGGCGAACGTTCAACGTGCTTTTAATAAATAAATAAACAAACAATAAAACGAAAGTAAAAGGGCGGCAGTTCCTCAGGGCGACTGCCGCCCACACAAACAAAATAAAACACAACATAAAGTCCAGGCCTGGTCCTCTTTCGTCCTTCACTGTCGTCGCTCTTCTTTTATGCTTCCGGAGCTTCTCCGTGAGAGACACGAGACCGGTGTACCAAGCAGCTGACGCTCATTATCTCTCGCGTCACCGGCTGTCACAAAATTGACCCAAGTTTCTTGGGATAGTTGACCCAAGAAAATGTCTTACTTGGCAAAATCCCGGTGACCATAAGATAAGAAAAGCCACTGAGCTAAAAAAAACAAAATAAAACAAAAAAAACAGCAATTTTTTTGCAATTATTATTTTTGGTCCATTTCTAGAAGAGAGAGAACTGTCATGATAATAACCCATGACCCATGACGCATAAGGATTTGGGAGCAAATCAAGCTATTGTGGTCCACCAATGTGTATGGCAGTGGGCCTAATGTAGGAAAATATGATTTTTTTGAAAATAAAAATGTTTAAAAAAAAAATAATAGCACATTTCCATCACAAATGACGCAGTTTCCCGAGAATGTAGTGTTTTCTGAATCAAAAGTACAAAAAGGTGTGCACATCCAAAACCCAAATTGGGTTGAACAAAGAAAAATAATAAACGTAGACTGAAATTACAACTCCAGAAGTTTGTTTATGAATTTTGACCAGTCAGGTCTTTATCACGCACAGTTTTTGCTGTAACTTCTGTGTGCAGACGTTAGTTTTTATTTGTTTAAGTATTGTATTATTTCGTATTCTGGGTTTTTTTTTCCAAAGAAGCAGCACTTTTTTGTTGTTATTTTTTGGTATAACTGGTCAAATATTTTCTCAATGCATCATCTGTACATCTCTCAACTGAAACAGCAGCTAATAACATATAATTTGCTGTATTTTTAATGCTAAATAAACAAGATAAACAGTGTGAACAAGAAACACATGGTTTGGTTTTTAGTAATGCATGTGTTCACATCTCTACGGTCTCATGGAGAATATTATTCAATATAGTTCTGGGTGCCGGCATGCTCCATGTAATTGCATTTCCATCCAAACACACGGAAAACAGAATCTGCAGTCTGTAATCTGCTTCCCCACCCTGCTCGAGCACATCCACGCACGCTGGAACGAAGCGGTACTTATCGTGCCAGCACACAACTCATTTAAAGAGTGCAGACAAATACAAATGACTCATTGGCATATGCTAAAGGTCACATACCAATAGATATGGGGGGCCATGTTTTTGCATTTTCAATGGTGTCACATGACCTTCACAGAGCTATCTATGCAGGCCATAAAGAAGACTAATGTTGACAAAATGTGGAATTCTGTTTTCTGTCTGAGACTGTTTAGACAACCTAGATCAATGAAAGGCAAGCATTATTACTACTGCTCATTCTTGAGGTTAAATATCTGAATAAATCCCAAACCCACTAGAGCTAATCGTTTTTACGAGGCATCACGATGCTGATGTGAACAATTCTGCATCCATGCATAAAAACAAGAATCTATTTTTTTAAGAATGTAATTAAATAGGCCTATCAAACATGTGAATGTACTGTTTTATGGTGAATAAATTACTCTTACTGTATATATCTTAATAAAAAAAGTTGCGTTTGATGTTCACAGATAATGTAGATCTTGAAAGCAGATATTTGTGCACAAATACATGCATGAATGAGAAAATAAAGTGAGAAAATCAAGAAATCTAAGAGAATATCTCAACCAGTGTCTGTTTAAGATGTAGCCCTGTCTTATAATAAAAACTGTGTGAGTTCCTGGATGTGGATTTACTTGTTTTGTAACAGGATCCACCAACCACTTTTGAGAACATAAAGTGTTGGGACATGCTTGATGTTAAAAAGAGTTGAAACACTGGATTTGCACTAAAGATGAACAAGCCGTTTTGACTTTTATTCATTTTCAGGATATGAACTTGTGATATCAACAATTACATTTTCACTAGTTAAAATGTTAATTCTTGATATCAGGAATTAGATTTCCACTGGTAACAATGGCAATTTTTGATATCAAGAATTACATTTCCACTAGTACAAACTATAATTGTTGATATCTGCAATCTGAAATCTCGCCATAGGCTGCCATTCAAATTCAATTGTTGATATCAAGAATTAATTTCTTACTAGTTGAAATTCCAGTTTCACATATCAGGAATACAATTCTTACTAGTAAAAATGCAAATTTCTGATATCAATTACATTGTTACTAGTGCAAATGTCTATTCTTGATATCAACAATTGAATTGCTACTAGTAAAAATGTTCATTTCTGATATCATGAATGTGATTGTTACTAGTAAGAAAGCCGTTTTAGATATCAGAAATTATATTGATATCAGGAATTCATTTTCAGATATCAGAAATGAATATTTTTACTAGTAGCAATTCAATTGTTGATATCAAGAATAGACATTACAACTAGTGACAATTGAATTCTGGATATCAGACGTTTGCATTTTTACTAGTAACAATGTAATTATTGATATCAAAAATGATGATTTTTACTAGTAAGAAATGAATTCTTGATATCAACAATTGAATTTGAATGGCAGCCTATGGTGAGATTTCACTAGTAAAAATACAATTACAGATATCAAGAATTATAGTTTTTACTAGTGGAAATGTAATTGTTGATATCACAAGTTCATATCCTGAAAATGAATAAAAGTCAAAACAGCTTGCCATGACGACACATGCTAGTGATGAGTTGATCAACTCCACAGCAACTACATCAATTTATCCACTAACCGTTCAGAAACGTCTAAAAGTTGGAACTTCTTCCTGAGTCTCTCCATCAGTTTGAACACTTTCCTCATTTTGTCTGCGTGAGATTCTCCAGCTTTGTTGTTGTTCGAGCTGTTAAAGCTCCGCCCTCGTCTGGAAAGGGGGCCGGGAGCAGCAGCTCATTTGCATTTAAAGGGACACACACAAAAACGGTGTGTTTTTGCTCACACTCAAATAGGGGCAAATTTGACAAGGTATAATAAATGATCTGTGGGGGATTTGAGCTGAAACTTCTCGTGATGCATCAAGAATCATTAACCCTCTGAATCGTAATTAAATCACGTTAAGGCACGTGAAGATTCACACCTCTACAACCCACTGTACTAAAATACACTTTTGTTTGCACCATGGACATGAAACATACTTCAAACTGACCCGTGAAGGACAGTATCGTGCAATAACTTTTTACCTGGTGAATGATTAAACCCCTCCTTCATTGAAGACACTAGTAAACTCATAGCAATGCCTTGACAACCACCCACAACATCCTAGTGTTGTGCTGGAAAGTTTTGCAAAGTTGTTAAGTAAATGTAGTTAAAGTTACTGTAGTAATATAAAAAAACAAGTTAGGCTGAAAGTTTTGACGTGTAATCGGAGGAAAACGTTCCCAGTCGAGTACAAACAACCCAGAGTATCCTTAAATAAATTTACTACTCCTATGTGAATGTACCACTTAATGTCGAAAGATGATGTATGAGCAGGTCTAGCAAGAGGTCAGGGCTTTTCCAAATAACACGCGCGGCTTGCTCAGAGAACACATACCAAATATGGCAAGATGCAGCATATGATGCCTCTCAGTGAATCTCACACTCTCGCACAAAAATTCTGTTTGTGTGAAAAGGATCATCTTTTAGCATATTGTCATTTCGATGGCATAGCCTGGCATGGTGACAGCTCAAAGTTTTGGGTGAAATTTATGTTCAATGTTTGTTTTTCGTTCTGTCAAAAAAGAAAATTCAACGCAGCATGAATCGCTTCATCATCATCATATCACATTTTAATGGATTATAAAGAACATGAGAATTGCTTTCACTTTATATGTGTGTTTTTATGCATGTTTGCGGTGAATCAAGATGCAATGAATGAAAATGTTAATAAATATCTTTCTCTATGTATTTTAGAACTGCTTGGTTCAAGATAAATGTACATTTATGCATTTAGTAGGGCCCAATGAAATACATTTTATTGTTTTCCAATTTCCGTTTTTTCCGTTTAAATTTTTCTGGATTTCGTGTTCTGTGTTGTGTATTTAATTTTTTCTAGCAATCAAATGAAGGGATAAAATATTAATTTAATTGATCTTTTAATCATATGACAATTAAATCATAATCAATTATCAAAGTCAAAGTGCTACACAACAGAGCTTTAGTGTTCAAATTAAAACATGGAAGAAAAATTGTGATTATTCCTTAAATAAAGTTTTAACTATAGTTCATTATTGTTATTAGTTATAATTATTATTAAGCTGAGACATAGCTAAATTCTACAGTACAACAGTAATATATTTCTGTCACAATTTCTTGGTTAAACTGAACTTTTATTCTGACAGGTTGCAGTGAAGACCTTTGAGTTTCTAAGTGTTTGTAATATGACGATATATTTTCTCAAATGAAAATGCTCATGAAGTGTCTCTCAGAGCGGCTCTGGAGATGAACTTATGCATTCATGTTCTCATATAGTGAGACGACAGAGGCTGAAAACACAGCGAGTGTCACACGTGCTTCAGTGTGTGTGAGGTAAAGCAATCCGCGCGTCTGCGCCCATCATTCACACACAATTTTCATATTTATATTGCCTTTTTGTGATTTAATGTTCACAGACACTAGTCTATATGTCAATTTGATTTAAGTGTATTGACCTATTCATCAAAAATTTGACAAATTCTGTGACATTCCATATTTTTATGCATCACGGAAATCAAACGGCCCTAATTTAGCGGACGTATTTATACGACTCACAATTGAGGAGCATAAGAAATTATTCCGATTTTTAAACATTTCAATAAAAATTGCTGAAATTGTTTTAGAATTACTATCACGTAATAGTTTGTTCATACTCTGTTTATTGAGCAGTAAGAAAAATAAATAAAAAGATGTGTTATATATAACAGTTGAGAGATTGATGTGTGACTAATTATAAATCATTTCCATTGGTCAGACAAGTAGTTTTGCAACAAACACCATTGGTTGAGCCAGTAATGTCATCTCCAGCCCAGACGGCTCGCTCAAACAAACAGATACACTGTAAATCAAATCAAAATCATCTTAGATAATTAATCTGGTTCAGAAAACATAATATTTTCAGTTTCTGTTCTTTAAATCGATCGCCTTCAATGTATTAACTCAAATTTTAATTTAAATGAACTCAATTTTGCTTTTTTAAGTTGAACCAACTAGTGCTGCAACGACGCGTCAACGTCATCGATTACGTCGACTACAAAAATACGTCGACGTGTGTGAAATGCGTCGACGCGTGACACTGTTTACATTCATCTGGCGTAATGGCGGCTTCTGCTCCTGGGAACGGAGAAAGTTCCATTCTATCACAAAAACCTGGACCACGATTATCAAAAGTATGGGAATACTTTAAACAGAGGCCAAATAAAACGGTCCTTTGTTCCCTTTGCAGAACCGAAATGGCGTACCACCTATGGAATTGGAGCTCTGCCAAATTTTTACGCACGCAAGATCATATTTTGAGCGTGCAAAAGGGCATTTCACACGTGAACTGAGTTGAGGAGAAAATCCTCGTCTCGCAAATGAGAAAATATTTCGAGCGAACGAAAATCAGTTTTGCATTTCAAAGAAGTTTATTTGGATGCGCGCGGACGTTCTCTTTCGCACGTGCAAGGTTTGAGTTGCTCGCGCTCCTGATACCCGGCCTGTGCGCTCGCTAAGCGCCGCTCGCTCGCCTGCTCAACACAAACCAGCGTTACAATGTGAGAAAATTCCAGCCAATCAGAATTTAGCAGCCTCATCTCCCTTGACAACCAATCACAAGACTGGGGCATCACAGACAGCGCAAGAGGAAAAATACATGGTTCAGGAGACGTTTGTTCACTATCAAAGTTCCTTTAAGACTGTATAGAAAGTCTTTGACACTCTTCATTTTAAAGTTCAAATGTCTTCCACTGGACGACCACACATAATGACTTATTTTTAATCAAAATCAAATCGTATTATTACATAATGCCGTGTCCCAGTGTTTCTACACCTCCATGAACTGCTAAATTACTTCTAACTTCTTATGTAAAAAAAAAAAAATCACTCGATTAATAAAAAAACTTAATAAAATAATCGTTAGAGTAGTCGACTAATCGAAAAAATAGTCGTTAGTTGCAGCTCTAGAACCAACAATTCTTTTTTACAGTGTAGTAACTCCACATGGGTGCAGCTAATCGGGCAGAAATTCCACACTTCACCTTTAATTATTATTGCATGTCATATATTGCATAATCAAACACTTATAGAGGCTTATGGGTGCTTTTTCAAAGTAAAACAGATGTGCATGTCATCTTATGTCTTTATGCAAACAAGCAGCACCTGGATGTACGGACAGAAAGGACAGGCTTATAAGGCAGTACCTGCTGATGGCCAACACAAGCTGATCTGTGCAGGCTTTAATGCGGTTCTGAGCCTCCATGTGTGTCATTGTCTCTGTACTTTCTCCATTGATGGCTAGGATGGTATCTCCAGGGCATAAGTCACTCAGTGCTGCTTTACTCGCTGGTGTTATCTAACAAAAGCCAAACAGAAGAAAGGTTAAAAAAAGCACCACACCCAGCCAAAGGAAACCATTAATGAAACAAAACCTACGACTAGACCAATGACAGATGATCAATTACTCAGTTGACTAATGTGACATGTGGTGCAGACATTATGAGGCAATTCCATAGTTACTGTAAGACCTTGTATGTCAACATTCAATGGCATTATGCTTGGCATAAAGATCACAAAGAAATATCGGATTCATTTCACCCCAACATTTCAAGAGAAAAATAAATAATATTTTGCATAAAGAACCCTTTTTATTGAACACGTGAACAAAATCATAATTTTATTACTGTAATGCAAGAGGAAAACTCATTCTCATCACTACAACTTCATACAGCAACATAATGTTTTTGTTATTAAAATCAACAATAATAAAATTCAGTATACCAAATAGTACATGTACTGTAAGCGTACCATGCATTACCTGGAAATGGATCTTAGGACAGCACAATATATTGAAATATTGCAAATGTACATATCGTGACATCTATATCGCAACGGCCTGCGATAACTATATCCTCCTGACTTACGCATTTTGGGAGACACAACAAGTGAATAGGGAAAGAAATTATGCATCAATGTTCCTATGAAATATTAGATATTATTATGACAATCTTGCCAATTTTTACTCCAGTTATTGCCCCAAAAACACATGAATATGCAAATTAGATACAGTGTATAGATACATTGTATATAATGGGAAAACACGTTTAAGGCACATATTGCATAAAGTAAAATGGTATATCGAATCATTCTGTTATATCTTTCATGACGGTTGAGAATCATTTTTATTCAAATTTTGGTATAAAAAACTTTTTAAAAAATGGCGTGTTCTTTTAAAAAATTGATTGGCTATATATATATATATATATATATATATATATAAATTTTTTATAAAATACATTCATTTTTCCAGTACATAGCATAACATATGAATGAAAAATTTTCCAAAAATGTTATTTTCCCATTTTTTTTGTTATGCTCTTAACAATGTAATGACATGAAAAAAATACTAAATTCACAACTTTTTTTCTGGTAATCAGGAGGGTATGATTTTAATAAAACAACAGTGTCTAACCCGGACAAGAGCGCTGCAACGCAATGTGAGCACACTGTAATCAGTGATGCTGTCTAAACCGGATGCGGCTTGACAAATTCCCGACAGTAAACTAATGCCTCGGTCCTTTTCTGACGTACTCCGTGGGCTAGCGCTACTTCTGACATGAAGAACAAATGAATTTGGAGCGTTCACATTGTTGCATCCAGTGTAGGCAGCCTCAAACAGTGTAGACTGTCTCAAGCCTCAAGAACTCAATGTGGTACTCGTGCGCACTGAAAGTGACAACAGCCTAATAAACCTGCTGCTTAATGTTAATCAAGAGAATCACTCACGGCTCTCGACTGAACAACTTTTGTAGCATTAATATGAGGCAGTGTACTTTTAATTCATAGAGTGATGACTAAGCAGTGTTTTATTTTTACATTTGCCTTGCCTATTTATTTATTAGCTCAGGGGTTTTGTAACCGTTCTAGTGCTGGACATTTTGAATGTCTCTCTTATTAAACGCATCTGATCAGCTGTGAGATCAACTTATCAGCTGATTAGTAGAGGCTGCATGACCTGAGCTGGGTGTGTTCAATAAGAGAGACGTCCAAAATGTGCAGTTCTAGGAGGCTCCAGGAACAGCTTGAAAACCCATGGACATTAAAATAACACTTACTTTTTATGTAATGCTGCAGTAAAACACTGCTGTTCACTTTCAGAAGTTGTAGGGATGCTTTCTTCTCACAGAAAGAACATGAAACATGCATTTTGGTTATTTAATTTTTTAGTTTTTATATATTTCAATGTCATTTAAATCGATTTTACACACGTAAAGCAATGTCGTATCACATATTGCATTATTTAATGAGTTTTTAATGAGATTTTACTTCAATATCACGCAGCCCTAGCACCACCTACGCGAAACCCTACGCTAAACATAACCGATAGTGTTAACGAAAGCAAATGTGAGGTAAAAACACTTTGCTGAAGCAACCTTGTCTACAAGTCTCTTTAATTGCGACTCAAAATTGAGTTGATGAGCGGTAGATGAGCATGTTTACTACAACAGAAAAGGCATAAATATGGATATGGTTATGCAATGAAAATGTCAAAATTGATTAGTTTACAAATCATGCACTATGGTAAAAGTGTTTTGAGGTTATAACAGCGCATTGTTTAAGGAACTGGGCGAAAAAGATCAAAAATCTGCCCCTGTAATCATAATTTGTGTGAAAAGGAATCAATGCTGATGTTTTACTACCTCTAGTGTTGAGGTATAGGTACGTTTTTGGACTTTTGCAAAAAAGTAGGTAGAGGCATGATATACACTCACCTAAAGGATTATTAGGAACACCAGTTCAATTTCTCATTAATGCAATTATCTAATCAACCAATCACATGGCAGTTGCTTCAAGGCATTTAGGGGTGTGTTCCTGGTCAAGACAATCTCCTGAACTCCAAACTGAATGTCAGAATGGGAAAGAAAGGTGATTTAAGCAATTTTGAGCGTGGCATGGTTGTTGGTGCCAGACGGGCCGGTCTGAGTATTTCACAATCTGCTCAGTTACTGGGATTTTCACCCACAACCATTTCTAGGGTTTACAAAGAATGGTGTGAAAAGGGTAAAACATCCAGTATGCGGCAGTCCTGTGGGCCAAAATGCCTTGTTGATGCTAGAGGTCAGAGGAGAATGGGCCGACTGATTCGAGCTGATAGAAGAGCAACTTTGACTGAAATAACCACTCGTTACAACCGAGGTCTGCAGCAAAGCATGTGTGAAGCCACAACACGCACAACCTTGAGGCGGATGGGCTACAACAGCAGAAGACCCCACCGGGTACCACTCATCTCCACTACAAATAGGAAAAAGAGGCTACAATTTGCACAAGCTCACCAAAATTGGACAATTGAAGACTGGAAAAATGTTGCCTGGTCTGATGAGTCTCGATTTCTGTTGAGACATTCAGATGGTAGAGTCAGAATTTGGTGTAAACAGAATGAGAACATGGATCCATCATGCCTTGTTACCACTGTGCAGGCTGGTGGTGGTGGTGTAATGGTGTGGGGGTGTTTTCTTGGCACACTTTAGGCCCCTTAGTGCCAATTGGGCATCGTTTAAATGCCACGGCCTACCTGAGCATTGTTTCTGACCATGTCCATCCCTTCATGACCACCATGTACCCATCCTCTGATGGCTACTTCCAGCAGGATAATGCACCATGTCACAAAGCTCGAATCATTTCAAATTGGTTTCTTGAACATGACAATGAGTTCACTGCACTAAAATGGCCCCCACAGTCACCAGATCTCAACCCAATAGAGCATCTTTGGGATGTGGTGGAACGGGAGTTTCGTGCCCTGGATGTGCATCCCACAAATCTCCATCAACTTCAAGATGCTATCCTATCAATATGGGCCAACATTTCTAAAGAATGGTTTCAGCACCTTGTTGAATCAATGCCACGTAGAATTAAGGCAGTTCTGAAGGGTCAAGGGGTCAAACACAGTATTAGTGTGGTGTTCCTAATAATCCTTTAGGTGAGTGTAAATTATAGCATTGACAAGTAAGTAGTTGATCCATGATCCGTACGGACCAGGCCCCACTGTTCGGAAAACACATATGATTCGCTGATTAATTGCGAAGTTTAACCATCCTAGAGTGGAAGTTTATCATTTGCATGTGTTTTAAAGTCGTTTCAATTTAAACATTCAAGCGAGTTTAAAGCATTCAAGTGCAAGAAGAACTCAATTCGGTACACACGGAGCAGCACACAAACACCGAATTCACTTCTCTTCCTCGTCTTTTTGTCCTTGAACGGACACATACACGCAAAATTAAGATAAAACGCCCTTCTCCATGAGTATCCTCATAAACACAGTCGCTTATATTTGAAGCGAACGTACAAAATTGAGAAAGACGGAAAAATGGATGGAAGTCGAAACTCTTTTGCTTTTGTAGAAAAGAGATTTGAACGCTTCTGCATTGTAAAAGCAATTACAAATAAGCACTATATCGACTACTACATACTATAGTTAACTATATAGATAGATACAATTAAGCTGAAGTATTCATAGACCTCTAAATGTTGCACAAAAGACCAGTGTAGATGTTAAGCCAGGAAATTGCCTGAAATTGTTCCTAAGTACAGAACACTCGACTTAAGCACAGGGACCAAGGGCTGCTTTTATTACAGAGGGATGTAGCCTTCCTCCAAGTCATTAACTAAATGACTCATTCACTTGACTATATCACCAAACAGTCTATAATAAGCCAAGCACATATGTACAACCATAAATATTTAGCAAACAGAAGCTCTTGACCTACTAAAAAGGCTAATTCATCCCATTTAACAAGCCTCATTTCCATGTGTATGAAGGTCCTGAAACTATACTGAGACACATGGTGTTTTGTCTTGAAACATCTTGGTTTACCCTGCTGAGAAAATTACAAGCCACAAAGAACAAGTTATGTGATGTGGCCTCACTGTTTTGGCCAACACAAAAAAAGCTAAGCTTTACAGTGAAAAACATTATACATACATTATGAAAACTTGAAGAGATGGTTAACGATGGGAATTCTGTGAAACCCACATACACTAGTTTGCAGATTAATAATAGTTTACTGTGATTTGGAAAACACTGAAAGAGTTGCTTTCAATGTAACAATTTAATAAGTGGTTCACAACAAGCTAAAACAGAACCTTGAACAAGCCTACAATGTACAATAGTGTTGTCAAAATTCAAAAATATCAATACTTTGATATGTATTAATACTGAAATATCTGAACGGTTCCAATTCTCCTTTTCTGCAGTATCAATACACTGATACCAGCTGTGCGTTCCCCATCTCCGCTTGAATAGTGCTTGTATTGCGCATTATTTTACTCGCACTCACACCAAAAGCGCGCACCACTGATCTATATAAGTGCCGTGCACATAAAGCTGCCTCTCAAACAGCTAGCGAGTACCAAACTGACTTCTTTTTCGTGCCTTATTGTGCTTAAATGGTCAAATACAATCAAAACGATGTCAAAATGCTGAGTATTTAGGTAAATACAGTCAGTTTTGACATAAATATTTGAGAGAAAACGCACGTTGTGTAACAGTATATTGAATCCGTGCATAAGCTCTTAAAGTGACAGCAGCCTAATAAACCTGCTGATGTCTATCATGTTAATCAAAGGCAGAAAATCACTCGCTGCTCGTGACTGAATAACTTTTGTAACTTTAATTGTAAGTATTAATCTGTATGACATTTGTACAATGAAAACTGTCCAGTATCCACCTGAAAAATGTTCATTTTATTTGTCTCTTTATTACATTGCATTAATTTGTGCTATCGTTTGCAATTTGTTCTTATTTTATTATGTTATGAAACACATGACTGTATCTTTTTTTTGTAAATGCATTGCAAGGCAATGCAATGATTTAAAAAAATTAAAAAAAAAAAATTATGAGATAACAAACTATCTGTATGGCGGTATATATGGCTCACCGTGGTATCAAAAATGATATTGAATATTGATATTTTTCAAGGTATTGTATTGTGACAAGTTTTGGTTAACTTGTGTAGTTCTGGTCATTGGTTTTTCAAGAATGAGGGCAAATCAATAACCTGTCCATGCTGGCATCTACCCAGTTTGCATTTAAAATACCACAGAGTTTGACTGTTTCATTGACATTTTTGCATTGTCTTTTCCCCCTACTGTCTGTGACCCGTCAGAACAGAGCAGCGACCCATTTTCTTCAATTACAACCCAGAAACCCCCAGTTGAGGTCCACTTATATAGAGCATTTGAACGGACACAGTGTAGCTTGGCAACATGCCAATGAACTTTGATGAATTCAGTGCTTCAAAATCTCCTAGTTGCTACTTAATCTCATTTTGAATAATGTCACATGGCTTCCTGGAATGTGGCTGTGTTACAAATGCAGAGCTGAACGACAGTGGACAATGAGCTGCAGCCTGCCAGCATTACTGCATGCCCTTACAGAGCAATAACAAGAGGAAGGCCCTGGATGCAATAAATTTTCCCCGTGAAATCCCAGAGGGAGCCAGTCAGACATTAAAGATTAGCAGAGTAAATATGTTTATAAGACAGCGCATGTCTAACCGGTTCAGATAACTTTAAAGTTTATCTCTAATATCGTTTCTCAGTAATTTTGTAGTGAAGACTTGGCAAGGAGTAGAGAAAGCACTGCACCATTCTGTTTTCTGTATGACATGAGACTGTGAATTCCTGTGAATGGATGGCCACATTTGTCAGTCTGGACAAGTGCTGACAATTTGTTGTGTATTACACTTGGCAATGATTCCATGAGCTTTTACCTCAGCACTTTCACATTCACCAGGAAAACACCAAATGTTCAAACCATTAGCTCAGAAGCAAAAGCATTTTACAACAAGCCAACGCTCCGAGGTTGTGGAAATCCTAAATGATTAGTTCACTTCAGAATTGAAATTTACTCTCTCGCATCTCATCCAAGATGTTCATGTCTTTCTTTCTTCAGTCAAAAAGAAATGAAGGTTTTTGAGGAAAACATTCCAGGATTTTTCTCCATACACTGGGGTTCAACAGGTTGAAGGTCCAAAATGTAGTTTCAGTACAGCTTCAAAGGATCTACATGATCCCAGACGAGGAATAAGAGTCTGATCTAGAGAAATAATTGGTAATTTTCTAAAAAAAATAAATAAAAAAATTAGAGTTTTTTTGCCCTACCGTGGTAATTCCGCCTATGTCACGTGTGACCTTTCCTACGTGATTACGTAATGCGTGGCTCATCATAAAGCAGTGCGAGATGAGCATTTGTGGTGAAAAAGTATGTCCATTTTTTTTTTTTAGCAATTGACCAATCGTTTTGCTAAATAAGACTCTTATTCTTCGTCTGGGATCATGTAGAGTCTTTGAAGCTGCACTGAAACTACATTTTGGACCTTCAACCCATTGAACCCCAGTGAAGTCCACTATATGCAGAAAAATCCTGGGATGTTTTCCTCAAAAACCTTCATTTATTCTCGACTGAAGAAAGAAAGAAATAAACATCTTGGATGACATGGAGGAGAGTAAATTATCAGGAAATTTGAATTCTGAAGTGAACTAATTCTCTAAGTAACTGAAGAATTAAGCACAATGTCTCCATATCACCACTTTATCTCCCATATTGTCTAAATGTCCACATTCATTTTACTAAAACTGCATATTGGACCATGTTTAAACTGTTACCTCTTTTCCATTTGGAGGTTTTCCACTGGCAACAGGCAACTTAACATCTGCAACCCTAACAGACACTTTCCCTAACAAAACCTGTGGTTGACCCATTAATCTCAGCATTTACTGGGAACTCTGTCCACAGAGCCAGATGGAAGCCTTCATAGGACGTGAATGCAAGATATCCAAAGCCAAGCCTTACAGCGGTAGCTTCACTTTAGTAGATTCATTCTCAAGCCTGTGGTGCTGATGAGCCTTTCAACAGCTTTCAGTATAAGCTGCTATCTTTACATGTTGCAGATGTTTCTTCGGCCTGCATAACACCAAAATGCAAGGTTCTAACTCTGGCAACACTCTAAAAAATTATTTTTTTCAACCCAAATTATGGGTTGAGCCTGTAGGGTAATTTTGGGGGGTTATTTTTTCAGTGTTTGGGTAGTTTTCGTGTTACGCCCCTCCTGGGTCAACAGAACAACACAGTAAGTTTTTGCATCTCTTCAGGAGAGAGCAGTTCTCAGTGCTGCCAAATCGGTGCGTTTCTTCTGAAATACATGTTTGTGTACGTTTTATTTCATATTTAAAATCGTTACTGTGGTGTAAATCATTTAAAGGGGACCATAATGCCCCTTTCAGCTCAAAATCCCCCACAGATCATTTATTATCGCTTGTCAAATTTGCTCCCATTTGAGTGTGAGCAAAAACACACCGTTTTTGTGTGTGTGTCTCTTTAAATGCAAATGAGCTGCTGCTCCCACCCCCTTTCCAGAAGAGGGCGGAGCTTTAACAACTCGAACAACAACAAAGCTGGAGAATCTCACGCAGGCAAAATGACGACGGTGTTCATCCTTACATTGTTCAAACACTGATGGAGAGACTCAGGAAGAAGTTGCAACTTTTAGACGTTTCTGAACGGTTAGTGGATAAATTGATGTAGTTGCTGTGGAGTTGATCAACTCATCACTAGCATGTGTCGTCATGTTCATCTTTTTTTCGTTGAATTGTCCCTCGTTTGTGAAGCAGTCCGGCGTAAAATGGCGGCATCAACAACACTCGACTACAACAACTCTTCCTCTTCTTTAAAGCAGCCCAACATGGCCCCGCCCCCTTTGTTGCGTGTTCTCAGCGGCGGGGTTTATGCAAATTTTGGGGTTTGTGATGTCACCAATCCAGGAAGAAGCTCATTGTAGTCCCTACCAGCCGTTTGTTGTAGTCCTTAAAAAGTGATTTTGTTTATGCTCAAGCAGCAACATTACAAGCTAACTAAAGTTAAAAAATGAAAATCATGATCAATGACCCCTTTAATTCTATGCAAAGCAACATAAAGATGGATGATGGGTGATGGAAACACCTGATGCCTTTATTACATTTGAATTACTTTTAAATGTTTAATTGTCACTTCTAAAATGTTTGTTAAAATGAAGGCAATATTGTATGTTAAGAATGGAATAAAATGCTGTATTAAGAACTAAATAAAGGAGGTTATCATGTAAACCAATGACAGTGTGAAGTAGGCTATTTTTCAAAAGGAGGATTTAAGTTATAATAAAGTTAAATAAGCTTATTGTAAAAATGAATAAAAATCAAGTATTATTGTAAAAAAAAACAAAAAATGCTCATGGGTTAAATAAACAACCCAACTTGCTGGGTAAGATTGGCCCAACATGTGTTCTTCATGGTTCTTATTAAACTAGTTTAAATGTAGGAATTATTATAAACATGTTCGGTATGAAATTCAATATATAAAGGGTTATTTTTAACCATGTAGGGGTTAGATCATTTGTATAGAACTTTTAGCAGTTCCAATAAAACTGTACCTGTATCTATTCCATCCATTCATCCACTGGACGGGTGTAGAAGACTAAACATCCATGACCATCTTGTACCACAGATAAAGCCCTGACTGGCTGTAAATATTAATTGGTGAAAACCAGCTAAAGCAATGTAAGTGGAAGGCAGTCGAATAAGATTTCTTCTGACATAGGCATTTACTGACCACAAATGTGCAGTAAATGATAGGGTTAGTCAAGCATGATTCAGCTTTTCATTCATTTGAGAAGCATGGAAGTCAGAGCCCAAAAGGAAAGTGATATTAACAAAAGAGATTACTTCAATAGACATAACTAGACTTCTCTCTCCTGAACTACAAAAAAAAGGTCCAGAAGAGATGCCAAAGTCTACAAAGTCAATATGAGCTCAAACATTTATCCTTTAAATTATCTGACCATGGCTATCCACATGAATTTTTACAAATATATGCTCAAATATTGTCTAAATTGTCCCAAAGAAATGATAATATTTCAAATCCCATGAACTCGAAGTTTAAGTGAAATAAAAATATTTGAAATCTTTTGGCTGAGAAGTAAAGCTATATTTAATGTAAGCGCCCCGACAAACACGAAAAGAAAGAGTTTAGAGAAGTAAACCCACATTTTTATGTTACATTGCGACAATGAAACAGCACGCCGGTTGTAAGGGGGCCATCGCCTCAGTCGCGCTGACAAACAGTCCATCATTACAGAGAATAATAAGAAAACACGTACTCTGGAAATGGTGAGCGGTGTGCTGAAGTCCCGTCCGCCCACCAGACGAAAACCCCACGGCGAGGGACCGGTGAGAGTCACAGTGTGAGACATATTTGATTCAAACAGTATCCACAGCAGAAAAACTGCGCTGTCCTCATTCACTCTTTAATAATGCTGTGGAGTGAGGAGGAGCAACTCACAGGGGTTCAGAGGGAGGGCCAGCCGCCATGACAACCATACACAACTCACAGGGAACGTTCCCATAACACTCACGAACGTTCTTTACGTTCTGTGTAATTGTTAGGACGAAACGTTCTTAAAATCATGTTTATGGAACGTTCTTATAACGTTATTAATAGTGAATGTAATGCTGAGAGAAAATGTTCTTAAAACAACGGTCTTGGAGAACGTCCTTATGACGTTATTTTTACTTGATGAATGTTCTAATAGTGTTGAGGGGGAAAAACGTGCATGGAATAAAATTCTGCTAATTATGGAAGCCCTTTTCCAGCACTGAAAAAAGAGAAGATTATTGCGACTTTTTATATCACAATTCTGACTTTTTTACAGAATTGTGAGATATAAACTCGCAATTTTGACTTTTTTTCCTCAGAATTGCATGATATAAAGTCAAAATTGCGAGATATAAAGTCACAATTGCGAGTTATAAAGTCACAATTACGTGATGTAAAATTACAATTGCGAGATATAAAGTCACAATTGCGAGTTATAAAGTCACAATTGCGAGATATAAAGTCACAATTGCAAGATATAAAGTCACAATTACGAGATATAAAGTCAGAATTGCAAGATATAAAGTCACAATTGCGAGATATAAAGTCACAATTGTGAGACATAAAGTCACAGTTACGAGATTTAAAGTCAGAATTGCGAGATATGAAGTCACAATTACGAGATATAAAGTCACAATTGTGAGTTATAACGTCACAATTACAAGAAATAATGTCACAATTACGAGATATAGTAACAATTGTGAGATGTAAAGTCACAATTGCGAGTTATAAAGTCACAATTGTGAGTTATAACGTCACAATTACGAAATATAAACACTGTTACGAGATATAAAGTCACAATTGCGAGTTATAACGTCACAATTACGAAATATAAAGTCACAATTGCGAGTTATAACGTCACAATTACGAAATATAAAGTCACTATTACGAGTTATAAAGTCACAATTGCGAGTTATAAAGTCACAATTGCGAGTTATAAAGTCACAATTACGAGATATAATGTCACAATTACGAGATATAGTAACAATTGTGAGATGTAAAGTCACAATTGTGAGTTATAACGTCACAATTACGAAATATAAAGTCACTATTACGAGATATAAAGTCACAATTGCGAGTTATAAAGTCACAATTACGAGATATAAAGTCACAATTGCGAGTTATAAAGTCATAATTATGAGATATAAAGTCACAATTGCGAGTTATAACGTCACAATTACGAGATATAAAGTCACAATTGCGAGTTATAACGTCACAATTACGAAATATAAAGTCACAATTGCGAGTTATAACGTCACAATTACGAGATATAAAGTCACAATTGCGAGTTATAAAGTCACAATTACGAGATATAAAGTCACAATTGTGAGTTATAACGTCACAATTACAAGAAATAATGTCACAATTACGAGATATAGTAACAATTGTGAGATGTAAAGTCACAATTGCGAGTTATAACGTCACAATTACGAGATGTAAAGTCACAATTGCGAGTTATAACGTCACAATTACGAGATATAAAGTCACAATTGCGAGTTATAACGTCACAATTACGAAATATAAAGTCACTATTACGAGATATAAAGTCACAATAACAAGATATAAAGTCACAATTGTGAGATGTAAAGTCACAATTGCGAGTTATAAAGTCACAATTACGAGATATAAAAAAGTCACAATTCTGACTTTATATCTCGCAATTCTGACTTTATATCTCACAATTCTGTGAAAAAAATTGTGAGATGAAAAGTCACAATAAACTTATTTTTATTATTTTTTTCAGTGGCGGAAACGGGCCTCCATAGCTAAATATTTTCATAATGTTATCATAAAACGCTCTGAGCAAAGCATTCGATGTTATTTGTACTTCATTAATATTCTCGTAATGATGTTATGTTCTCGTAACGTTACTTGATGAACGTCCTCATAACATTGCGTGAAAACGTTCTTCGGACAACATTCTTCTATGATGTTATTAATATTTGCTGAATGTTTGAACAAAATGTTGTGAGAACAATTTTAATGAAACGTCCTTAGAGTGTTATTTGTCAAAGTCAAACATTTTTCAAAGCAGCTTTACAGAAAATCATGATGTTATGTTTAAAATATCTTAATATCTTCACGCCTTATAGTCGCATTTAGCAGATTCCCAGCAAACGACGTTCTCAGAACTTTGGCTAATGTTCTGGCAAGGTTCTCTCAAATTTATGAACAGTCTTCCAGTAACATTAATAGAACGTTCATTCAAAGTCTTAAAAACGTTCTCATAACATTATTTACACATCATGGAACGTATTTTTTTGGAATGTTTTAGTTAGATGTTCATCTGACATGTTTTAAATATTACTTGTTGAATCATTAATCCACCCAAAAATAAATAAAGTTGTTATTTTTGTTTTGTTTTTGTGCACAAATAGTATTCTCGTCGGTTCATAACATTAAGGTTGAACCACTACAGTCATGTTGACTTTTTTTTAAACAATGTCTTTAGTACCTTTCTGGACCTTGTAAGTATCAGTTAAACCTCTCAGATTTCATCAAAAATATCTTAATTTGTGTTCTGAAGATGAACGAAAGTCTTATGGGTGTGGAACGACATGAGTTCAAGTAATTAATTACAGAATTTAAATTTTTGGGTAAACCTTTAAAGCTGCAGTCCGTAAGTTTTGCCTTTTTGTCGCCATCTCTGTTTGAAACCTGCAATTGCAGTTATTTGCAGAATCATCATCTTTATGTGGGTTGTGCATTGGCACGGCTCCTCAGCGCGGATGAATCTAATGTTTGCTGATAATCACACATCGGTGTGGATACTGTACTTCAGAATCACAGATTCTACGTCTTGGAAGTATGATCAAGAATTTTCACTGGAAAATGTCATCTGAACAAGTAAGTAACATGTCTGCCACATTTGTTCTGACCAACTGAGGAAAAAAGCATTAATGATGATTAAATTTAACGATTACTTAGCTTGGATTACAAATATGCAAATTAGTATTATTGTTATACTGTGTTCTCTAATTGTTAATGTCAACAACATCAGTATTGCGTGAAAAATAGTAGGCTAAATCGTGTGCACTATTTACTAATTCGTTCCCTCAATTTAATAAATTGTGCACACGATTTACTGATTCGTTCCCTTGATTTATAAATCATGCGCATGATTTAGCCTACTGTTTTTTCCTGCATGTCATGTCCGGGGCTCCGTACAATCACCCTGTTTTCATGCGCATTTTGAATCTGAAACGAGTGATGGAAACACCAAATTTCAGGAAAAAATCCCTTAATCTGCAAAAAAGTACTAAAAAGAGTTAATAGCCTATGAATAATTGGAGATGGAAACTCATTTCTGAATAAATTCTGACAGAGCGAGTATTAAACCTATGTGAGTAATTGGCTGTTTCCACTGATGGTGTTTTGTTTACTGTTGGTTGCTAGCGTGCTAGGTTACCAATACCACCGTCATCCGCTCGAAAAACTTGATGGAAACGCACCTAATTTGCTTCTTTTTTTTTAAACTTTGAAAAGATTGACTTCATGTTTGGATGGAAACCCAGCCAAAAACTTAATGCAAATGCTAGCAAACCATTATAAGAACATATTTTTGTTAGCGTATAGGCTACATCATCCAATAAGCATACATAACACAGTTCAACACCACAATATCGTATTAATATGTACATTAAACAACACCATACACAACTTTGTTTTGTTTGTCTGTTTCTTTTTTTAGAGAGAGAGACAGATTTAAAACCCAACAAACTGGCTCAGTTCCTTTTAACCTTTTGAAGAAAATTGAAAATGCCAGAAGTATTCATATTGAACCAACATGACCAAATTGAGAAAAGAAAAGATCAGTAAAAGGATAAAGGTAAATTCACCACTGTTCGTTTCTCAGTAATTTGACATGAGCTTCTTGGAACATTAAACAACTGTCCAAAAATTCTAAATTAATCATTTGCTTTACGGAATGAGAATTGGTGGAATGGTAATGTAGATTCTCTAACAGTGAACATATTGCAGAAAAAACACTGTTTAATTCATGCTGTTAGCATAACGCTTTATGGAATATTAGTAGCAGATGTATTTCCAGGTGATGTCCAACTTCAGAGTACATGTGCTTCAACACAGAGCCGTATGGAATAAGAAATCATCAAAAGGGGGGGGCTATTCAAAGGCTTTTGACACAAAAATAATGCAATATTTAAGTTGAAATCAACATTTTGACTTCCCATGATGAGTAATATAAACTTGTCTTTGACAGATGGCCCTGTTTAATACTTAATATTGTTGTGTGTCAAAAGAAGGAGTTGATGTTAGTCACAAGTGAATAATACTCTGATAAACAGCCTTGGGCGTTTCATTGGTTGATTCTACCTCATTTCCACCTCATACTGCATTTTAAATTTCCCTTGACTTCAGCGGACTGAATCGTGGCTCTGTTTTGACTTTACTGTACTATCACCCGGTATTCAATACTTACTAGCCTTCGGCATGAAATACAAAAGGTACAAAGTGCCTTCTGTCATGGCAGTGTTGAAAATATTGAAAAATATTCAAGATAGAACAGAAGCTGACTAATGAATAAATGGATTCAACCTCGTGATAACCATGCGAGTTTGTGTGGAATTACTGTCAGCCTTTCAGCTGATGAATATGAGCATCTCAGTGGATCTAATGGTAATATTTTATACATTAAATACAAAATGATTTGGTTTGTTTCTAGAGACGTGGGCTTAAAGACACGTACGTTTCTTTTGAATCGTAGACAAATACAAACATATGGAAAAGAGAAGAATCTGGCATGTGAAAAGAGGATATCAGATCAAAGGTTTAAGATTAACCAGAAGAATCGTAAATGCTTACAAAGCATGACTCTTTTGTCAGGTCACCTGACAGAACAAGGTCTCTGTTTTATTAACACAGAATCTGCTCAGAACACTTCAGAAGCTTCCACTGAATTCCTGTTTGTTTTCAGCTACCAATATGAGCATATTCCTTCACCTTTTCTCCATTACTGCAATAAAACTGGTCAATATTACTAGATACACTTTAAAAGATCATAAATACAGAAACATTTTGAAGCTTCTTACAAACATGGCTGAAATCATAGGCTTGAGAAACACTGGATTAGTTATTACTACACAAATGATGTCATGCTCATTATTATTGCACTCCCAAACCTGGACACTTAAATGGATTGTCGCTTTACACGGGAATTCGGCTATTAAGGACTTACAACTGTTGGGCAAGGTCGAGTCAACACAAGGCCGAGATTGTTAATCCAGTACTTAGTGAATTTCTAAAATCAACCTGTTTTGCATCTAGTGTGTGAAGACTTGCAACAAAATGAACTCAAAATGCCGTTCACACAGATAGAACGTGTTTTTACATTCCAATGTGCAACTTTTCCATTGTTTTCTATGTAAATGCGCTAGACGGACGTGCAAAACTGGTGCGCTCTCTCGTTCTAAAAACACGGCGCTTAAAATCAGTTCAACTTTCCACTGCCCCGTCTCAGCGGCCATTCACACAGAATCCGTTTCTACTTTTCAATTTTCTATTGTTTTTTTTATGTAAACATGCTGGATGGACGTGTATATGACCGTCGCCCTCGCTTTATCTTTTGCAGGGTCTCGCCGCTCTCGCGCATGACACGCCGTTCTAAAAACACTCAACCTTTAAAAAGCGCTGTTTCGAGAAGTTGCGTGTTTTCAAAGTTGTGTTTTTCAAAGCAAAAACATTCTGATACTGTCTTTTTTACACACACCACCAAATTAATAAATAAATGTTGTGCTTCATGCTTATGTGAGTCAATATAACAAAAGACAAAACTATTAAAGGCATCCTTCATTATGATTTCACTGTAGTTAGTGTGTAATGTACATAAACAACATCTGCAAAGTTACGACGTACAAAGTTCAATGCGAAAGGAGATATTTTCTTTTACAGAAATTGCTTTTTAAGGACTACAACAAACGGCTGATAGGGACTACAATGAGCTTCTTCCCTGGTTAGTGACATCATAAACCTCAAAATTTACATAAACCCCGCCCCCAAGGGCATGCAACAAAGGGGGCGGGGCCATGTTGGGCTGCTTTAGAGAAGAGGAAGAGTTGTTGTAGTCGAGTGTTGTTGATGCCGTCATTTTACGCCGGACTGCTTCACAAACGAGGGTCAATTCAAGGAAAAAAGATGAACATGACGACACATGCTAGTGATGAGTTGATCAACTCCACAGCAACTACATCAATTTATCCACTAACCGTTCAGAAACATCTAAAAGTTGGAACTTCTTCTCTCCATCAGTGTCGACTCCGGTTTGAACATTGTAAGGCTGAACACTATTACTGACAATCCTCATTTTGGCTGCGTGAGATTCTCCAGCTTTGTTGTTGTTGAGCTGTTAAAGCTCCGCCCTCTTCTGGAAAGGGGGCGGGAGCAGCAGCTCATTTGCATTTAAAGGAGCTCATTTGCTCCTATTTGCTCACACCCAAATAGGAGCAAATTTGACAAGCTATAATAAATGATATGTGGGGGATTTTGAGCTGAAACTTCACAGACACATTCTAGAGACACCAGAGCCTTACATTACTTATATTATCTAGTGAAAGGGATATAATAGGTCCGCTTTAACAGAATAAACAAAGCAAAAACTTGAGTGATGCCAGCTTTGTTACGCTACCAAATTGAACAGAAGTTATAAAGATGTGAATGTTCTCTCATGTCACGACTTTCTGGAATACTTAATTGTGGTGGATCAATCATGGCACTGATCATGATTCCTAATATGTACAATTGATACTGTATATAATTTTTGACATATCTATGTCTCTTGCATCACACTAATGAATAAATGTAAACTCAGATGAATATTTCAAGTCTGTTTCACGTTCACTTACTTGCTAAGTAACTGTGTAATAAGCAGGATATCTAAACTTCGCCCCGATCACCCTCTTGAGAATTGTTTTGTGGTGCTATTGCATCATTGCGTCAACAGATAAAAGCCATAAAACACACAAAAAAAGATTTGAACACTGTTGTATACAGACTATAAAGTGATCCATCTTCCTCACTACGGCCATTGTGTGGCCCA
Organism: Zacco platypus; assembly: GCA_038088235.1. Taxonomy (NCBI): domain Eukaryota; kingdom Metazoa; phylum Chordata; class Actinopteri; order Cypriniformes; family Xenocyprididae; genus Zacco; species Zacco platypus. The sequence continues at coordinate 23,488,674 of CM076070.1, forward strand.
TGTCAAGAGTTTTGTTTGTTTTCTGGCATTTATGTTGTGTTCATTGGCCTGTTCTTTGGTTTGTTTGGCCAGGATTAGCTTGTTAGAGCAATCCCCTATGCTACCTTAAGAGTTAAGGGAAACACAAACATCACGTCTCATTATTTAGTTAAGTTTTAACTAACATAGTTTGTTCTCGGTCCATTCAATGCATATTGCACTGGGAAACGACAAGCACAATCACCCTAAAGCCACTCTTAAATTGCATAAAATGTGATTGTTTTCATGTGGTCTGAGAGATTTTACCTCTTTAAGTGGGCGTTTCTTTTTTTTTTTTTTTGTGGCCAGGATAAGCCGCCCAACTTAATGCCTGGCAATGTGAAATAAATACTAACATTCAAGGCAAGTACGGGCCATATAGTCAAAATTGAAAATGTTTATTTGTGTGGTTTGCTACTTTAAACACTGGCCTTCTTTTGAAAATCCCCAGGGTATAAAGGGGCTGCTGTAGCATAAGAAGTAACCCAACGCCATAGTATTTTCCCTTTGTAATGACTTGCAGGCCACATGCTGTACCTCCAGTCACTTTTCCTCAGGTCTCTGAAGCTCACATGTCCCACAAATGTCCTGTTACGTCAATTCAGACACGCCATTATGCCACCCATCGTCGATTTGTGCTAATCCCATTGGAGAATATTGAACTTTTACAACTTCAAATTGGACATTTAAGGCACAATCTATTTATTAGTCACCGAAAATTAGATAAATGTTTGTGCAGTGCCACGCAAAGAGGATTAGATGTTCTGCTCTGCTTATCCGTTTGACACAGTTCCAAGTTTCTTGTTTATAGCATGCTAAGACTGCATAGATCTGTTATCCATGCCAAGATGTATACAGCACATGGATATCGGGCTTAAATGATTAAATTTAAATGCACAGAGATTTAGGGGTCTGCATTTTACTCTCGCTGTCCTTTGAAGAATTTCCATGCCTGCACACTCGCTGACTGCTGATGACTTGAACACATGCAGGAAGTCTTTTTTCATAACGTGCATGGCATGAGTCATGAGTTACGAGTCACATTTCCCTCTGAACCTAGACAGCATTCTTTTCGTATTTTGACAGCACAAAAAAGGGGATAAAACATAGTGATGAACAACAGCAAAGTGTTCGATTTCTGGCGGCTGCCTGTATGGTCTGGGTCAAACGAAACCTAATTCAATACAATTCATCAAAAATCACACTATGGAAAAAACAACCAATCATATGCAAATAATTAACTTTTAATATCAAAACTTTTAACACATTTATGATTTTATGAATTTACGATTTTTCATTTGTCACATGTTCCTTTGTTTTATTTTCCGGCCACTCCTTGGTTTCTATGGTTACTGATTTGATTTGAGTTTCAGTTCATTTGTAACCAGCTGTGTGTCATTAATTAGTCTCGTTTTGCTCCTCTGTTTGCTTCTGTATTTAAACCATTTCTTGTCTTTGTCCTGCGTTGATGTTATTTTGATGGTGGATTCTCCTATTACTAATTAAAGATTTCCTTCGTCACGTGCTTCATCCTCAGACATGCGTCGTTGCAATGTCATTTGAAAGCTTTCAGACTCTAGTTTTCTTATCTGACCAAAAACAATGGGTATATACACAGGCAAACAAGAGGATAACAAGGCACAGGTGAAACTGATTAAAAACTATGGCAACTAATGAGAGTATAAGAAAACAAAGGCAGACATGAACTAAACACAGGAAAAGAAGAAAAAAACATGAAGGCAACAGAAATTCAAAATAAGGGTTCTAGAACACAAATTGTCAAATTAAAAAAAAGTGATATTTAATACTTTCTTTTAACTAAAGCTTACAAGTGTATTTGGTTTATGTATATTTAAAAAGTATTGTACAGTAATAATAATATCAACATCAATTATTATTATTAATATCCCCTGTAATAATAATAATTGCATGAATGTTTAAATCTGGTGCATTTCTTAAGTAGTTTAAGATCAGTTTTTAAACCAGTGCTTTTTATGTTCAATAAAATAATAATTTTAATATTGTAAAGTAATACTAGTGTTTTTATGTTTAAAAAAGGCTATTACAATTATGACAATGTGTTTGGTGAGTTTTAATGTTTTACATTTTTCATAATGTAGAGCTCAAGATTAATTACATTTTGAATAAAACATTTTTATTACATTTTAAATGTAATACGTATTACATTATGTGCAGTTTTATGAGATGCTACATGGCCTGCCTTGGACTTTGAGACTCAGACTAAAGGAAACAAAGAAACGTTCCTCTGAGTTCTTTATCAGCCATGTTGTCTGTTCAACAGTCCGTGACCTTACGGCCCCTTGCTTGTGCACGACTAACAAGCCGTAAACCCTAGAGTATCACATTCGTCTGGAAGCATTTGTACATCTGGAAAAACTTTACTCTGGACAAATGAATGCACAGACAAGATGGTGATTGTCCAGCAATTCACCGCAGTATGAGGCTCTCACAGAAACAGCAAGTTGTCGCACATTGTGATAACCCAACCCCAACGTTTTGATAAGCATTTTAAGTCTACACATAAATAATATATCACAAAAGTGTGTAATATTTCAATGCTCTGCTATCCCAGATTTATATTCAAAGACAACTATGAATGAACTGTATTATGTGAAAAGCACTTCATAAATTTAAATTGAAATATAATTATAATCACTTTTTGTTGTTCAGTAATTACAACGGCAACTGTGCTAGTTTACCTATAAAATTAATCTAGTGAACACTGATGTTTTTTCAGTTACTATTTTGCGCTCTTGATATTTTAGAGTGTCACTTCTTCATTGCTGTGGCTGATTTTTAGATTGTACACACAAAATAGTCTTTATTTCCAATTTATTCATTTCCGCATGACCGCAAACGACACAAGTGTGACTTTTTTTTAACAACCATTATGCTTTTTCAAATCACCGTCCACGTTTTTTGTTTGTTTGTTTGTTTGTGGTCACATAGCAAAAGTCATCGAGCTATGTAGCATTCCAGTGAAGTAGTCATTTTTAAAATTTCAAAACATTTTTTTTCACTCTAAAATGACCAAACAACACCAGAGGGTTAATGAATTCCATTTGCATTTAGATCTATCTTTTTTCCTGCCATATCTTTTATTCTGTCAGTATTATTATTACATTAAAACTGAACCAGAACCACTTTAAGGCGAGCCGCCACAGTCAGAAAAAAACAAATAAACAAACAAACAAACAAACAAAGAGTAAAGCTACAGTACACTGGGGAGGAGACAATTAAAGGGACATTTCACCCAAAAATGAACATTCTGTCATCATTTACCCTCATGTTGTTCCAAACCTGTTCCAAATCTGTTGAGCACAAAAGAAGATAATTTGAAGAATGTTGGTAACTGACTTTCATAGTATTTTTTCCAACGATGTCAATGGCTACTGTCAACTTTTTGATCACCAACGCTCTTCATAATATCTTCTTTTGTGATCAAAAGAAAAAAAAAGAAACTCATGCAGGTTTGGAACAACTTGAGGGTGAGTAAATCTTCCAAATTTTCATTTTTGGGTGAACTGTCCCTTTAAGGGGCTCGCATGGTTCACCATAAACCTTAATCAGGTTTGACACTGTATTGAATTTAACTCGGATGAAAACGCTGTGAGGGATCCAACGGTACAGCCATGGAGGCCTGGAAAATGTCTGACAAAAGTCACCATGAGGGTTTGGTGAAGTGGGCCGAAAGGAAATTAGTTTCATTTCTACACTGAGTGTAGACTGTAGTTAGTAAATTAATTATCTAATTTTGAGTCACTTGCATAAAAACTTACATTGGTCACGTTTGACAAAGAAAATCAAGACTGATTATGGTTATGAAACAAAATGTATAAGTATTAAGGGTCCATTTTAATTTCATGCTGACTATGGATGAACGTAGTGTTGACTGAATGCAGCATGACATCTAGTGGTCATAAGCAGTAATGTTATGAGAACTGACCAAATGCCAAAAAGAATTTTTTTGAGAAGTCCGTCCTCAGTGACATCTGAGGCTCCTGTTCACTAGAGTGACAAGACAGCCCCAGTTTTTGATGTCCTGTGTCCATTTTATAGCATGTTCAAAACACTGCAGAAAAGTGTTTTTATTTTCACCACCAGAGGGAGCTGCAACCTGCCAGCGTCATTGACTTGGTGGCACACTGCTACTTTAACCCTGAAGAAGTTTACCTGAAGCAGAGCAGAGCACTGTTATCATCAATTATCAAAAGAGTCACCGTTATCGGTTTCAAGGTAAGGGCAGGATTGTTTTGAACAGTTTTAAAACTTCCAAAAACTCCACTGTTAAAATGAAGTCATTCCCACACATAACTTAAAGGATTAGTTCACTTCAGAGTTAAAATTTCCTGATAATTCACTCACCCCCATGCCATCGGAGATGTTTTTGTCTTTCTTTCTTCTGTCGAAAAGAAATTAAGGTTTTTGAGGAAAACATTCCAGGATTTTCCATATAGTGAAGGTCCAAATGTCAGTTTCAGTGCAGCTTTAAAGGACTCAACATGATCCCAGACGAGGAATAAGAGTGATATACTTATCCACAAATGTTCATCTTGCACTGCATTTGTGGTTAAAAAGTATATTGCGGGAAATTTTAATTCTGAAGTGAACGAATCCTTTAACTACTGTAAGTTGGTGAAAGTACAAATATGATCCAAATCAGGATGTATGAGAAATAAAAGCACATCATAAGCAGATAACCGTACTTTGTGTTCTGTATCTTTGATATCTCTGTATCATCTATAATTAATTGTGCAAACAGTTTCCTGAATAAAACATAAAGAGTAGGACTTAAAGAGCATCCTTTTTCAAGGTGACATCATTTGTTGTCATACTTTATTTTACAGAATATTTGTTTTCCTGTGGTCAGGTTGATTACTTTTCAGATTGCATGTTGTATATTGGATTTGTGATGAATTTACTGTATGGTTTGTATTTATTATTTATGAATATAAATTATGAGCACTCTTTTCATTTGTCAAAGTAAGCATATTATTAATATTAATCATTAATTTTTTTAAGGATGACAGGTCTTGATACAATGGGCTTAAGAGTCAACAGTTTTTGTTTTTTAAGTTGATTATTTGTTGTATAAAGTTTGCAGGATGGATATTTTTCGTACAAAAATGCATCGCTTTGCTTCAGAAGGCCTTTATTAACCCCCTGGAGCCATGTGGATTACTTTTATGATAGTTTGATGTACTTTTTTGGACTTCAAAATCTCATGTACCATTCACTCCCATTATAAAGCTTGGAAGAGCCAGGATATTTTCTGATATTGCTCTGATTGTGTTTGACTGAAAGAAAAAAGTCCTATACACCTAGAATGGCTTGAGGGTGAGTAAATAATGGTATAAGTTTCTAACTAACCCTACAAAAGCAAGCAGCTTTACAGTATTAAACATGAAAAACAGTGTCAGTGTCTCAGTTCATCAGAAGTTCACAACCGCACTATAAAGAGACTCTTCGGTGTGTTTGAGTTTTTACCTGTAGATGTCTGACCTCGACAGACTCAACAGAAGAAGTGAACCAGTTCCACGTGAAAGAAGGACTAATTGGAGTTTGAAGGTTTTTACCTGTTGGTAAGCTGTTTCGAACTCCTGAAACGAACACAAAATGAACTTTGTTTTGGCCTGATTTTTTGAAATGAGATCATATCAGTTCGTGCTTTGATTTTGCTTGAAGTACAGTGCATCCGGAAAGTATTCACAGTGCTTCAGTTTTTCCACGTTTTGTCATATTCCAAAAGGGATTAAATTAATTATTTTCCACAAAATTCTACAAACTATGCCCATTAATGACAACGTGAAAGAAGTTTGTTTGAAATCCTTGCAAATTTATTACAAAAAAAAAAAACACACGCAAGTATTCACAGCCTTTGCTCAATACTTTGTTGAAGCACCTTTGGCACCAATTACACCCTCGAGTCTTTTCGAGTATGATGCTACAAGCTTGGCACATCTATTTTTTGAGTGGTTTCTCCCATTCTTCTTTACAGGACCTCTCAAACTCCATCAGGTTGGATGGGGAGCATCGGGTGCACAGCCATTTTCAGATCTCTCCAGAGATGTTCAATCGGGTTCAAGTCTGGGCTCTGGCTGGGCTACTCAAGGACATTCCCGTAGCCACTCCTTTGTTATCTTGGCTGTGTGCTTAGGGTTGTTGTCCTGATGAACCTGAGGTCCAGAGCACTTTGGATCAGGTTTTCATCAAGGATGTCTCTGTACATTGCATCTTTCCCTCGATCCTGACTAGCCTCCCAGTTCCTGCCACTGTAAAACATCCTCACAGCATGATGCTGCCACCACCATGCTCCACTGTAGGGATGGTATTGGTCAGGTGATGAGCGGTGCCTGGTTTCCTCCAGACATGACACTTGCTATTCAGGCCAAAGAGTTCAACCTTTCAAAGAGTTTCTCATGGTTTGAGAGTCCTTCAGGTGCCTTTTGGCAAACTCCAGGTGGGCTGTCATGTGCCTTTTACTGAGGAGTGCCTTCCCTCTGGCCACTCTACCATGATACAGGCCTGATTGGTGGAGTGCAGCAGAGATGGTTGTTCTTCTGGAAGGTTCTCCTCTCTTCACAGAGAAATTCTGGAGCTCTGTCAGAGTGACCATTGGGTTCTTGGTCACCTCCCTGGCTAAGACGCTTCTCCCCTGATTTCTCAGTTTGGCCGGTCGACCTGCTGGAGGCCCCTGTGTTCAATAGGACCTTCAATGCTGCAGAAAGTGTTCTGTACTCTTCCCCAGATCTGTGCCTCAATCCTGTCACGGAGGTCTACAGGAAATTCTTTGGACTTCATGGGTTGGTTTGTGCTCTGACATGCACTGTTATCTGTGGGACCTTATATAGACAGGTGTGTGCCTTTCCAAATCATATCCAATCAACTGAATTTACCACAGGTCGACTCCAATCAAGTTGTAGAAACATCTCAAGGGTGATCAGTGGAAGCAGATGCACTTGAGCTCAATAGTGAGTGTCATGTCAAAGGCTATGAATACTTATGCACGTATGATTTTTGGTTTTTTTATTTTTAATAAATTTGCAAAGATTTCAAACAAACCTCTTTCATTGTTTGTAGAAAATTGAGGAAAATAATTCATTTCATACCTTTTGGAATAAGGCTGTAACATAACAAAATGTGGAAGAAGTGAAGCGCTGTGAATGCTTTCTGGGTGCACTGTATATCAGGGCCTGTATTATCTTGGTGCATGAGGAAAGCACCTGTGCTATGTATTTATAAGCAACCGGAAGTGTGGTATCAAAGATATCAGAACACTGTGCTGTATTATGCACTCATCTTGGCTGGAGGAGGTAGAGATGCTTCACCTCTTCCTGTTTGCGAAATGCTCAGTAATGGACATGGTATACTAACTCTTCTACTTTGGCTGATGCAGTTTCAGCTGAAACTGCCAAAGTACACCATCCTGAAAATACAGGAAGTGGAAACTAACGACAGCAGGGCCTTGGTGCGGGAAGGAGTTCCTGCCTTCAACAGAGAAAGTATAGATTTGTACTGGGAGAAGATCTATGCTGTATGTGAGAGACATGGGCAGAGATGAAGTCAATTACTGCTTTACATCTACGCTCTGCACTTTATTAACAAGGATGTCAGTATCGGAAAGAAGGGTGATGAAATAAGACTGGAAGAGTTCTCTACCTTTGCAGATTGCAGAACACAGTAAACAGATGCTGCAATTTTGAAGTTTTTTGGCACTTTGTGCTGGCTAAGCATCTCAGCGGAAGAGTTAAAAACAGCCTTTATGTTCTTGAAACCATAAATGACTTTTGAGACATCATCACCCAGAAAAGATTACAAACCCAAAACAAAAGTAACCACTTTCTACCCAAAAGGGTTTATCTCTTGTAAATGAGCGTCTAGATTCTTTCTTAGTTTACTGAAGAACTTGCTTGAGTACACACGTGTGGTTCTGTAACAAACTGAACACGACAATATTACATAAGTATTACTAAACAATGTTGGGTGATTATTCTTTACATCTATACTATAGGGGGCTATGACTGATCAATGCTTGTTAATAATCATTTCCAAAATATCAAATACATACAATAACACAGTGTGCGATAACATCTCACAGTGAAGTAGAATATAAAAATACTCAGAAATATACTAAATAAGAGGAGTAATACAGGCAACATGTCGCTAATTGGCTACTGTTATAACCTAGAAAATAAACTGTTGATATCTCAGTGACAACATAAAATATATATCAGCAATATTCAATCAAGTGTTGATGGACTGGTTAGAATGAAACAAACTTTTTCACCCTCTTTCATGCGTTGCATCTGCTCTCTATTTCCACTCTGAATTCTGCCTCTACATGTGCTACATGTAACACATGTAACATTGTGCACTCTGATTAGTCAGAATGATCCGGGACATTCAAGAACATCTGGGCTTTTTGTACAGCTGTCCTCTTTGTACAGCCGTCCTCAAATTCAGGGACTGAATCTAAATAACGGTCTGCATCTTGACATGAGTCATCCTCAGGTAAGGCTGGGAGCTGAATGAAACGAGCCACAACTTGTGTAGTCCTACCCTTAACGTCTACACAAGCTGACTGTACTCTGCCATCTGAGCCTGGGAACACATTGGTGACCTTCCCTACTTGCCAGAGAGCACAAGGAAGTTGGGGATTGATGACCATGACCACATCATCCATCTCTAGTGTCCTCTTAACTGCCTTCCACTTCTTGTGGGCTTGGAGACTGAGTAGGTAATACATCAGGAAGTGTCTCCAAAAGTGACCTGCAAAAGTGACCGATTCAGCTCCCACCTGATCAACTGAGTGGTTAGCTGTGGAGCCAGCGTCTGCAACTCAATATCCCCGATTCTTGGTAAACTACCTGAGGTAAGATGCATCTTGACAACCGATCAGGAAGCAGTTCATGGTAATCGGGTAAAGGTCAGCTCTTTCCGAGGAGGTATATTCAAGGTATTTTCATGATGCCTTCAACTTCAATCAGGACTTTACTCAGTACAGTACAGTGTCAGTATGGGCCCCAGTGGTCACATGATCGAATGGATCTCCCTCTCCCAGCAACCGCAGAAGAATCCCTGGCTGGTTGTAGACAAACTTTATCTGCTAATTGATGTTCATCCTGTAGAATAGCAAAGGATTCACTTAATTTGCGTTCTCCTACTTTGAAGTTGGTACCCTGGTTGCAGAGCAACTCAAACAGTTTCCCTCGCTGGGCAATGAACCATTGTAGGGCCATCAGGAATGAGTCAGAGTTGATACTAGTAAGAATGTGGAGATTGATTGTCTTGATGGTCATGCACTTAAAAACTATGCTTTATCTCTGCTCGTTATGGTGGCCAGTCTTGATTAGAATGGGGTCGAAACAGTCCATGCCCATTGAATAGAAGACTGGTCGGAGGTACCTCTCTCTGGTAAGGCCTGTTTTGGCCATGAGGGGAACTTTTGGGCATCTTCTCCATTTCCTGCGCTCCCCATTGCCTGGTGTCGGTGGACAACTTAATATCCAGTATGTCCTTCTTATTTTGGCAAACAATCGCTCTGAGCCAAGGTGGTGCAGTCTCTCATCATTGTCCCTGATGATTAGTTTGGTGACAGGATTAACATTACAATGAAGCAAGTGGGCTCCTTCAAATCAGTCCTATTGCAGCGTCAACTTTGGGGAGAGCGAAGGCAGTCCGCTTGTGGTTGAAACAGTTTTTTCTGATCTCAGAAGACTTAACTCAGCAGGAAAGGACTCAACTTGTGCTTGACGGAGGACTGCTTGTTGAACGTCTCTCTGGGTATCATTTAGGTACTATGACAGCGTGTCGTTTTGCTCTTCAAGAGGTAATTTTTTTTTCAGGCCGGCTATCTGGTGGCAGCTTGTGGAATGGCGGTCACTGACTCCACCGGCTTCATTCTGAGAGGTCTTGGAGAGTCTTGCCTTGAGTTATATCATCTGCCAGGTTGTCTCCAGATCTGACATAATACCTGGTAGAAGAATACCTGGTACTTGTGTCCCAACAAACACCTTGTAGCGGCATGAGTTGGATATCAACTATGTGGTGGAGTCTGACCAGAGTGTAATAGAGTTGATGGGGATTGTAGAATTCTGTTTCTGTAGAATCTGTAGAATTTGGAGCTGGGAAAGTTGTGCACCACTGAGAGCGGCACATAGCTCTAAGCAGGCTATGGATCTGGCAGCCATAAAGGCAACTTCTACTTTACCCTCTTTGTTCTCTATCTGCAGGTAGGCTACTGAACCATATGCCTGTTTCTGATGCATCACAGAACATGTGGACCTCCTGTGTACAGGACTGGGTATCCATTTGTGAGCTGGAATAACACCTGGGCAGAGATGTCCAAGTAGTCCAAGTAGGTCCTCGGGTAAGTGTGGGTCACCCCAGTCATGGCTCTTATCCCACAGGTGCTGTACCAATATCTTGGCTCTGTTAGTATAGGATGATGTAACCGCGGGGGTCATATTGGCTTTGCCGGCACATGTTAGATGTTGCTCATTGTAATTCAGTGCTTGTTGTATAGACTCGTTGACATATTGATGATCTTGATGGAGCCAGAGATCATAGGTATTGGATCTAGATTCAGGAGGGAAGGTGTGAAGCTTTGTAGACAATTGTCAACATAGAAATACTTCTCAGTGGTCTCCCTGACCTTGTTCCCAGGCTCGCTGTGATCCATGACGTGCCTCTGCATGGGCTGCATGTTGTGCCAAAGTGAAGCACCTGCTATTGATACACATTGGGATGTTGCTCTGGCTTTAAATCTCTCCACAGAAATTAAAGTAAGGGCATGTCACCGGGGGACATCTTGACCTGATGAAACATACCTTGCATATTGCTGCTTCTTGCTACGGAGTGCTCATAGAAACAGAGCTACCCTGCCAGCAGGGCCTAATGTAGGTTCTGGAAGAAGGAACTCGTTTAGGTTGTGACCCTTGTATCAGAGGGAGCCGTCATAGAGGACCTGTTTTTTTTGTCACTATGGTGCACCATATGGTGGTGAATATACAGTACCATGACTCTTTGGACTTCTCCACTACCCTTGAGTCCAGCTTTATTACATAGCCAGCCTCGTTCAGCCTTAGCTGAATTAGCACTGAAAAGCCGTGGACATGGTTATTTCTGCAGCTGATCTTATTGCATATGCATTTATAGGAGTTTCCCTTTCAGATGCAAAATTTATGGGAGGAGAGTATTTAAATGAATCATGAAAGGTGATTTACTAATGTTTGCACTACTCAATTTACTCTTATTTGTGCCATTATTTAATGCCCCAAAAAAGCATGTCTTGTTCTAATTTGCATTGCTCATGGTTCTTGGTCATTCTGGAAATTATCCAGATGCATGTGTTCAATTTAAGCGTCTTCAGTAGATTATGCAAAGAACGTTCTATTTACATCTGTTCTTTTTTGGAATTGCGCTCTCACAATAATTTGCCCTGAGAAGTAAATCTGGCTTTAAGATTTTATTTTATTAGTATACTGAAATATATTGCCTTGTCCAGACCCAGAGTCTTCTCATGGTTTTACAGTAGATTAAAAGTGCTGGGTAGGAAGATCAGGTCAAGGACAAAAGCAGTGCAGAAGTAGGAATTACAGAAGTAGGCAGTACAGTCAAGAAAACAAAAGTCTAGCTGGCAAAAAAGGGCAGAATAAAGAGTTTGAATATGTAGCCAGACAAATGAACAGACTTTGAAACTGAGATGAAAGGTTAGCAACAAAAATTGTAGACATGTTGAAGGAGATGCTAGCAAGGGAAACAATTTCCAGCAAAAGCTCCATGGGTGAATAATAAACAAGTAGACTGTTTCTTGGCACAAAATTACATCATTCATTAACTGCTGGAAGTGTGCCATGAACATTATGTGCACTACCATAAAAATGTATGGTGAATGTAAGATGATAAGACACATTCTGTTTACAAATAAATTGCATATAAATCAATACATTGCAAACTCTTCACTATTTAATTATATAACATCAAATTCTGTAATACAAGTTACATACTGTTCACAAATCTGTTGCATGGGAGGTTGGGTGGTCCACTTCGACTGAAAGCACACTCAGGAGTGACTGAAGTGACTTTTATTATTTTAACTAGATTGCTTAACAAAAAAGACGTTCCCAGAGCAACAGAGATATATGAGACATATGACAAGCTTCCAAATCATGAAAACAACGTTCACAAAAGTAGCTATTTTAAACACTTAACACTCAATGACAGCAAGTACCAATAAGCAGATGAACAAACAGTTAAAAAAAGAAACTGACATACAAAGACAACAGGGCACCAAGTTTCATGAAATTCTCCCAAATAGAGGGCACTACAATTAAAAAAACATTATAACTCAGTAACCGTGTGATCCATGGAGATGAAAATTGGTATGCATCTTCTTTGGTGGATGTCTAACATATCCACTAATATCCAGTAATTGGACACTGACGAAGCCAGAATAGCTGAAACGTTTGTGTTTTGTATCTCCAATAAAATATATTTTAGTCTGCAGACCTTTTGTATAGACCTATTGCCTGATAAAATATAATAAAATGTCTATAAAGTGGTATGAATAATAAAACAAACACTTATATGTTGAACTGCAAACATAAGGTTAGAAGGCCACACATAAATAGATAATAAATGAAAAGGACCTTAAGAAAAATACTTCAAATAAATAAGGCTTTGAGCTGCAAATGATATCTCCACATTTATTTGAAATTGTGCTGTGACATCCTATGGCATGCGATTCATCTATATTTAAATGTTGAATATGAATCTACTGTACACATACACCGAACCCTAACTTTCAGGGAAGACTCAAAATGCACTTTCCTATAAAAACCACATCAGGGACATTTCAATTGGATTGCTAATTATTAAACTAACTGCTAAAATTATAAAATTATTGCTATTATTATTAAATATTCCTCCTCTAGTGAACTGCCACCTTATCGTGGTGGTCGTGGTGGTGGTGGTGGTGGTGGGGGGGGGGGTTTGAGTGCCTGAATGATCCTAGGAGCTATGTTGTCGGGGGCTATATGCTCCTGGTAGGGTCTCCCAAGGCAAACAAGTCCTAGGTGATGGGTCAGCCAAAGAGCAGTTCAAAACCCCTTATGGATCTACAAACACCAAGGACCGTTACGTCGCCCGGTATGGCACAACCTGAGTACCTCAAGTCTTGTGGTATGTTGTGGGGCTGTCTTGGCTGACATGCCTCTGCAGCATCGTGTGGCGGTTGGGGACAGTGTCTCTGGACTGGCAGCCCGGGGTGGTGGTGGGACTGGAGGGTGTGTTCCAACTACAGAGGGATCACACTCCTCAGTCTCCCCGGGAAAGTCTATGCCAGGGTACTGGAGAGGAGAATAAGGCCGATGGTCGAACCTCAGATTCAGGAGGAACAATGCGGTTTTCGTGGAACACTGGACCAGCTCTATACCCTCTCCAGGATGCTGGAGGGTTTATGGGAGTTTGCCCACCCAGTCCACATGTGCTTTGTGGATCTGGAGAAGGCATTCGACCGTGTCCCTCGTGGCGCCCTGTGGGGGGTGCTCTGGGGGTATGGAGTCCGGGGCCCTAACGGCTGTCCGGTCCCTGTACCACCAGAGCAGGAGCTTGGTTCGCATTGCCGGCAGTTAGTCAGACTTGTTCCCGGTGCATGTTGGACTCCGGCAGGGCTGCCCTTTATCACCGGTCCTGTTCATAATCTTTATGGACAGGATTTCTAGGTGCAGTCAGGGGCCGGAGGGAGTCTGGTTTGGGGACCACAGGATCTCGTCTCTGCTTTTTGCAGATGATGTTGGCTCCATCGGGCCAGGACCTCCAGTGTGCATTGGGATGGTTTGCAGCTGAGTGTGAAGCAGCTGGGATGAGGATCAGCACCTCCAAGTCTGAGACCATGGTTCTCAGTCGGAAAAGCGTGGCTTGCCCTCTTCAGGTGGAGAGTTCCTGCCTCAAGTAGAGGAGTTCAAGTATCTTAGGGTCTTGTTCACGAGTGAGGGAAGGAAGGAGCGTGAGGTTGACAGACGGTCAATGCAGCTTCTGCAGTGATGCGGTCGATGTACCGGTCTGTCGTGGTGAAGAAGGAGCTGAGCTGTAAGGCGAAGCTATCGATTTACTGGTCAATCTACGTTCCTACTTTCACCTATGGTCATGAGCTTTGGGTCATGACCAAAAGAATGAGATCCCGGATACAGGCAGCCGAAATGAGCTTTCTCCGCAAGGTGGCAGGGCGCTCCCTAAGAGATAGAGTGAGGAGCTCGGGAGGAGCTCAAAGTAGAGCCATTGCTCCTTCACATCGAGAGGAGTCAGTTGAGGTGGCTCGGGCATCCGTTTCGGATGCCTCCTGGACGCCCCCCTAGGGCGGTGTTCCGGGCATGTCCCACCCGGAGAAGGCCCCGGGGAAGACCTAGGACACGCTGGAAAGACTATGTCTCTCGGCTGGCCTGGGAACGCCTCTGTGTCCCACCCCGGAAGAGCTGGAGGAAGTGTCTGGGGAGAGGGAAGTCTGGTCATCTCTACTTAGACTGCTGCCCCCGCGACCCAGCCCTGGATAAGTGGTAGAAGATGGATGGATGGATGGATGGATGCTAATTATTCCCATGAGTGGTTGAACTCTGATGATTCCCATTTGCGGATATATTTATTATTAATTGTTGTCCACCCTCCTAACTTCATCTAGTAATTAATTTACAATTTAATTATAATATGATAAATATAAACAACCTCCAGCAGAACATCCAAGAGATGCGTCAGTTTCATCAGAGATGTGTCAGTTGATCTGTTCAGTTACTATAGTTTCTATGCTGATATATACTGATCATACTAAAAACAGATCAACCTTCATAAAACTGGAAAAAAAAAGAGTTTGCTCAAACTGGGTAGTCACTTAAACCTGCTTCATGAGAAAGGCCTCTGGTTTGTTTTTGGCTAAATCCTGAAATCATGCAGTAAACATGTATATGCAATGACCCATGCAACCATGCAATATACATCGTTGGTCGTCTACATGCTGCCAAAACAGTGCTGACCCGTCGAGGCATGGACTCCACTAGACCCCCGAAGGTGTCCTGTTGTCTCTTGCTCCAATACGTCAGCTGCAGATTCTTCAAGTCCTGTAGGTTGCGAAGTGGATCATACTTGTTGGACCAGCACATTCCACAGATGTTCAGTTGGATTGAGATCTGGAGAATTTAGAGGCCAGGGCAACACCTTGAATTCTTCATCATGTTCCTCAAACCATTCTTCAACAATAGCCACTTTTCCAGTGTTGGGCCAGCACGAGCCAGGGCTAAAATTGTGCCTGGTGGGGCCAATAGCCCTGGACCTCAAGCACCAAGGCCAAAATCAAAAGCATTTCCGCTGTCGGGCCAGTAGCCCCGCAGAACTTCCCTAAAACCCGCCCTTAACACGCCTCCACAGAAACATCACACTGTTTCACCAGCTGACTGAAAACTAGATTGCAAAATGAGCATGATAGAAGCGAATGTTTGGCCTTTACTTAAAGACTCCAGCATTGATATTTGACCAATGTTTTACATAAAAAAAAATACTGTGACACTAATTTATTAATTTGTCTGGAGTGTACATCAATCGCGTTGAATCTAACTGATGTTTACCATTTCACATAAAAAGAGAACCTATTACCACGTACCTATTCAGTTGCACCTACCATTTACTTGCGATCACAGGAATGCACAGAACAACTCCATTAAATTAGTTTTTCATCCACTAGAGGTCGAAAACAAATGCATAGCTTGATGCTTCCAAGTTTGAGCAAGGAATCTTGGGACATGTGGTCTTCACCCCTTCAGCTAGTGCAAAAGAATCGGGATGGGACTCATGTTCACAGATGCAATTATTAACGTTACTGTAGAATGAAGCAGAGCAGGAGCGAGTGTTGTGGAGCTGAACGAGACGCTGGAGCGAATGATAATGAGAGGCGAATGCCACACACGCCTCGAGAGCAGCGGGACTTTTATTATGACACAGTCGCTGCTTCTGATTTTCCGGTCATGAGTATGAAAAAACGCAGCTCTTTATCATATTATTTGAGTGTGTTGAACATGATGTTATAACGTTACTCTGAGCGTTCGCTCGCCGGCTGCTGTGAGACACTTGTTTCACTGCAGTAAGATTTTAGAATATCATATTAAATGCTGGATGGCTTGTGTACTGTAAATATACTGTGCACAAAAAAAACCATAGCTCATACTCTTATTTCTTCTGCCATACAGTCTGCATAATATTTATTATTATACATTATGATATTACTTATTTATTAAATGTTGTAATAGTACAAACGTTTAAAATGTCTTTTAAAATAAAAGGTTCTAATTGAATGCAAATAATGTTTCATTGAAATGCATCTTACATCTGATGCACAGAAGAATATGATTTGTGAAAAAGGCTAAGTTGCTTTTTCAGTGGGCTCAAAGTTCAAAAGTCTGGAGAGGAAGTTAATGCACGAGGTTTTAGTAAATTGTGTCATCACACCTAAGCCAGTTTTCCTGTAGTGTTTCTGACAAGCAGACCACAGTTTGTACCAACCAAAAGTGACAAAGATGAACCGGAGGATGCTCTGTATCACCCTCTTCGTTGCTGTACTGCCTTGTATGGCTAAAGGTAAGTCGGTTCTTATCTCTATACTAACTTCTTTGATAGATGTGCAAAATTAAACGTCCTTTTCTGCAAGAAATCAAATCTTACCCATGGCATCGTATGCTGAGGAAGGCTTAATTTCCAAAAGGCGTTAGCTTGCAGGGAATGGATTGTTAATGTCCAGTTGTGAAAGGCAAAAAGAGTTGTTAAGGTTGGTTGATTTCAAGATGTACTTTGATTTACTATTTAAATGTGTTTTCATCATGGTTTATGCATATGTCTTCTTATCGGATGAAAAATGTTTCCGCCTCAATTAAGTGCATATTTTTTATATTCACATTTTTTTTGAACTTATTTGTTTCCATCCAGCATTTTTCATGCAAAATGTGCATAAAAATAGTTGGATGAAGCATAGCTAGTGACAGGTTGTAAACACTTCATCGTAGAAGAGAAGAGATGTCATTTCAGAAGGGATGAACTTTACGTTGATTTTTTTTTCACCTCGTTGGCTTTTTTTTTTTTTTTTTAAACTGGTTCATGTGCGACTATATTAATGCTCAAGAAAGAAAAAAATAACATTTGCAATAAAATAAAATTCATTTTTAAGGAGGTTTCACCCTCACTTATCCTGAGGACGGCTTAAGTTCCAAAACGCATTAGCCTGCAGGGAATGGATTGTTAATGAAAGGCAAAAACGAATTTTAAGATGTACTTTGATGAATATTTATTTCAGGCTAATTCTAATTCTCTATACTGGTAAAATGATTCTTCCATTAATTATAATACTTTCTCTCTATATATACTTTTAACTCATTTTGTTTGTTTTATTTTTAACTTTGCTTTAAACATTTCATTTTCACAAAAGCTATTTTTACAGTAGTAACGAATAAGAATTTATAACCCTCCTTCTGATGGCAATTTTTATGTGTCCAAAACAATTCTTAAAATATGCATTGAAAAACAACAATCCCACAGCGCATTGATTAAATGTTGTATCACATCATGTCAGAAGTGTATGAATACTGAATTGTGTACATGGGAAATAAAATGTTTTTAAGACAGGTGTGTTATGTTTGTGGCTTTGATGGCCAACTTTGTAACAGTCCTGTCTAGCTTTTGTGTGTCCTGTCCGACACAAAGCAGAAGTGAAAGTGGGAATGGGAAACAGACCCCTGGGATGTGGCTGTGCAACGGGCCACCGGTGCAATGTGTTTCCTGAGGGACCCAATCTAAGGGGCTGCTTCTAGAACGTTTCAGACATTTCCCCCCTTCATATTAAGCCATCTCATGGCTTTCTCTCGTTTCCCCTTTCTAAAGTTAAAAATAATGTTCGGGCCCCTTCTTCAAAATTGTGACAAGACCCTGTGTCGTTGCAAAAACAGTGATCCAAAGTCGTGTCTCGCAATTTCCGCTACCTCACACTGGAAATAGCCTTAAATTTTGCGCAAACCACATTCAGACATTACGCTTTTGGTGATGTGCCTCAATTCGACACCACTTGTCCATGGATTTTTTTTTAATGAACATCAAGACTAAATTGAAATGCGTGAATAAACACTTACATCTTCCGAACATTTTTTAAAAGAGATGCAATCACCCAAAACCTGTCGGATGTTCATCTTTTTGTGGAGCAGAAACTATGCTTTCCAGTAAAAAAATATCTAACCATCCTTAAAACAAGATAAATATTCTTCAGAAGCAAAACGGTGAAAGATAATAAGACTTGTTTTGCAGTTTGTTAAATTAAAGTCAGCATGAAAGGGAAGTTGCGATAGTCTTTTCTTCCCTATTATTGTGACATATATAAACAGCTTTTGGAACAAGAACAAATGCAGGGCGGGACTTGATTTTGTCCACCGGGAATTGATTGGATGGTTGTGGATTCCATCCTTTCCATTCGGAGCACAGAATTGCAATATTGCATAAAACTTTAGCAAAAAAAGCATTTTAAGGAGGTTTATGGAAACATTTTTTACTGGAAAATAATTATAAACTTTAAGTTGATTTTTTTTTTCACCCCTTTGGCATATTTTTGCCTTGTTGTGAGAATAAAACTGGTTTATGCTCAAATATATTATTGCTCAAAAAAGAAAAAAATAACATTTACAATAAAAAAGGAGTTATTAGGAGCATTTTTACTAAAGAAATCGGTAACACTTTACAGTAAGGTTCATTAGTTAACATGAACTAATAATGAACTGCACGTATACAGCATTTATTAATCTTTGTTAATGTTAATTTCAACTTTTACTAATAGATTTTGTTAACATTAGTTAATGTGAACTAATATGAACAAACAGTGAATAACTACATTTTCATTAACTAACATTAACAAAGATTAGTAAATACAGTGACAAATGTATTGCTCATGGTTAGTTCATGTTAGTTAATATATTAACTGATGTTTAACTAATGAATCTTATTGTAAAGTGTTACCAAAAAATCTTTACTGGAGGTTTTCATATTTTTACGTGCCGTTTCATATTTTTTTTTCATATGGAGGTTCATATTTTTACTGGAAAATAATTATGAACTTTAAGTTGATTTTTCTCACTTGGTGTTTTGAGAATAAAACTGGTTTATGCTCAAGATAGAAAAGAAAAGAACATTTACAATAAAAAAATGGAGGTTTACATGTTTTACTGGAAAATAATTATAAACTTTAAACTGATTTTTCTCACTTGGTGTTTTGAGAATAAAACTGGTTTATGGTCAAAATTATTGCTCAAGAAAGAAAAAAAATAACATTTACAATAAAAAATGCATTTTTAAGGAGGTTTACATGTTTTACTAGAAAGTTTTTGGTAACATTGTACAATAAGGTTCATTAGTTAACATGAACTGCACTTATACAGCATTTATTAATCTTAGTTAATGTTAATTTCATCATTAAAATTAACTAGTAATTAGTAAATACTGTAACAAATGTTTTATAGTTCAAGTACATTAACTGATGTTTAACTAATGAACCTTGATGTAAAGCGTTTCCTGGAGGTTTACATATTTTACTGGAACATAATTATGAACTTTAAGTTGATTTTTCTCACCCTGTTGGCTTTTTTTTTCTTGTTTTGAGAGTAAAACTGCTTCATGCTCAAGAAAGAAAAGAAAAGAACATTTACAATTAAAAAAAATGGAGGTTTACATATTTTACCGGAAAATATTTTGCCATCTTTTTGCCTTCACTGGATTATTTAAAAGCTCCTGCAGTGTAAAGTTTCAAAAGCATAGTCTTTCCATTAATTCTCGGTCACAAAACGGCACGTGTAATGCTTTGCAGAATAGTTTCAGACGGAGTGTACCTCGTCACACCACCAAACATGTCAGCTTCCCAAAACTATTTCATGTCAAATATCATTTCATAAACTTCATTTATATACTGCAGGGTTCCTCAAATCCTCAAACCCTGATCAAACTCCCATACTGTACCTGCAATTTAATAATTCAGCAACACTTTACAATAAGGTTCATTAGTAAATGTATTAACTAACATGTTAATATTTGTTAATTGCTTGTTCATGTCAGAGCATTAACCAATGTTAACAAGATGTATTAGTAAATGCTGAAATGAACAAAGATTAATAAATGATGTATAAGTGCAGTTCATGTTAACCTCATCGTAAAGTGATAAATCTAAAAATCTAAATCTATAAATCTCTATCCAGTAAATCTCGCACGGGTGTTTTTATTCAGGGTCGGAGATTTAAACCCTGCAGGGCCGTGAGGTTTTGAGGAAACCTGACATACAGTAATACAATGTTTGTGGGGAAATTTTGAAGCTTACTATATGTGTGCTCCCTTTAGCCAATGAAGAACTAATCAGCCCATATGATATGACAATGAGTCATTTGGATAAGAACTCAGCCCCTGACCCCAGCCCGGGTCCAGCCCAGGTGTCACCGTCTTCAGCATGCTGCGGGCTGGATGAGCTAAAGCATTCGCTCGCCCAACTCGTTCAGGAAGAGCAGGAGAGCAGGGGCTGGTACGGTGAAATGGTGAAGAACCTAAATCAGCTGGTGCAAGCGAACAAGGAGGTGGCCGGCGTTCAGGCCGACGTCCTGAAGGTCCTGCGGGTCGTGGGCGACCAGGGCGAGCAGCAGCTGAACCACCTCCAGAGCATGGCCCGCCTTCAGAGCCTCCTCGTGGAGAACCACCAGGCGCTGCTGCTGCAAGTGTCTCGCATCGCCACCGCGCTGCAGGACGCGGCGAAGAGACCGAGCAAATAAATGCGGCCTACATTTAAAGCATTTTGATGACATACTTGTACTAACAAAACGGCACGCAAAAAAACGAATCACAGTAATCGACCTAAACCTGAAATCCTAATCAATAAATCAAAGGAGGAGCATATTTTGTTGATGATCTTGTGTTACTCTATCGTGGCTATATCACATATCAAGCCCTAGGAATGATTTTTTGTACTGTTGTGTGTTATCTAACTTCACCTGTAACCTATTGCATGTGTTACAGATTTACAATAAACAAGCTTTTGATGATACCTTTGTTTGGCATCAAGAATCATTATATCAATCCATCTCATTGTGCACAGCATTTAACATATTTCTGTGCGTAGTTGTTTTTTTTTTCACTTTTCTTGGGTTTCTCTGCTCTTCTGTGTGTCTGAGCAGAGTTTTCCGCACCAGTGATAAAGCTGAACTTCTCTCCGCTGAACCAATCTGAGATGGTGTGGTCAGCTAACGAACGCTTCACTCTGAGCTGCGACGGACAGGCGGAGATCATATGGAAGACGAGGCTCGGCAGACACCAGAAATACATCTCTCAAAATGTCGTCACAGTCCGAAAGCCCTCCGCAGAGAATACAGGAACATACCGTTGCAGTTACAAGAATCAAACAGACTTGTACTCAGAGATCCACATATATGTTAAAGGTATGTGCGCTATAAAAATGTTAAGAGTGATTATCAGTGTAATTATCACACAGTAAATGTTGCATCTGCCTGAAGGGGTTTAATTTGTGATAATGACCAACTGACTAAACATTTTTATTCAAGGTGGATTTTTAAGATCACTTAAATGGTTAGTTCACCCAAAAATTCTGTCATTTGTTCCTCACCCTCATGTCGTTCCAAACCTGTACGACTTTTATTCATCTTCAGAACATAAATGAAGATGTTTTCTTGTCCGTCCACAGACAGCTACACAAACTTGTTGCGTAACACGAGAATGAACCTCATTGGTTCTCGCTGAAGCTCAAACTTGTTGCGTAACACAAGAATGAACCTCATTGGTTCTCGCTGAAGCTCAAACTTGTTGCGTAACACAAGAATGAATCTCATTGGTTCTCGCTGAAGCTCAAACTTGTTGCGTAACACAAGAATGAACCTCATTGGTTCTCACTGAAGCTCAAACTTGTTGCGTAACACGAGAATGAACCTCATTGGTTCTCGCTGAAGCTCAAACTTGTTGCGTAACACAAGAATGAACCTCATTGGTTCTCGCAGAAGCTCAAACTTGTTGCGTAACACGAGAATGAACCTCATTGGTTCTCACTGAAGCTCAAACTTGTTGCGTAACACGAGAATGAACTTCATTGGTTCTCGCTGAAGCTCAAACCTGCTGCGTAACACGAGAATGAACCTCATTGGTTCTCGTGAAGCTCAAACCTGTTGCGTAACACAAGAATGAACCTCATTGGTTCTCGCTGAAGCTCAAACGTGCTGCGTAACACAAGAATGAACCTCATTGGTTCTCGTGAAGCTCAAACTTGTTGCGTAACACAAGAATGAACGTCATTGGTTCTCGCTGAAGCTCAAACCTGCTGCGTAACATGAGAATGAACCTCATTGGTTCTCGCTGAAGCTCAAACTTGTTGCGTAACACAAGAATGAACCTCATTGGTTCTCGCTGAAGCTCAAACTTGTTGCGTAACACAAGAATGAACGTCATTGGTTCTCGCTGAAGCTCAAACTTGTTGCGTAACACAAGAATGAACGTCATTGGTTCTCGCTGAAGTTCAAACTTGTTGCGTAACACAAGAATGAACCTCATTGGTTCTCGTGAAGCTCAAACTTGTTGCGTAACACAAGAATGAACCTCATTGGTTCTCGCTGAAGCTCAAACTTGTTGCGTAACACGAGAATGAACCTCATTGGTTCTCGTGAAGCTCAAACTTGTTGCGTAACACAAGAATGAACGTCATTGGTTCTCGCTGAAGCTCAAACCTGCTGCGTAACACGAGAATGAACCTCATTGGTTCTCGCTGAAGCTCAAACTTGTTGCGTAACACGAGAATGAACCTCATTGGTTCTCGCTGAAGCTCAAACTTGTTGCGTAACATGAGAATGAACCTCATTGGTTCTCGCTGAAGCTCAAACTTGTTGCGTAACACAAGAATGAACGTCATTGGTTCTCGCTGAAGCTCAAACTTGTTGCGTAACACAAGAATGAACGTCATTGGTTCTCGCTGAAGCTCAAACTTGTTGCGTAACACGAGAATGAACGTCATTGGTTCTCGCTGAAGCTCAAACTTGTTGCGTAACACAAGAATGAACGTCATTGGTTCTCGCTGAAGCTCAAACTTGTTGCGTAACACAAGAATGAACGTCATTGGTTCTCGCTGAAGCTCAAACTTGTTGCGTAACACCAGAATGAATCTCATTGGTTCTCGCTGAAGCTCAAACCTGCTGCGTAACACGAGAATGAACCTCATTGGTTCTCGTGAAGCTCAAACTTGTTGCGTAACACAAGAATGAACGTCATTGGTTCTCGCTGAAGCTCAAACTTGTTGCGTAACACAAGAATGAACCTCATTGGTTCTCGCTGAAGCTAAAACTTGTTGCGTAACACAAGAATGAACCTCATTGGTTCTCGCTGAAGCTCAAACTTGTTGCGTAACACAAGAATGAACCTCATTGGTTCTCGCTGAAGCTCAAACGTGCTGCGTAACACAAGAATGAACGTCATTGGTTCTCGCTGAAGCTCAAACGTGCTGCGTAACACAAGAATGAACCTCATTGGTTCTCGCTGAAGCTCAAACGTGCTGCGTAACACAAGAATGAACCTCATTGGTTCTCGCTGAAGCTCAAACTTGTTGCGTAACACAAGAATGAACCTCATTGGTTCTCGCTGAAGCTAAAACTTGTTGCGTAACACAAGAATGAACCTCATTGGTTCTCGCTGAAGCTCAAACTTGTTGCGTAACACAAGAATGAACCTCATTGGTTCTCGCTGAAGCTCAAACTTGTTGCGTAACACAAGAATGAACCTCATTGGTTCTCGCTGAAGCTCAAACGTGCTGCGTAACACAAGAATGAACCTCATTGGTTCTCGCTGAAGCTCAAACGTGCTGCGTAACAAGAATGAAGCTCATTGGTCTCTTCAGAAAATTTGGACAAAACCACACAATTCATACAGATTGAGGGAGAGGAATTATTGACTGAATTTACATTTTTGGGTAAACTAACGCTTTAACGCAATGCACACAGTAAGCTCTAGGAGTTTTGACTTTAAGAACAAAATTGACTGGCTATTTTAACTTGTTAGGCTTTTAATTAACCAAAAGCATGCTTTACAGTGTCCACACTTAATAAATACACAAAATTGCGGGGGTGTACAACAAAAGATAAAATAATAATAATAATCAGTTATTGGTATTGGCTTTTTTTTTACTGCCATAGATTCTGTCAAAGCCTTTTCTACCACTAAAACCACAGTAATAGTTCAAGATGAAGGCTCAGACTGCTTGCTGGACTGCTTGGTGACAAACCCAGAAAGTACGGATTTATCACTCAGGATGACAAATGGATCAGCCGTCCCATCCGAGATGAATTATACTGCGGATCCCAAACGTGGCATACGGATACTAAATCTTCAGCATAGCTTTGAAGGAGATTATGTTTGCACAGTGAAAATTAATGGAGTCCAAAAGACGTCTGATGTCTTCAAAATCAATGTCAGGAAAAGTGAGTCTTATACACTGTTTTGTAAACTTTTATTAATAAAAAAATGCCAAGAGTCTTATCTTATTGTACCAATTCTGTACTACCCATCTATTTCAGCAGCACAGCATCCGCCGTGGCTGTCTCTTCCAGCTGATCGGTATGTGCGAATTGTTGGTGACACGCTGCGCATCCCTTGTGAAATGAAAAACCAAGGTCATTACTATAACATCACCTGGAGCTCATCAGAAAAGGTGAAGTGAGGTGTTTCAAGAATTCAATCTA
Source organism: Zacco platypus (assembly GCA_038088235.1). Lineage (NCBI taxonomy): Eukaryota > Metazoa > Chordata > Actinopteri > Cypriniformes > Xenocyprididae > Zacco > Zacco platypus. Next base: position 23,513,492 of record CM076070.1, read on the forward strand.
ATTACAAGCATGAAATAAAGTACGAGATTATTGGTAAGGAACTGAATCAATCAGGCAATCATGGTCTTGTATTTTTGGTCTCGAAAGCTCTTGACAACATGGCCTTCGTCTGGTTTTCATAACATGGTGTCTTGGTCTAGATCTGACTCTTGGCTTCTCAGACAAGAATGCTGTCCGTTTTGAAATTCTAGTAAAGTAAGCTTTCTCTCTTCCATACGGTGCAAATTAAAAGGTAAATTATGTTTTTAGCTATGTCGCTTCATTAAACTGAGGTTAAACCCGTCACGTGAAGTACTTTAATGATGTTTTTACTACCTGTCTGGGGCTTGAAAGTGTGAGGCTGTCAATAGAGAGACAGAAAGTTCTGAGATTTCATCAAAAATATCTTCATTTGTGTTCTGAAGATGAACGAAGATCTTACAGGTGTAGAACAACATGAGGGTGAGTATTCATTTTTGGGTGAACTAACCCTTTAAAGCCTTTATGTGTAATGCATTATAAAAGTATTCATAATGTATGCATTATATCTGTTCAAAAATAACTGTAACGAAAGTAAAAACGCATTATAATATTTGTAAGGTCCTTGGTACATCTGAAATTGGTTGTTTGTGTCACGTTCGCGGATAGTGCTAAGAAGCACGGACACAGAGGACAGATGAATTTCACAGAATTTATTTATACAAGACAGGTTTCAGGACCAGTAACACAAGCCACGTAACTTTAAAGACGAACAAGGACAGGACTGACACAGAGGGAATTTATACAGACTGGCACAAGAGGATAATGAGGGTTACACAGGTGTATGACATGACTGATTAACGAGCACAGGTGGAGACAATGAACTAATAATGACGATGACTGAAAACAGAGAGCACATGATCAAACTGACAGGACAATAACAAAAGAACATGTGACGGATGACAGATGACAGAACTAAATGAAAACAAGGAACATGTGACAAAGACAGGACCGGGGAACAGAATAAACAGATAAACAGTTAACCAGACAGACATGATTGTGACAGTTTGTTTTAATGCATTATACTTTCTAAAAGTGTAACAATGAGTAAATAACTACTATAATGTAATATAACTGTGGTTACAATTATTCATGAGATCATATAATGCATTATAAGGTGCATTACAAGCCATAATTAAAACACTTTTAATGCATTATATTTAAAGGCTTATATATATAAAAACACGTTTTTTTTTTTTTTTTTACCAAATTCTGTTTGCTGTTAAATTTTCTGGATTGCATTTGAATGATTTAATTAAATGTTAAAAATTAAAAAGCATATCTAATTATTTGAGTGAATTAAAACAACAATATTTATCATTATTATTTTAAAATTTCATTGCTATGAAATGTTTTTTGTTATTGTTGTTTCATAAATTCTGTGTTGTGTATTTAATTTTTTGGGCAATCAAATAATTGCATAACATTTTAATTTAATTTATCTTTTAATCATAAGACATTAAACAAACATTTTGTCAAACGAAGTGCTGCACAACAGAGCTTTACTGTTCAAATTAAAACAAGTAAGAAAATGTGATTATTCCTTAAATTAAGTTTTAATAATAATAATAATGTATTATTATTATTATTAGTATTCATATTACTATTACATTGAGACATAGCTAAATTCTGGACTGTACAACAGTAATATATTTCTATCACAATTTCTTTAAGTTAAACTGAACTTTTATTCTGACAGGTTGCAGTGAAGACCTTTAAGTTTCTGTGTGTTTATGATATGACGATAGTTTTTCTCAAATGAAACGGTAAAATGCTCATGAAGTGTCTCTCAGAGCGGCTCTGGAGATGAACTTATGCATTTATGTCCTCATAAAGTAAGACGGCAGAGGCTAAAAACACCACCGCGCTTCACTGTATGTGGTAAATCAAACCGCACATCTGCGCCATTCATTCACACAGAGACACCGAACATGCAGCATTCATATTTAAATAGTCTTTTTGTGGTTTATTATTAACAAACACCATTATATATCGTGATTTGATTCACTTTTTACTTTATAGTTTTTACTTATTCATCAAAAATTTGACAAATTCAGCATTATACAGTAAATTCTGTTTTAATATCTGGATTGTGTGTTTTCTGCATCGCGGAAATCATAGGGCCCTAAATATGTCTGGAAATCCCTACACAAATGTGAAGGCCTCACATATGTCGAGCAACTCAGTGGTTAAGTTCAGCAATGTGTCTCCTTACAGCTTCTTCAGCTTTGATAAGTGATGAATTCTAGACTTCTAATCTGTAGGTCGAGATTCTACTGCCGGAGCCAAATCTTCCTCTTTCACCCAGACTAAAAAAAAAATGGATGAAGGGATCTATAATTTACACTATTATGACTTTTACAAATCTCTTAAATGTTATGTTTGTCTAACAGTTGGAGTCGTGACCCCTTGAGGCCCAGATATAGACCAAGACATATCCAAGATTACACAATATTATACCAAAAGATTAATTTGATCTCATATTAAGACAGGTTTCATGGTATGGGTATGTTTAAGGGTGGTTTAAGCGGTAAGGGAAGGTCAACAGTGTAATTATATATGTAATTACAGAAATGAATACAGCTATAACTGCATGCAGGTATTGATTAAATTTAAGTACAATGTAACAACATGTATGTACACAATAAGTATATTTTATTTTATGATTCATTTGAATGTTTTAACTTAAGACACCTAAAGGATTGGTTCACTTCAGAATTCAAATTTCCTTATAATTTACTCTCTCACATCTCATCCAAGATGTTCATGTCTTTCTTTCTTCAGTTGAAAAGAAATTAAGGTTTTTGAGGAAAATATTCCAGGATTTTTCTCCATATAGTGGACTTCACTGGGGTTCAACGGGTCCAAATGTCAGTTTCAGTGCAGCTTCAAAGACTCTACATGATCCCAGACGAGGAATAAGAGTCTGATCTAGAGAAACCATCGCACATTTACTAAAATAATAAAAATTATATACATTTTGACTGCAAATGCGCATCTCGTGTGATGTGCCATGCATTATGTAATCATGTTGGAAAGGTCACGCGTGATGTAGGTGGAAGTACCACGTTAGGGCGAAAAAGCTACACCTCGTTTCTCCTCCAACTAAAAAACGTTGTAGTTTTTTACCTTCTTTTGTAAAGGCTGTTTGACTCAGTCTTTGCACGTTCGCTTTTCTAGACACTGGATCGGTACTTCCGCCTACATCACGCGTGATCTTTCCAACGAGATTACGTAATGTGTGGCACAGAGCAGTGAAGTCCACTATATGGAGAAAATACTGGAATGTTTTCCTCAAAAACCTTGATTTCTTTTCGACTGAAGAAAGAAAGACCATCTTTGATGACATGGGGGAAAGTAAATTATGAGGAAACTCTCATTTAACTCTCTTTACTATGTAAAAACAATCAGTGGGACTTGTTTTCAATTCAAGCCAGGCTGTTCAGTTCCTCTAAATCCATTTCAGTTCCTCATCGTCAGAAAATATGATGTCAGATTGTTTTGAATGCTTACTCCGCTGTGTTTGGTTAAAACGTGTATCGTGATTTATCCAACTTAGGTATTGAATCATGAAAAGTCAGTCAATAAGTGTGATGGAGTGAAGCAGTGCATTACTGCCGTTTTGACTATTCATCAAGTCAACATGTCTGAAACAGGGAATTTAACCTGCACCAGTCACAATGAAGCTGGAAAAAGCAGCGTTACAGCAGTTCTTACAGTTGTAGGTAGGTTTCTTTATATCAGAGAGTGACACTCAAAAGATTTTATTCAAAATTTGATTTTATTCAAAATTTCTCTGTGTTTTCTTTCAGATAAGCCTTTCATTAAACTCGCTCCCGTCCTGTCCTCTGAATACAAGGCGAATAGAACAGATGTTGAGGTGATGCAAGGGGATATTGTTAAACTCGGTGTGGAAATTGAAGCATATCCCGAAGTTGAATGGACATTTTGGAAAACTCCGTTGGAAAAATCTAATCACACCCTCGAGGAAACGTTTCACAGGATGCATAAAAGGTTAAACAGACTTTTAGTTCATTTGTTTTTGTGCTTAGAATTATAAGGTTATCTGAGTCTTGATTGGTTCTAGATAATGGGTCTCTTAAAATGCCTCTATTATGCTATTTTAAAGGTGTCTAATTTTGTTTAGGAGGTCTCCTACAACAGGTTTACATGTATCTGTAGCCCCTCCAGTTCAAACTGCCTGCTCTAAGCAAGACTCGAACCCGGGCCCATCCGCATGGGCGTCAGGCACTTTAACAAACCCCCCTAAACCTCAAACCCATTCGGGTCACGGCACCAATGTAACCCCTCCAGTTTGAACCACCCACTCTAAGAGGTACTCCGACCTAGGCCCGTCCACATGGGAGTCGGGTGCTCTAACAGGGGGGCTAAAGACCACAGTCTCTAGCGTCAGTCGCCTCCTGAGATAAGGGGAGCGAGGTTTACACGCCCAGCTCTTACCGGCCTATGTCCGTTTCACAGCCTAGGTCAACAAACACTTTCAGTTTCTTATAATATGCATTTCACGAGTTCACACTTACAAATAATCAGATAGAGTAATTAGTATGCATATTTGGCGTGCTGTCCGAGGAGAGGGCTCCGAGCTCGGTATTTGGCCCGAGCCCGGAGTCCTCCCCCCGTATTCTGGTTTAGGAAGTAACCAGGCAAGTGTGAGGAGACGGTGTGGTGGATGGATGCTGAAACTGTCCAAAAACATAGTCAATATTCAATAGTCAATATATATAGGTCTCCACTCATGCTGATTGGGCAGACATGTTGATTGCTGATCAATGAGTGCTGGTTGGAGTGATGTTATTAGTTAGATCATTTGAATGTGTTCCTCCCGAACTTTGTTAATAAAACATAATTTAATATCATCTCATTTCTCAACGATTCTCAAATGACTCCTTCGAAGCAGTTCAAAGATTTTGTCTCTCTAAACTCCTTTTCATTAGCCTACTGCGTTCTGATTGGTCAGATGGCCCAGTCTGTTGTGATTGGTCTACCTCATACAGCACGTGTCAGAAATGAAACGCCCATTACCATAACTGAATCTCAGTTCCAGAGGCTTATCAATCCTCAGAGATTGTAAGGACAGAAAAGATGCCATCGGTTTTACCTTATCAATTCAAGCCCGAGTCCGATGATGAAACATTTGAAGAAGTAGTCGATCAACCAGAAATACCATCGCAAGCACGACTTGAGCAGGACGTGTCTCAGTGGTAAGTGTCAACTTAGTTTGTGGTACATGTCAAGATGTGATAGCAGTGTCATTGTATTTATATTCATTGAGGTGAACTGTATCAGAATGTAAACCTCTGCTGAAAACCTCTGCTGCCATAAAGTACGACAGGTAGTACATAGTAACTGCATTAGTTGAGCCTTTGAAGCCTATTATATAGGGGATTAAGTGGAATGTTATGCTCTGTTAGCAGACATGTAATATGTAATATAATGTTACAACTTCTTTCAACCCATACGAAAATGAACCATATTATAGTAAAACAATATTAATATATATTAATTACCATTTGCATAACCACACAAATACCATAGTTAAATGATGGTTTTTGAAGCAAAACGATGGTTAATTTGTGGTTACCATGGAATAACTACAATAACCATGGTTCATTTTTGCACATTCTTCATTGAACTCAGAGAGATTCATGAAAAAGTCATCAGTAAAATGACAGAAACAAAAGGTTGGGATTATACTGCTGTGGTATTACTGTAAAAAGGAATTCTAACCACTGATTCTTCACATCCTCATACTGTGGAAGTGAAAATAACACATTTTTTTCTGTCACAGCACAGAACACAGTGTCTTCTCGACATTGTGTGAACCACACTAACCACCAGTGTTTGAGGGTCAAAGTAGGCGTTGTTCGCGGGCAGCTAACGAAGACCATAGACAGGCATTATGCAAATGTGTTACGTATGCATGTCACGGAAGTAAGACTGGAATTCCTGATTACTCGTTTAGGCGGTTCAGAGATGATTCTTTCTTTTGGGAGACAATAACTTTATTCATCATGCACTTTCGACTTTGCAACTTTGCAGACAGTTTACATTCACAGACAGCTATATTACACACTGCATATTCGAAAAAGCATAATAGGGGCACTTTAAGGTTCACGGATCTGCTAAATAGTGCTGTATAGATGAAAATGAAAAATAACTGTTAATGTCCTTGTTTCCCAATAAAGACTGCTCATATTTAATGTTTTCCCCTGAATTCACTAATTCACTTGTTTATTTATAATTATTATGATGCTCTTAGTAGTCTAAGGTTACCCCAGAGTTTAACGTAATTCTACAACCATTTTCAAGCACTACTTAAAGGGATAGTTCACCCTAAAATGAAAATTATCCCATCATTTACTCACCTTCAAGCCATCCTAGGTGTATATGACTATCTTCTTTCAGTTTTATATTAAAATATACCCTGGCTCTTCCAAGCTTTATAATGGCAGTGAAGGGGGCATGAGATTTTGATGCCCAAAAAAGCACATCCATCCATCATGAAAGTAATCCACATGACTCCAGTCGGTTAATGAAGGCCTTCTGAAGCGAACAGATGGGTTTTTGTCAGAAAAAATATCCATATTTAAAACTTTATAAGCTATAATAACTGGATTCCTGCGGACGGCTGTACAGTTGATTGACCTCTGACCGGACGAATGACGGAGGATGTAGGAGTATTGTACGCTTAGATGCCTCTAGTGGTTCAAACAAATAAGGACTGGGCAACTTTGACATTTCCCTTTAAAAATTCTCATGTTAAGGCCCGTTCACACCAAGAACTGTAAAGATAACTATAACGATAGCTATATTTGTGTCCACACCAACGAACGATAGCAGTCTGTTTATTCTAAGCTCAAGTTCTGCGATTTTAAAGTGTGTACAACATGTTTTTGCTCTTCTGGCGAAACTCGACACATACGGCCATCTCGGAAGCTAGTTATTATTGCTTATAAAATTTTAAATATAGATATTTTTCTTACAAAAACCCATTGCTTTGCTTCAGAAAGTCTTTATTAACCACCTGGAGTTGTTTGGATTACTTTTATGATGGATGGATGTGCTTTTTTGGGCTTGAAAATCTCAGCTCCATTCACTCCCATTATAAAGCTTGGAAGAGCCAGGATATATTAGGATGGCTTGAGGGTGAGTAAATGGTGGGATAATTTTCATTTTTGGGTAAACTATCCTTTTAAGTTACAATAGCTTTGGGACGGTTCTGCAATTTCATTAGATGATTCAGGCTTCATGCTTTCAGGAAATGAGACCCATAACCATCAACCTGTTAAACAAGAACAAGCTCTGTTTTGTTAGGTGACACTGATCATGAGTGCTTATATTTGACAGTAACAGCTATATATCCACAATCCTGCTGAGAAAAGTTGGAGTACAAGAATGCGGTCACTACATCTTCTCTGCCAGAAGTGCCAGTGTCAATGCCTCAATCGTTTTTACCGTTCGCGTCTACCGTAAGTCCATTTGCTTAATAGAGAACAAAAGATCTCATAAATGAATGAAACCAAAGTTTGATCGTGTTTTTTTTCCAAACATACAGAGAAGCCTAAAACTGTAATCAAGAGGGGAAAAGGAATTGACACTTGTGTGGCGACTGGATATCCTGAACCCAGGATTCGCTGGTTCCAGTGTGAAGATACTAGAGCTATGTATGTCTGGTTTGTTATGTATAAGCTAGTATGTTTTACAAGAAATGCTCTAATTTTCTGATTTTAATATGATTGGGTGACAGGTGCGGATACAACAATACATTATTTGCGGAATTAAGAGCCAACCAGTCCACTTTGGAGCAAGCCAGAGATTGTAAACCAGTGGAGGTGAAGAGTGTGTTACCAGTGACTTACGCGAAGACTAATTCAACATTTGAGTGCGTGGCTACAAACAATGCTGGAGAAGATCGCGATAGCTTTACAATTTCATGTAAGAAAAATGTCAATATCCCTGCAATTTGTGCATTTGAAATGGAGATTGATGCATGTTTAATGTATATAGATGTTCCTGGCAGTACATCAGTGTGGTCAACTTCAGTGTTGATCACTGTTGTTGTCTCTGGAGCTTTCGCTGTGGTGACCTTATGGATGTTGATCCTCTTCTACAAGCACAGAGAGGTATCCTTTTCACTTCCGTTGGACTCACAAATGACTCAATCGATCGATTTATTTTAATTTAATTTTTTATTAAGGCACAGAAATATGAAATCCAATGGAAAATCATTGAGGTGAATGATGGGAACAATTACACATTCATTGACCCCACCCAACTTCCATACAACAAAAAACTGGAGTTTCCCCGAAATAAGCTGAAACTTGGTACTGTGATTATGTACAAACATTATCATAGTTTTGTTGTTATTAATGACCACTTCAACAAGCAAACCATTGCTTTTACTTCAGGACAAGTTCTAGGAACAGGAGCTTTTGGGAAGGTGGTGCAAGCAACCGCTTATGGACTTGTCAAGGATGAAACTTTTACACGAGTGGCAGTGAAAATGCTCAAGCGTAAGTTTAATATGACAAATTTGAGTGGATTTTCAGGAATACTGCAGAATTGAGAGAATATATCAATATCTCAGATATAGAATGTGTTCACTGTAGGTAGCGAAAGTTGGCACATGGATTAGGAATTAATATGACAGCATGCATAAATGTCACATCCTTTTGATTTTCCCAGCAAAAACCTTTGGATGGCCTTAGTCCTTCACTTAAAAGTCAGTATACAGGCTTTAATAGACAACCTAGGAAGTCGGGGAAGGTCTTGTTTAGTTACAAGTTTTGTTACAAGCTGTTCACACATTGGCAATAAAAAAGTACTGGTGCTGTTGAGCTTTAAAATAACAAATAAGCACCATATAAAATCAGGCCCGGGGCAAAGGGGGGAATTGATAAGAGGAAGCTCTATGCACTACTTACAGTATATAGTACTTTTATTAAAGGGGACCTATTATGCCCCTTTTTAGAATATGTAAAATAAGTGTTTCCAGAGATTGTATGTGAAGTTTTAGCTCAAAATACCCCACAGATAATTTAATATAGCAAGTTAAAATTGCCACTTTTTGGGTGTGAGCAAAAACGTGCCATTTTTGAGTGTGTCCTTTAAATGCAAATGAGCTGTTTCTCCCGCCCCTCCTTTAAAGAAGAGGGCGGAGCTTCAAGAACTCACGCTCCAGCATCCCGGCAAAAACAAAACAGGACAATCTCACGCACCAAAAATGTCAGAAGGGGTGTTCATGTGCAATTTTTAAACTAGGAAACTCTTGTTTATGATCATTCGAATAGCATGTGAGGGCAGCGGCAGTTCTGGATGTAAAGTTTGAGCACAAAGTGTTGGTAAAGACCCACCTTTCAGAATCAATCTTTGCGAATATCCAGCATTGAACAGACATTGTTTAAATGATTGGCGCAAACATACCCTTCAAAACTGAAATTTAGCCACGATGTCCTCAGTGACTCTTATGTTCACTGGTACAACCAAAACATTTGTAATGCCTCTTTGACGCAAACATGTAAAACTCCAGCTGCTATAGCGAGGATACAGAAATGGCGGACTGTGTGTTTCTCTGGGCTATGTCTATGCTAATGCGGCAGATCATCACTGGTTGTGGGCGGGGCTTCTTGCTATGATGACATCATCGTAGGGGAGAATCTGAACTGGCAATAAAAAAGTGATTAATAAATGAAAATTCATACATAAAACCCCTTTAAAATCAGCCTTTGGGAGTGAGACTAAAAATCTTCCCTGGACATATATTTTGGACTGCCAGAGAATGAGGGTTAATAACCCAACACCTCAATCAGAAAGATAAGAGGTTTCTGTTTAGAATACAATCATTTCAATCTCTCTATTTCTGTCCCAAACAGCTAGTGCCCGCTTAGAAGAAAAAGAAGCGCTCATGTCTGAGCTGAAGATCTTAAATTATATTGGGGCGCATGAAAACATAGTTAATCTGCTGGGCGCTTGTACTCAGGAAGGTAAGTCAAAGACATATTCTCAGTTTACAAAGCAGTGAAATCAGTCATTTTATCACTATAACAAAGAAAGCACTCCCTGTCATTTAAGAAAGAAACATGCATTCATCAATTAGACTCTTTTATTTAAAGTGACTTAAAGGGAAACATGTGCTCCTTTAGATCTTTGATCCAAGTGTGTTTTGCAACTTCCAATACTACTACTACTACTAATTATCGTATAATAGTTGAAAAAAAAAAAAAAAAAAATCAGAGTTGGTTGATCTCTGAATTTGACTTTGATGTGATGTAGGACCGATGCTGATGATCACAGAGTACTGCTGCCATGGTGACCTCCTCAACTTCTTGCGTCATCGAGCAGAAACATTTGCAAATACTTTTCTCGGTCTTCAGAGTTTCCCAGAAGATTCAAACCTCTACAAGAATGTGACGGTTCAAAAGAGCCATTCTGCAAGGCATGTTCATGTCAGTGTCGTACAATAATGGAAGGCTTGTATCACCACTTTTTTTTTTTTTAGTTACTGTGATCATTGCTGTATTATTATGGGATCCAGCAGTATTTAAAGCATTCTTCTTGCTACCCTGCTGGAAAAACATAAAGGTAAATGAAGGTGGTCAGGCACCTTTTGTTGCAAAACTGAGGTCCTTACTGCCACCAGAAGCTGGTTTTAAATTGATTGTCCGTAAGGGAATTATTCCCATTTAAAAAGTTATAGATATTGCTTCTAAATGTGCTGTGGTAACAATCATGTACACCTTTTTTAGGACCACTGGTTATGGCTCAGAGAGCTACAATGACACACAATCAACACAGATGTCAAAAGACCTTTGTCAGGGTAAAGTAATAAGCAGACCAAATTTCCTGTAATGGGAAAAATTAGGCATCCTTATCATTTTCTGGACTTTTCCAACAGAATCTTGCAATGATGGAGGGGAGGACGCATGGACTTTGGATAATAACGATTTGCTGAAGTTCTCCTATCAAGTGGCACAGGGAATGGAATTCTTAGCCTCCAAAAATGTAATATTCCTTGCTTATATGTTACATATATGTGTGTAAAAATTGTTGCAAATTAAGCACTCCTTTTTTTAGGCTACACTACTTATAATAGTATTTTTATTAAAGGGGACCTATCATGCTCCTTTTTACGATATGTAAAATAAGTGTCCCCAGAGTTTGTATGTGAAGTTTTAGCTCAAAATACCCCACAGATCATTTATTATGGGTGTGAGCAAAAACATGCCATTTTTGAGTGTGTCCTTTAAATGCAAATGAGCTGTTTCTCCCGCCCCTCCTTTAAAGAGGAGGGCGGAGCTTCAAGAACTCATGCTCTGGCATACCGGCAAAAACAAAACAGGACAATCTCACGCACCAAAAATGTCAGAAGAGGTGTTCATGTGCAATTTTTAAACTAGGAAACTCTGATTTATGATCATTCGAATAGCATGATACAACCAAAACATTTGTAATGCCGCTTTGGCGCAAACATTGTAAAACTCCAGCTGCTATAGCGAGGATACAGAAATGGCGGACTGTGTGTTTCTCTGGGCTATGTCTATGCTAATGAGCAAGATCATCACTGGTTGTGGGCGGGGCTTCTTGTTCTGATGACATCATCGTAGGGGAGAATCTGAATCAGCTTGTTTGAAAAGACTATTTTTGATTAATGGGAATTATAAAAAAAAATGGAGAGAGTGGATTTTTACCACTGGTTGTTTACACACACTGTAGACACAAATCTGTGTTTAAACACCTTATAAAAGTGAATTTTGCATAATAGGTCCCCTTTAAGCTTTTTTTCATTTTGTATATTTGACAGCCAGTCACTTTTATTGTATAGAAAAGAGTTTCCAGGGTATTGTTTGAAAAAAGTGTTTCATGGAAGTACAATACAGAATTTTCATTGTGAGTAAAATATTTATTTATGCATACCAAACTGCACAGTAAGACTAATTATGTGTGAGATTATGTCAAGTTTTTTTTTTTGTGGTATTTTATAATGCTGTTTATGGTCAGTGTATTCACAGAGATTTGGCTGCACGGAACGTTCTTGTGGCTGACCGCTACTTGGTAAAGATCTGTGACTTTGGCCTTGCACGAGACATCATGAATGACTTGAATTATGTGGTGAAGGGGAATGTAAGTTATTTTTTTTCTTGTGTTATTGTGAACTGCCAATACCCACTGGCTAAGTCTAAGGTACTATTCAACACAGCGCTGGTTAATTTTTTCCTCTATATCTCAGAAGCGGGAAAGCATCCTTGTGCATAACTGCATTCAGTTTTCTATAGCCTACACAAAATCTTAACCATAACCACCGAGGCTACCCATTGCCATTAACTATTATGCTCTGAAATTACCGTATCACACTCAACCTGTATGAACAATTTCAATCTGGCTTTCATTTATTTAATAGTACTAAGTGCCAAGATTTCTAATGATTGATTCTCACTTGAGAATTTAAACAATTCTTGATTTAACACCAGCGTTCAACACTATCTCGCATAACAAACATCCTATTAGTTGGGTTACAATCTATAGGAATTGTTGGTACTATCATGGCTTGGTTTAAATCTTATCTCTCGAGTCAGACCTAATTCATACAATGAAAGCCAGTCCAGATTACTTCTGGTGTCCCACAGGGATCAGTACTGGGCCCCGTGCTATTATCATTTACCTTCTTACTCTGGCAGAACTTTCAGGAAATTTGGCATCCAATTTCTCAGTTACGCTGATAACACCCAGTTTTACCTTAGCTTTATCTCTAGTTTCCTGTTCTACGCATGTTAAGAGCTTGGGTGTTATCTTTGACAGCATTCTGTCACCTGAAACTCATATTAATAATGTTACTTACATTCATAACTTTAACCGTCTCAGTCCTGTCCTCTCATTGAGGAACACTGCCATCATGGTCCATGTAATTTATTGTAATGCCTTGCTTTATAGTCTACTTTCTAATAATTTCCGGACCTTCTTTGGTTGAAAACATTTCCCCTGTTCCTCAAAACTTGCACTCTCTACCTGTCTATTACCTTTCTGTAATTAAATCTAAAATCTTACCTTGTTAAACGGGCTTTCTGGTGACTGTATCCTTGTATTTTTTTATTGCTCGCTGTATTTTTCAAGCATTAGTTTAAAATTTGCCAAGGCAACAGTTTGAATTCTTTGTCGTATTCCTCAAATCATTTTTGCACTGTGGCAGGGTGCATTATCCTGCCATGTACGTGTTCTGCAACAATCTTTATGTAGGTGGTACGTGTCAAACTAACATTTACATGAATGCCATAACCTAAGGCTTCCCAACAGAACATTGTCCATGGCATAACACTGCCTCTTTTTCCCATAGTGCATCCTGCTGCCATCTCTTCCCCATGTAAACAATACACACGCACCCTACCATCCACCTGATCTAAAAGAAAACGTGATTCATTAGACCAGGCCAGCTTCTTCTGATGTTCCATGGTCCTATTGATCCTTCGCAGATCCTTTAGTTACTGTTACTATGTCCGACAACCCATGCCGCTCTCTCGCCACACATCATGTTTTCGCGGAGTGAAACATACATCGTGGAGCAAAGAGGACACTGGTAATGCGTTGACAGACAAGACAGAGCAGGTTGCATATTTAAAATATTGTATTTTATTTTTAAAGAAGTTTAAACAATAAATAGTGTCTAGTGTGTGTTTAATGTGTGGTGACAGATCGCTGTAGCTCCTCGTGAACCGATCATCTCTTCATACTAGTTCATTTATAGCATCAAATAAACATGAATGAACATCAGAAGGAATGTTGTTTCAAGTGCGGAAAGACGTGAGGACACAATTTTTCAAGTTCAAGCAAGACTGCTTTGTCGAACAAAATGGCGGATTCGGGGTTATGATTGGTCAGATCGCCTGTCAATCAAACTGTTTGCGAAGGGTCAATTCTGACCATCACGTAACCATTGTAGGTGCTTTCGATGGTGGACAGGGGTCATCATCATCACTGACCGAATAATAATAATGATAAATTTTATTGCAAGGGAATAAATGTATAAATAAAATAAATAGAAATTCATAAACCACAGCATGGATTGTACGCGTTTTACCATTAGTTTTTTCCTTGTACCTTTCTCCGATTTAATTAGTAATTTAATAAAAATAAGATTTACATTCAATTTTATTTGTTCTTCAGGCACGGCTGCCAGTAAAATGGATGTCACCTGAAAGCATTTTTGAATGTCTTTACACAGTACAGAGTGATGTCTGGTCATATGGCATCCTTCTGTGGGAGATCTTTACCTTGGGTACGCGAATTTACTAGTTCAAACCTGTTAAAATAATCAATTCATGAAGGCATTTTGTTGGCATCATGGGGCCTTTTTCTTCTTTTAGGTATGAGTCCTTACCCTAATGTTGTGATTGATGCTCAGTTCTATAAGATGATTAAAGAAGGTTATCACATGCCACAACCAGATTTTGCCCCTCATGACATGTGAGTTTATAAGCATTTGTAAAGTTTTAGAAAAGAAACAATAAATAATAAGCAAATCTATATAAGTGACTTGAACTTCTTTAGGTACACAATGATGAAAAAGTGCTGGAGCCTGGAACCAACTCAGCGTCCGACCTTTGCCAACATCAGAGAATTTATTGCAAAGTTGCTGCCAAAGCAATCCAGTCAGGTGAGGTGTCGAGGCACGTTATTAGAACAACAAACTCACATATCACGCAGGCGTAGATTAGCCGAAGGCGATCAATCGTTTCATGTTCGGTGTGAAAAGCACCATTCGATGGCGATGTGCTTCACAACATTTGTCAGCTCGGCTGGACTCCTCGTGTAACTAGGGATGTCAAAATTAACTTATTAGCATACACGTTAACACATTTATTCAATTTGACATTATAATTGCTTTATTCTGTTTTGGGTGATACAGTAATACATGTATGTGAACCACTTGCAGAATCTGTGAAAATTTAACAAAATAAGAGAGATCATACATGTTATTTTTTATTTAGTACGGTCCTGAGTAAGATATTTTACATAAACTCCACAAGACAAAAAAATAGCTGAATTTATAAAAATGACTCTGTTCAAAAGTTTGTGAATCATTGGTTCTTAACACTGTGTGTTTACCTGATGATCCACGACTGTTTTTATGTTTTGTGATGGTTGTTCATGAGTCTGAACTGTTAAGTTGAGCTCTGTTCTTCAGAAAAATCCTTCGGGTCCCGAAAACTGTTTTTTAGCAACTTTTGCATGTTTGAACCCTTTCCAGCAGCGACTGAATGATTTTGAGATCCATCTTTTCACACTGAGGAGAATTGAGGGACTCAAACACAACTGTTACAAAAGCTGCAAACATTCCCTGATGCTCCAGAAGGAAACACAACGCTTTAAGAGTCGGGGGTGAAAACTTTTGAAAAGGATGAAGATGTGTGGAAATTTTTCTTAATTTGTTTAAAATCAATTTTTTCGGAAGCAACAGATGATACTTGCATGTTTCCCAGAAGACAAATTAAGAACAATTTACCTCAATCTTCAAATTCCAAAAGTTTTCACCCCCTACTCTTAATGCATCGTGTTTCCTTCTGGAGCATCAGTGAATGTTTGCAGCTTTTGTAATAGTTGTGTTTGAGTCCCTCAGTTGTCCTCAGTGTGAAAAGATGGATCTCAAAATCATTCAGTCGCTGCTGGAAAGGGTTCAAACATGCAAAAGTTGCTAAAAAACTGAGTTTTCGGGACCTGAAGGATTTTTCTGAAGAACAGAGCTCAGTTTAACAGTTCAGACTCATGAACAACCATCACAAAACATAAAAACAGTCGTGGATCATCAGGTAAACACACAGTGTTAAGAACCAATGATTCACAAACTTTTGAACAGAGTCGTTTTTATACATTTTTGTCTTGTGGAGTTTATGCAAACATCTTAAATGTTGAATATCAGGACAGTACTGATTTCTCTTATTTTGTTAAAATTATTCACATTTTCACAGTAATCTGCAAGTGCACTGTTAGAAATTGCTGTTAATTTACGGCAAATTTTCAACAGTATAATCCTGTTCTGTTAAAAAAAAGCGGTACATTACCGTTTTTTTTGTGAAATGACGTAGACAAAATATAACAGCATTTTACCGTATTTACTGCTCGAAGGAAATAAATCAGTACTTTACAGTATTTTCAGAACAGAAGACTAGCAGTTAGCACGCATGGATTTTCAACTGATTTTCTTCTGATATTTTTTTTTTTTATCATTGGGTACATTTAAACACTGAATCCTTTTTGCTAGCAGTGCACTACTCAATAGCTTATACAATACCATGTAGTATATTTGTATTACACTAAAATCCTGTAAATATGCCCTTTTGTGAAGAGCTGAAAATAAACATCCACAAACTATAAATGTGTTTCTCAGAATTTTACTGTAAACTGTAGAAACAGTTTTATGCTGTATTTGCAAAAACAGTAGCCAATTGTAAATTTCACCAACAGGAAGACACCGTTAATTTAACAGTATCTTGCTGGCAACCATGCTGCCAGTTCTTTACTGTTTTTTAATAAACAGTAGCCACCTGTAAATTTCACCAACAGTAAGATACTGTTATTTTACAGTATCTTGCTGGCAACCGTGCTGCCAGTTCTTTACTGTTTTTTAATAAACAGTAGCCAACTGTAAATTTCACCAACAGTAAGATACTGTTATTTTACAGTATCTAGCTGGCAACCGTGCTGCCAGTTCTTTACTGTTTTTTAATAAACAGTAGCCAATTGTAAATTTCACCAACAGGAAGACACCGTTAATTTAACAGTATCTTGCTGGCAACCGTGCTGCCAGTTCTTTACTGTTTTTTAATAAACAGTAGCCAACTGTAAATTTCACCAACAGTAAGATACTGTTATTTTACAGTATCTCGCTGGCAACCGTGCTGCCAGTTCTTTACTGTTTTTTAATAAACAGTAGCCAATTGTAAATTTCACCAACAGGAAGACACCGTTAATTTAACAGTATCTTGCTGGCAACCGTGCTGCCAGTTCTTTACTGTTTTTTAATAAACAGTAGCCAACTGTAAATTTCACCAACAGTAAGATACTGTTATTTTACAGTATCTCGCTGGCAACCGTGCTGCCAGTTCTTTACTGTTTTTTAATAAACAGTAGCCAACTGTAAATTTCACCAACAGTAAGATACTGTTATTTTACAGTATCTAGCTGGCAACCGTGCTGCCAGTTCTTTACTGTTTTTTAATAAACAGTAGCCAATTGTAAATTTCACCAACAGGAAGACACCGTTAATTTAACAGTATCTTGCTGGCAACCGTGCTGCCAGTTCTTTACTGTTTTTTAATAAACAGTAGCCAACTGTAAATTTCACCAACAGTAAGATACTGTTATTTTACAGTATCTCGCTGGCAACCGTGCTGCCAGTTCTTTACTGTTTTTTAATAAACAGTAGCCAACTGTAAATTTCACCAACAGTAAGATACTGTTATTTTACAGTATCTAGCTGGCAACCGTGCTGCCAGTTCTTTACTGTTTTTTAATGGGAAAATTTTTAACAGTGTGGTTCACAAACTTTCAAATAGCACTGTATTTAGCACCCCATTTCCAGAAAAAGGGACATTTTGTAAAATGCAATTAGATAGAGAATCTGTTTTTTTTAATCTGCTTTAACCTCTTGAACCAGCCGGCTTTCTGTGCGCCTGCTTCAGATGTGTGCGCTCAGATAAACATATATCAGACGTTTAAACTGAAATGGCTTCAAAATGCATGCCGATAATAAACTTTCATGATGATGATGATGAGAATCAAAACCAAGCATGTAGCGACACAATAGAGATACATATTTAGCAACAATGCATTATTCAAATGTAACATTTATGAAGTAAAAGCTTCTTTTCTTCAGCAGAACAATGAGCCCATGTATCCGGAGATGCCGAGGCACCTGACGGCAGAAGCCCCGGTCAGCAGAGAGGAGGTCCAGCCTTTAATAAGGAACAGTTTGACCTAACAAAACATGTTTCAACATTTCATGTCTGTATTTAGAACCAGTGTTGGGGGTGACGCATTAGAAGTAACTTTAGTTACATAATCAGATTACTTCATCAAGTAACTAGTAAAGTAACGCATTACTTTTTCAAGTTACAACAAAATAAGTTACTTTTTCAAATAAGTAACGAAATTTACTTTTTCACATTTATTGACGGACAGCTCTCCTGTCGCCGTGTTTAGAGAAATAAAATGCAGAGGTGTTGTGTGTCCTGTGTAAACATGATAGTTACTGTAGTTCTAGACTAAATGTGAACATGCATTTACTCATCTCACTTGCACGAAAACATTCAGTATTCCTCAAAATGCATAAAAACAGTGAAATGCAATTTCAGAATTTCTTTGACCTTTAATGATCGAATTCAACAATACCAATAACTTTAGATTTAGAAATAAGAGTGTTAAACTTCCTTATTTCCTTCTCCTATATCCTTTTCTTTGATTCAAAATGGCAGCACAGCTGAAAGGTTTGTTTGAGCTGCGCCCTCTACAGGTGTAAATGTGCATTTCCTTCAGCCTGAGGCTTATTCATTTAAGCCTGAACATTTGCCAAAAATAAAACTAAAAAAACAAACAAACAAGCAAGCCCAGCCCAGGTGAGAAAAAGTAATGTAACGCATTACTTTTCATAAAAAGTAACTAAGTAACGCAATTAGTTACTTTTTTAGAGAGTAACGCAATGTTGTAATGGATTACTTTTAAAAGTAACACTGTTTAGAGATGACAAGACAAGTCTGATTTCTATATAATGCTATGTGTCTTGTTTTTTCAATGATAACATTGTTATATCATGCTAGAATTTCTAAAATGTAGTATTTTACTTAGCAACTTTTTGGTAGCTTATACTTTATCAAGCATCTTTCACTCTTCTGTTTGCAAATATGTTTACTCTTTCTTTATGGCATTTATTTATTATTTTATTTTAGCTTTTTGCCTTTTGTCACTGATTGTAATTATTATCTGTAAACTAGTAAAAAAATAACTAAACATACAGTATCATTTCATTTGTCTTTAAAACTGCAAATACATAGCCTACTGTATCATATACTTTTAAACATTTCAAAACGTTGAAGAAAAAACATGCGTATACCTTCACTTTGTTATAGATGTATGTTTTTGTTCTTATATATTAAGCATTTATTCTTGTGTCTTTGTTCACTGTTTGTCCTGAGTAGGATCCTGTAGTCAGCTGATTGATGGCTTCATTGAATTGGATGGCACTGATAGTGCCGGTTTATTAATTGGATTTTTCTTTGATATAAGTTATTTTGTCTTTTTTATGTTGACTTGTTTTTGTTATTTTGGGCCGTGGGTCACCCTGAAGTTTATACACCCACTTGTCTTTCTTTTGTTACTCGAAACTCACAACTTTAAATATGTTTTTACAACATCTTAATAAAATGTTTTTCCGAGCTATTCTTTGTTTGTGAAGTTATTTGGACTGGGCCGGACAGGCAAAACACGATGGCAAATATTATATAATGGATGATGATCTGGCACAGGACTGAAAACACAAAACAGCCACCATCAATGTAAAGAAACGAAATTGCTTGTCGGATTTTGCTAACAAGCAACTATATTTTTTAAAATAATCCCAAAAAACCACAACCTGCGATTTATTAGCGCGACTTTCCAAAAAAAAGTAGCCCAAAGTCTCGTATTATGAGCGACTTATTTGACCACCGCTTTACTGAGGGAAGAACTACAATCCCATGAAGCATTGCGAACAGCATAATAAAATTAAAGTGTAAGTCGTGACGTAAATTAAAAACGATAGAGAAATATAAAACTGCTCAATTACAAATAATATGCAAGTTTATTAGTTTATTGCAAAATATGGATCGATTCTATCGCGTTATTCGCAGTGCTTCATTTTGTTGCTTTTTCGACTCTGATTGGTGCAATAGTTTTTGCATAGCATCATGGGTAATGTAGTTTTTCCAGGATTTCCTATGTTAAACACGATAATTTTAAAAGTAAGCTGAAATAAAGCTGACTGACGGCTTCAGTATGTCTGTCTTTAAAGGTTAATAAGTAATCGTTCAGAATCAATTTCCCTGTGGAGGAACTGAGTTTTATGACCGTCTATGGGCGGAGCTGAATTGATCGACCTTTACGTAATGACGTCAGAGTTATTTGAAAGTGGCGCGCAGGGTCTTTCTTCATAGAAGCTAACGCTGTTCTCGAATTCTAATGGCAGAAACTGTTCAGGACGTCTGTCTTTACAAAAGATAACGTTCCTGTGTCCCGTGAGGGCGATTAAGTTTACGATTTTTCGAGTCTCATTTGATACTGTTGTCAAGTTTTTGTAAAAAGGAACCGTTAGTTTGACCGTTCGAGCTCGATAACAACAGACTACAGGGCGGAAGGTAAAGACGTGCGTTTTCTTCTAGCAAGTCCTTATTTTGTTTGTGTGTTGTTTAGTGCAAATGTGTATTTATATGTAGAAAGTGTGTATAAAGATACATGATAATGACTTTCAGTGTAGTTCAGGCCTGTTGGATAAACCTTACAAAAGTTAGTCATCTAATGTTTTTTTGATTTTAAGGCTAATCTTGAGTTTTTGCAGGATTTCTGCTTGTCTTTAAAAAGCAAATTAAGGCCTTAAATCAAATAAAGTGATGGTAAATGCACTGCTAAAAATTAATCAGTATTGTTTTCCAGTACAAGTACCTATAAAACCACTTAAATCAAGATGCATTTTCTTGAGATGCAAAATGAAGACTTGTTCCATCTGCAGATATTCTTGTTATAATCATAAAGTTTTCACAGAAAACAAGCCTTATGTTATTTAGTTTCTAGATTTATGTACAAGATAAAAATACTGAACGTCAAGAAGAAGGTACAGTAAAAGTTATGTCCATATTCCAGAAGTTTGGAGCAGAGGTTTTCAGGTAAAAGGTTGTATTTTGAAACTTAAGTGTTGCTTTTGACAAGCTTCGGTGTCTAATTTTTTCACACATTGCATTGTGAGTTCGCGACAGGCTTTCAGTGGTGTGTAATCAAACTAATTATTCTGAGATGGAAAATTTCTGTGTAACCAGTCTGGTCTTGTCTTGCTCAGACATTAGTGTTTGGGTTGTCATTTGTGATTCAGCCTCATTTTCTCTTCCAGCATGACCAAGGAGGATGAGAAGGCCATTCCGGTGAGGGTTGCACTAAGATGTCGGCCGCTGGTTCCCAAAGAGATCAATGAAGGGTGCCAGTGCTGTCTTAATTTTGTACCAGGAGAACCTCAGGTGTGTATCACTGTTTCGTTCACTCTTTTGCATCAAAAGTCATGTCAGTACTTAAAGACTTAAAGAAAAACCTTTTCTTTTTTTCCCCCTTCCCATTTCAGGTCATTGTCGGCAATGACAAGGCGTTCACGTACGATTACGTGTTTGACCCCACAACCGAGCAGGAGGAAGTTTTTACCACCGCTGTCTCCCCTTTGTTGTCCGGGCTTTTTAAAGGTTTGTAACGCAGAGGATTTTGCGGGTCTCTGAAGTGGCTGACACCGATTTCCATTGTGACACCAACTAGACTAATAACTATTAATCTTTACAACGGAATGAATCAATAATATATAGAATAAGCTGGACAATGACACCATTTTCTTTGGGAGCTGATGCGCAGCCAAAAATGATTTGCCAATTATTAATGTAAAACTGCTTTGCCACAATTTGCATCGTAAAAAGCGCTATATAAATAAAGGTGACTTGACACCAGCACAGAAATGCTGATCTCCATCCGTAAAGTGTATATAATGACAGTGTTTTATAATAAGTTATATCGTGAAACGTAACTTCGAAGGCCAGACTTGAGTACCAAATGTGCTGAAATCAGAAACTATGAGGACAAGCAAATATTTTGTCCCTATATTCAGTATCATATAGTTTAATAGTATCATTAAACCTCTATAGACTTTCATGTCTTCTACACACTTAACGTAAATGTTAGGCCTGTCACGATTCCTCTACTAAATTCTAGAACTTAATTTAAAAACAAAAAAATCCTCAATTGCAATTTACCCGTGTTGAGTAACCGGCAAAATACAAAAAAAAGTGTCTCATTCCACAGATGAAAATCCATGAATCGCATTATTGGATAATAATGTTGAGAATATATTATTCGTTTTGTAACACCTTATAATAAAGTTAATTAATTAAACATTAATGTATTAACTAACATGAACTAACCATGAGCAATACATTTCTTACTGTATTTACTCATCGTTGTTAACGTTAGTTAATGAAAACACAGTTGTTCATTGTTTGTTCATGTTAGTTCACAGTGCATTAACTAATGTTAAAAAGATTTTAATAATGTATTATTAGTTCATGTTAACTAATGAACCTTATTGTAAAGTGTTACCGATTTATATAGACCTATTTTTGTGTTTGTAAACAGCGATGATGTTGTTTTTTGTGGGCGGAGCCTACCTGGTGAAAATGATCAGTCTGTGGAAGCCATAGAATAAAAACGGTAATTTCTAGTTTATATCTCACAATTCTGACTTTTCTCGCAAATCCAGGTTTATATCTCTCATTTCTTATAAGGAAAACAGAATTGTAACATACTTTTATTATACCTGCAATTCTTTTTTTTTTTTTTTTTCCCAGAACTGCGATATAAACTCACAATTGCGAGTTATAAAGTCAAAACTGGGAAATATAAACATGTAAAAGTAAGAAACGTCAGAATTGTGAGAGAGAAATGTTATATGCCATGTTTAAAAGTTATGTAAAATCTTATAGGTTTAAATATGATTTCATGCTGTAACTGCTATGCATGCGTGTCCCCTATGAACCGCATGAATATTATGACTTACTGTTTACATCACATTATTGGTAGATTCGGCCAATCAATGCAGATTTCATCAGTCCATGAACGTCTGTGTTTAGCTTCAAAAGGCGTCTTCATCGACGGTATTCTATAAAAATGAAGTCTCTATTTTTTGTATTCCGATTCTGACATTCAAAGGCACAACAAAACATTTTTCTTTTATTCTGTGGATTTTGCACATTTTCCTACATAACTGACGTCTGCTCCAAATTGGTTTATAGCTATAGTTTCTAAATGTGTAGGCTGCTATTTATAATGATGAAAATAGATTTACAAAAAAAAAAAAGTTGACTAAGCATGGTAAAGAGGTAAAATACGTGCTACAGTTATTACAAGAATACGTTTCATAAGTGCAATGCAGAGTCAAGAGCTTTAAAATACTGGCTGTCGATGGATTGCCTAAGCAATCATTTTTCCTGGAAAAACCTGCATATTCAGATATTCCAAGGTATGACCTAAATCATTAAGAGCTTGATAAAATAAAAACATTATAGCCATGTGTCCACAAGTGTTTTAATCCAGCTGAAAACGCCAGGGGCTCTGCTGAAAATGTCTAGCCGTGGGCGAGTGATTTTCTCAGCAGGTTTATTAGGCTGTTGTCACTTTAAAAGCTTATGCATGGATGCAATATACTGTTACGCAACATGCGTTTTCTGAAATATAAGTTCCAAACTGGACTATTTACCTAAATATTTGGCAAGAGGGGCATTTTGGCACAATTTTTTTAATGTGTTTGGCCGTTTAAGTGTAGTAAGCTGCGAAAAAGACGTATTTTGGTATTTGCGAGCTGTTTTAATAGGGCATCAAACATGTGGGAATTACTAAAATGATGTGCAATACAAGCACTATTTAACCAGATTGAATGGGACGGGTGAGTGAGGAGGTGTGTGTGTGTCAATTCCTGTCGGAGAGAAGAGAGAGCAAGAACGCCCAGCTGGTATTAGTGTATGGATACTGCAGAAAAGAGTTCAAAAATGGCAACTGATATCATTTACTCACCCTCATGTTGTTCCAAACCTGTGATATTATGTCTTCTGTGGAACATGAGATATCGAGGAAGGTCACACTTTCACATATAAACACTGATCATTGAAGCTCAACCAAACCTGCTTGACACGGGAAAACGAACGCTCTTGCGGAACTCGAACGTGCTGCGTAACACGAGTGAACCTCATTGGTTCTCGCGTGGAAAGCGAACATGCCTGAGCTTCCCTTCACCACAACTGATTGTGAGGTTACAATTTTTTCTCATCAGACTGTCACAAATGCGTTGTGAGGTCCAAGCTTATGCCATCTGAGATTAAGACTTGACTTCAGTGTAAACGAATGTTCGTTGTTTGCAATCACAGGTTATCATGCCACCGTTCTGGCCTATGGACAGACGGGGTCGGGGAAGACGTTCTCTATGGGCGGCACATACACATCAGAGCAAGAAAACGAGCCTACGGTTGGAGTCATCCCACGAGTGATTCAAAGAATATATCAGGAAAAGTCTAAATGTGCAGACTGTGAATTTCTGCTCGCTGTATCTTACCTTGAGGTATAGCTTGTATACAATGTTCTCATCCTTTATGGATTTAATTTACGAATGGAGTCATTTTGTGTAATTCAGGGGTGTTTTTATTTGTATTTAATTCTTAGATTTACAATGAAGAGATACTGGACCTGCTCTGCACGTCGAAGGACAAACCCGTCATCAGCATCAGAGAGGATCCTAAAGATGGAATCAAAGTGAGTTTTACAACCTGTAACCGTGTGGAACCACAAACGATTTTTGTAGTATGAACATGAACTTAAAAAAAATACATAAAAGCTACTTAAAGATGCAATATGTAGTTTTTCCGTCCGCTAGAGGTCGCCTGTTCAAAACAAAGGTGTATCTTGATGATGCCAAGTTTGAGCGAGGAATCTTGGGACATGTGGTCTTCACCTCATAGCTGGTGGAAAAGAATCGGGATGGGACTCGGGCAGAAATCATGTTCACGGATGCGATTATTAACGTTATTGTAGTATGAAGCAGAGCAGGAGCGATTGATAATGAGAGACGAACGACACACGCCTCGAGAGCAGCGGGACTTTTATTATGACACAGTCGTCGCTTCCGCTTTTCCGGTCATGAGTATGAGGGAACGCAGCTCTGTTTATCATATTAGACACATTTGAGTGTGTTGAACATGATGTTATAACGTTACTCTGAGCGTTCGCTCGCCGGCTGCTGTGAGATAGATTGATATTAGAATATCATATTAAATGATGGATGGCTTGTGTTGATAAGTGGCATGCGATTTAATTTTAAAACATATTGTATGATGGAGAAAATTCTGTTTAAAAAAAAAAAAAAGCGGTTTCTGCAAAATAAAACCGGAAACCGAGGGTAACGTGGATATGACGCAATTGACGGACGACTCCCTCACACGACCCGGATCCTTGGATTTACAAATAGTTGGAAACATTTGGGATATTGTAAGTACTCGACTGAACAAAAATATATAACACTGGTCTAGTGGTTTTTGGATATTTTACAGCAAAAATTTTACGTATTGCAGCTTTAAATGCCTTAATTGAAGTAAGGCCTAATCCTAACTCTGTGAAAGCAGGCCTAAATATTAACTAGACATTCAAAGATTTGTTTAAATGATATAAATGTGTATTTGCTGAATGCTGATGGTAAATGAGAAAGCTTTCACTTTTTGGTTACTAATAATATAGAAGCAAGCGTTGTATTACTTTTCGTATACATTTTACTTAAACAGTTCTGTCTAGTATCGTATTAGACAAAACTGTTAAACAGAGAACATAACTAATGAAGATGGAGAATGGGTGTGCTGTTATTAAAAAAAAATCCCAATTCTATCATATTGTCCAATCAGAAACTTATCTGCCAATATTTAAATGATGCCGATATATGGGTCGACCACTAATCTTAATCCAAATTGGCTAGGATATTGAAATGCTTCACCCCCCCACAGTGGATTTTCATCATGGGTGTTAATTGCAAACCTTGATCGTGGGAGAGTAAGAAGTGAACCACAAATCCAGGCTTAATGCCCAGGCGCAACTGCACTGTGTGTTGGAGCTCTACCCACAAGGCAATCTGCTCTGAAAACATCCTTCATTCTCGTGTGCTCCGTATGACCATTGGTGTCTGTTTTGTTTTCTGTCTTCATGGTGTAGATTGTCGGACTGACAGAAAAGGATGTGTTCACTGCTCAAGAGATGGTGAGCTGTCTTGAGTTGGGGAACTCTGCGCGAACCGTGGGCTCAACAGCCATGAACGCAGCCTCATCTCGGTCACATGCCATCTTTACCATATCACTGGAGCAGCGACGCAAAGGAGACAAGTATGTAAACTTGGCATATGTTGTTCAACTAAGCAACTGTATAAGATGTTTAAGCTTTTTTTTTGGATGCAACAAGGTGCTGATGGAAGTAGATGTAAAACAAATTTTCTAAAAATATCATGCTGGTGAACTGCTAACAATAAAACAAAAAAATCGATTTAATTTAAAATGAGAAATTTGTATGTAAAGGAATGATGTCATGGTCTCCAAACTGCACTTGGTGGATCTCGCTGGATCTGAAAGGCAAAAAAAAACGAAAGCAGAGGGAGATCGGCTCAAAGAGGGTGAGTGCAATCAAAAATCCATTTTTAGTTATGTTGGTGCCAGTTTACTTGATTTTGGAGAAATAAAGCTCATAGTTTTGTTCTTTCATTAGGATCTCTCCATGTCAGCACCCCACCACCTCATATATTTATTATTTTTAAACACAACAACTAGAAGTGGGCAATATACCAGCTATTTTTGGCTATTATTTCCATCGCGGTTATGCTCAAGTTTGTATTTTTGTTCATAATGGGTAGTCACTTTGATCATTTTATTACTAACTTTTCAAATCATTTTACATATAAATTTCCAGATTTTTAAAGCTGCTGTCCGCAACTTTTTTTTTTTTTTTTTTGTTAAAAATGATCTAAAATCAATTGAGCAAGTACATAACCAGTGTTCTCCTTACCTTAGCTTGATTCCCAACGGTAAGCTTGTAGTGATGTTTTATAATCTGAGTGAAACTGGTAGGAATTTGCAGTGAAGAAGAGTTTGCTGACGTTTGTCTTTGCGTCATTACGTCACGTCCGTAAACAGAAGGAAGGAGTTCTGGGTAGTAGGCTATGTCGTGTGTGCTTGTGGTGCATCATTTGTTGCCTCTTATTAAATAAGAATACATGTTGAGAGGGCTTTTGAAATGTTAGCGTGACCTAAAAACGGACGCAGAATTGGCTATTTTTCTGCTGAACAGGTATTCAATGGTTCATTGGGTAATAAGGTTACAGTAGCACGTGTTTTCGCTTAATCTGTACAATTATGGATACCGATAATACACACTATATACATGTAGTCACGCAATGTTGATATTTCAATTCGAGAACAAAGCATATCAATAATTTGCACCATTGATTGCTTGATTTATAGTATAACTTTTTTTTTTATTTGGTCAAAACAAAGGTGGATGACAGTACTTACTACTTCAGATAATTTTCTGATGACACTTCTTATTTTGGACATACAATATGTATAATAAAGACATGCAACAAATAATTCCTCAAATCACTGCAATTGCAGGTTTCAAACAGAGATGGCGACAAAGAGGCAAAACTTACGAACTGCAGCTTTAAATATAAAATAGATTTAAGCACCGTTTTATGATCTGTCCTGATGATAATTTATTAAATATTATGAATAAATGTAATAGTTAATATTACCATTACCAACTATGTCTTTGCATTTATTTTGGATTCATTGTCAGTAGTTCACATGGATGGGCCACCATCAAAGACCGCTTTTGACCCAGGAAAACCCTGAATACTCTATTTCATTAAATACATTCTTTATATATTAGCCTATGTTATACTCCTTGCAATAAAAATATAGGAAATGTTTATAGGGTACACATTTATTATAGGGTTTATGTCAATGGACACAGGGAGCAGATGAGATGACAGAGGCAGTGTGATTGTTTGGCAAAATATTGATGACATTCATTTTTATGTTAACATAATGGGCAATATATCCCGTCACTAGAAATTAATGTCCTCATATCCTGCGACAAGTCGATATATTGATTATTGCGTCAGGCCTAGCATTGCGTTTAATACATGCTTCAATTGGACTAATTTAGATTTTTTTGTTTTATTGAAAAATATGCATATGTACTGGAAATATGTTGCCGCCTTATAAATAATTTATCATGATGTTGGTGAAAGAAATTTCTAAAGGAGTAAATTTCTTTGATATAACACTCAAATGTACCATTTGTTCGTTTAAATGCAAACCATTCTGTGATGCGTTTGAGTCAGCAGTACGAGTGGCCATGTGTTTATTTGTTCAACAAAGCATTCAATAAGGTAAAATCCAAGCAGAAAAAATACTAAATGCAAATGTACAAAAAAACCTCACAAACACAGGCTGACCACAGGGAGGGATGAACACACACGCAGTACTGGTAATTTTGACAACAGCCACGATTTTAACTGCTTTAAAAATGTATCAGATAAATATTTTTTTCACATTTTTTTGCTTAAATCTATTAATCAACCTCAGTCCTGATCAAAACTACTAAATTTAAAAAAACAAATTCAGGATTTTAACTCTTTAAAACGTTAAAATCTGATGCTGCACCAAAACTAACAACGCATCAAAGCCAATGTTGTTTCTAATCTTTGACACGTTTTTTCCCAAATCAGTGACATCATTTATGAATTTGGCAATTAAAGAGTTAAAATCCTGAATTTTTTTTTTTAAAATTTAGTAGTTTTGATCAGGACTGAGATTGATTAATAGATTTAAGCAAAAAAATTTGAAAAAACACGTTTTATAAAGCAGTTACATACATTTTTAAAGCAGTTAAAATCGTGGCTGTTTTCAGAACATAACGAAAGGGTGGTGAATTTGCCCACAGAGTACTGTTGAGTTTTTGAAAATTTTCAAAGCATTTTCCCAAAATATGTGTCAAAATAAGATTTGTCACCAAAAATCATTCCATTTGCTGAAACACGGAGAAAGTTATGGCCAAATTAAGACTCAAAAATTCCCCATAGTGGATGAAAACATCCCGAACAGCACATAAGGGTTAATATAAGTGTTAGGGCTGGGACAACACATTGATTCTCGATTCGTGATACAAAGAATCTGGATCGATATTCAACCTCAATATCTTAAAGATGACCTAAATGGGAAAATGAAATGTTATAAAAATGCAATGGTGTCGCACATCTAACTACATCTTTGCATGCATTATTGGTGTTTTTAATTTTATCTGTCAAGCTCAAATCATTCATTTGCATGGTGTAAAAGTGTGGCCAGGATATTCTGCAAAATTTGTACTTCTGTGTTCCATGAAAAGTCATTGGTTTGGAATAACCTGACTGAGTAAATGACAATTTTAGCTTTTGGGGGAGCTATTCCTTAAACATTCTTGATCTTGTCTCTCAGGAATCAGCATTAACCGTGGACTGCTGTCTCTGGGGAATGTGATCAGCGCACTTGGTGATGAAAGCAAGAAGGGGACCTTTGTGCCTTACAGGGACTCCAAACTGACGCGTCTCTTACAGGGTAAGATTCATTTAGTCCATAAAGTCAGTTGTTCATCAAATCACTTTTTATTACACCATATAACAGAGAGTGAACTTTAAGGAATTTAAGACGTACTGATCCAGTACTCCAGTAAAATTCTAACTCCTCCTAGAGCTTCTAGCTGAAGCCTAGCAACTAGCCTGCATACATGCTAAAACATTGCTAGCACGATTACCACGTTAGAATGTTAATATGCTAACGGTGCCTGGTAACATGTTTAATCCTACCTATCTTACATTCATTCTTAATCTTTCAGATGAGGTTTTTCAATCAAGTTGGTTTCAAGCTGCTTTTAATGCAATGTGAAAATCATGCCATGGTTTTTTTCTTTTTTCTTGGCTAGTTGGTCATGCTTCTCAATCCTTTTTCCCCAGACTCTCTCGGAGGTAACAGCCATACCTTGATGATTGCGTGTGTCAGTCCAGCAGACTCCAACATCGAGGAGACCATCAACACGTTGCGTTATGCTGACCGTGCCCGTAAAATCAAGAACAAGCCTGTTCTCAATGTTGACCCACGCGCGCTGGAAATGAAGCGACTCAAACAGCAGGTGTGTTGTCAAAGGACGGTTGTTATATGACAAGTTACTTAATTCTCAGTCGAATAGTGAGGGAATTATTTTGGGGATTTATTATTTCTTTTTTTTTTTATTAAACACAGGTGCAAGATCTTCAGGTGATGCTCCTACATGCCCGTGGTGGTGTTGCATCTGTGCTGACTGGGTATGGCCTAGACATTTTTTGGGTAACACTTACAGTAAGGTTGCTCCTTTTTGTAATATATATATCCTCAGGTAACTACATTACGTTACTTAACATGAGCTAACGATGAGAAATCTTTTAAAGCAGAGGTCCCCAACCTACGGGCCGCGGACCGGTACCGGTCCGTGGGTCATTTGGTACCGGGCCGCACAGAAAGAATAAATAATTTATTTAAAAAAACCCAAAAAAAACAAACTGACTTATGTAATTAGTATGAAATGTGCATGTGTGTATGAAATGTGCATTTCTCTCTGGCGCGTTCACTACTGCGAAGATCGCGAGTCAGCATCTCAACTTCAAATTCTCTCCGTTACATCCGTCTATGACTCACTCTTGGCGCATAGCAACGCTTGTTTAGGTCACGTGATGCGTTACCGCTAAAAATAAACACACAAGCTAGCAAAATGAGTAAAAAAACAAACGTCTCTGGAAAGCTTCTTTGCGAAGGGGAAACGGCCCAGTGAGGAGACAGAAGAAGAGACTATGATTTCCAAGAAAAAGAAAGCTGCATTTAACAGACAATACCAGGAGTCCTACTTGAAATATGGATTTATCGCAACAGGTGATTTACACGCACCAAGCCCGCCAGAGAGCGTTAGGGGGCAGAGAGGATGTTACTCATGTTATGTTGTTGGTGCGATGTTACGAGGACGCTGCTAATAAAGTTGCGAGTAAGCCTACACATTGGATTCACGTTTATTATAATATTTAAAAAAATACCCCAGTTTTTATGCTGGTTGTATCATTTTATTTTGTTGTTTTTATCCGCCACACCTTAATGGCCGGTCCGTGAAAATATTGTCTGATATTAAACTGGTCCGTGGCGCAAAAAAGGTTGGGGACCGCTGTTTTAAAGCATTCATTTATCTTCATGGATAAGTTCACTTAAGAATTAAAATTCCCTATAATTTGCTAAAATATAAATACACAAATTAAACATTAACCATTAGAATTGAATTTGAAACAATTGTAATTAAATATAAAACCACATTTTTTTTGTGTGTGTGTGCGTGTTATTATGTGTAAATCTAAACATGTGTTTGATTTGTAGGTCAGAGCCAGCAGAGAATGTGTCAAAGATCCTGGAGCAGAATCGCTGTCTGCAAGATGAGAACAGCAAGCTGAGCCGAGAGCTGAGCGAGGCTGTGGGACAGACTGCTGTCATGTTTGAAAGGATCATCATGGTGAAACTTGTTTTTGTAGTCTATTGCTATCTCGTTCAGAGAATAAATTAATCTTAAAAATTTGAATTGTTCAATTATTTGGTTATTCTTTTAGACGGAGCAGACAAATGAGAAACTGCAAAGCAAGCTAGAGGAGTTGAAGCAGCACTCGGCGTAAGTATCGATGTCTTGCTGATCTGTGAACCAATGAGGTTCAAGAATCTCAAAATCAATGGAAAGATTTGTCTCTTATTCCAGATGTAAGTTGGACCTCAAGAAAGTGGTCGAGACTCTGGAAGACCAGGAACTGAAGGAGAATATGGAGGTGATCCGGAACCTTCAGCAGCTCATCCTAGATCTACAGGTAAAGACCGGAGATTGACCGTTGTGGTGGAAACTTTTAGTGGAGAATTAACGGTTTTCTTTAAACAGTGGAAATGGGACTTTCGGTTGAAATAAGCTCCCCATAGTCACGTTTATCTCCGGAAATTCAAATACTAAACTAGTGTTCTGATAAAAATGAGTGGGGGTGCAAAAACAAAGTACAAAAACCATTGGGATGCTGGGATGCAAACACTTTCACGCAGAAAGATGGCAACAGCAATGTGGAGGAAGCTAAGCTGACTGCCGAGTGTGAGCAAAATTTGCTTCAGGTTGGACTAGAACCATTAGCATTCATTTCTTTTCTAGTTTGGAGGGAATTAACCGGCCCCCTTAAACGACTACAACAATGCATCACCTGGCAATGCGTTGACACAGAATCTTAAAGGGATAGTTCACCCAAAACTGAAAATAATTCCATTTCCATGACCGTAAATATGAAACAAAATTTAATGTGACATAAAACAAATGATTTGTCATTAAAGTCCTTATTAATGCCAAAAAAATACTTAC
Organism: Zacco platypus; assembly: GCA_038088235.1. Classification (NCBI taxonomy): domain Eukaryota; kingdom Metazoa; phylum Chordata; class Actinopteri; order Cypriniformes; family Xenocyprididae; genus Zacco; species Zacco platypus. Next base: position 23,545,811 of record CM076070.1, read on the forward strand.
ATTTTATGCATCTCCTTGTTCGCTTGGGCAGCCATGTTGGCACTGTAGACGGTGTGTGCAGGGAAATTTCTACCCCTTCGTTTGAAGTGGGGTCTTAAAATCTTTGTTTGAAGGCCTGTCTGGTCCCCCCCCCCTACCTTTCTAACCAATAGAGAATCGAGACACCCTGACCTCTACACAGGAATGTGAAAGGGTAGGGGTGGAAATGGGATTGGGCCTTAGCACCCTTGTGAAACAAAGCAGACTAACTTGATGTTTAAGGAATATTTAAACATTTCTACAACACTGTAAACCGACTCCAAAGATTTTACCCGTTGATCACTGAATGTGTTCTGATTGTTGGAAGGATGTTTTCATTCTCGTTAGTTTACAGTGATTTGAAATTGTGCAATGACCTGGTCCAACAGAGCGAGAGTGCCGGGATTGCTGCCACCATTGATGCCATGACTTCAGGCAGTGCTTCACATCTGGAGGCACACGTTGACTGTTCCACTCCTGGCGGTTCTGCTAAAGGCCCAACAGTGGTATGTATTTAAGTCACTGGTTCGCAACTGTGGAACCCGTCACTCTGCACGATTTGGCTATGTTCAGACTGCAGCAAATTGAATTTTTTCTCAAATCAGATCTTTTCGCAAAGACTGTCCATTATTTAATAGCAAGTGATCAAAAAGATTTGAGTCCAGACATAACCAGCCTATCTTTTGGTAACGACGTGGGCGTACCCATGTACGGGACAAGGCTTTTAAAATGGATGAGTGGAAAAAAAGAATGGTGCCTCTCGCTCTCCAAATAAGCATCGTGGAGTTGCAGTGCCGAAATCATCAGTCTGAAATACTCCACTGGAAAATGGCAAAATCTTTGGACATGCCATTTGAAAACCGTATGAGTACTTCCAAAATTTCCATCACCAGTTTTGAGTTTTTCGCAATAAGAGTGACTCAAAAGACAGTTTGAAATCTGATTTGAGCGACCAGAGTGTCCAGACTGAGACGCCTCTGTAAAAATCCCATTGGAGTCGCATACCAAACTACCTCCATATGTGGTTTGAATTGGATTTGAGAAAAAATCCAGTTTTATTAATTTCTTTTGCCGTCCAAACTTATATGGATATGCAAAAAATTGGATTTTTGCTGGCTGTCTGAACTTTGAAACTGCTCTCTATCCACTATATAGTGCACTATATTGGGTGTTGGCCATTTTATTGTGGTGTCCAAATTCTGAGCGAACAACTTCACTTGTTAGTCAGGGTATTTTTGTGTTTAATTCTAATCATTTATTTTGCTCAAATATTATAGGACGTCAGTGCTGATCCCCAAGCCAAAACCTCTCCTGAAGCCTACACAGCCCAGCATGCACTGCGGCAGGCTCAGATGTCAAAAGAGCTGATTGAGCTCAATAAAGTTTTGGCACTAAAAGAGGCTTTTGTCAAGAAGATGTGTCAGAATGATAGTCATTTGGAGCCCATGCAAACAGAATATCAGGTAAGCTTAGAAACCAAATCATAAAATGAATATTGGCGAATACCATGAAAGTCATGTTTGTTTGTCCCCTCCAGGAGAATGTTCAAAGCCTGCAGACTGCTGTCGGCTCTCTGCAGAAAGAGAAGGAAGAGCTCATCCATGCTCTGCAATCTGCGAAGAAGGACACTAATCAGGCCAAGTAACTCAATATCTGTGCTAGCCTCTCTCCAAATTTAAACTGCCAGTTCTAATGCTGCAGCACGATGACACTTTGATAGTTTTTCTTGTCTCGTTTCACTCTAGACTGAGTGAGCAACGCAGAAAAAGGCTGCAGGAGCTGGAAGGACAAATCGCAGAGTTAAAAAAGAAACTGCAAGATCAGTCTAAGCTGCTTAAGCTCAAAGAGTCAAGTGTGCGCAACGTATCCAAACTCAACCAGGAGATTCAGGTTTGTTTACAAACCCTCAGATGTTTCATTTGCTTATTCACTTTAGTCCGTTTGCTGAAGGTCGTTATGTCCTGTAATTGTGAAGACTGAGTTGTAGTCACATGGTGTGCTGGTTGGTCTGTGCAGGCTATGAAGTCCCAGCGGGTGCAGTTAATGAGACAAATGAAGGAAGACTCTGAGAAATTTCGGCTGTGGAAACAAAAGAAAGATAAAGAAGTACTGCAGCTCAAAGAGAAAGTGAGTGTCAATCTTACATTTTTACTCTGGTCTTGTTTCAATCGTAATTTGACCGTTTTGGGGTTTATAATATTCCAGTTTTTCAAATGTACATTAATAAGGTTTTGTAGCAAATGAGATGGTTGGTATTGTACACATTTCAGGATCGTAAACGGCAATATGAGATGCTAAAGCTGGAGAGAGACTTCCAGAAACAGGCCAGTGTTCTTCGTCGCAAGACTGAGGAGGTGGGCTGTTTCTCCAAAACTGTACAACAATTCTTAACTAGTTGTCGCTTGCGGTTTTGTTGATGTCTAACACATCTCCCAGTTCAGATTATAGGACCGTGTTTCCCTATATAGTGTGATGATGATTTTTTTTTGTTCATCCACAGGCTGCTGCTGCTAACAAACGTCTTAAAGATGCGCTTCAGAAGAGAAGTGAAGTTGCGGAGAAGCGCAAAGACATTCAGAACCGTGGAGCGGAGAGTGTCGCCAACAGAGTCAAGGTACTTAACTTAAAAAACAGTTTGGTTTGACATCCAGCTTATTTATTTTTGGATTTTGGCTAATTGATACAAATACAGTTTTATTTTTAAATGGTCTACCAGCTAAGAATCACGATATACACTTAATATGATTACCGATTTCTTGTCATGATCGGCCGATACAGATCCCGACCATTCAAGCTTTAATGCCACAGATGTTGCCTTGGTTATGTTATTTACAGTAACGTTTTAATTGAGAATCAAATAAATCAACACATTCGTTTTACAATGAACATTTTTACTGGCTCCATAACAAAAAAAAAAATTAAGGAAAAGAAAATGGGCTTATAAATCAAGCCTAGTTGTAGTTTTCATTGTTTTGGATACATTTAACCTTAACAAATAAGGTTATGACACCAAAAGCGACAAGATTAGCTCTCTTAAATTTTAAATATTGGTAGACAAGTAAACAATTAAATGGGAACAAATAATCAAATTACAATAAATGGCACAGATAAACACAACAGAACAAACATGCAAATGAAAAACTGTGCTTTTCAGGTTTATCTAGACTTATACATTAGATTACAATTTCTGTACCTGAAAATCTTTTTAACTATATATTAAAATATATTAATCAGTCACAGATGTATTAATGTTTTGTATGAAAAGATACTTTAAATGTGAAATTAAACCCGCCAGGAGGTGGCAGTAAGTCCCTGTTAATGAACGAGTCATTGAGATTCAACGATTCGTTCAAACGGCTGATTTTGTTGCTCAGAGATGCAAAACAAGTGGACTTTGGAACTATTTTTGTTGGGGAAATGGAGCGAAACAGGCGATTTGTGTCAAACGCAAGTCACTTAATATAAACTGCTTGTTTATTAAGCTGTATGTTGTATAAAAAAACGATTACATCTAGTCATGGTGAGAAATTGCAATCTTCATGTAATATTGGTTAACTGCATTAAATTGTATAAATATAAAAGACATGCGGGAGCAATTTTGCCTTAATTCTGGGGGCATTATAACTGCATTATAACAGCATACGTGCACTCAATGGGTGTGTGTTTTTTAAAGTGAGGGACGTACTCTAATGTCAGATCGTTAAATCAACAATTACAGTATCATAGACGATATGCTGTATAACGCTCACCCCCACAGCACCGTTTGCATCTTTTGAGGGAATGTTGTAATTGTCATTTTTAGAATTGGTTGCTGAACGAGGTAGAAGTGCTGGTGAGCACAGAGGAGGCCCGCCGGCATCTACAGGACCTGCTGGAGGACAGGAAGATGTTGGCAGAGGAGATTGCTCAGCTGCGCCAGCAGATGGAGGCAGGAGAGAGACCTGTAGCCAAAGTCCGGGTGAGATTGGGACACGCTGTGTTCAGCATGGATTACATATTACATTTGTGAGGGCTTTGTAACAATGCTTGCAAGGCAGACCTATAAAACAAAATCCATACGACGTGTTCATCTTCAGAACATATGGGTCATATGAATTGAGTTGTTTACTCAAGTCTTCTGAAAGGGCATGCTTTATGATGAACCTCACTGATTCTTGTGTGTCAAGCACACATATTTGAGATAATATGGGTAATATGACTTTTGGACTCTTGGAAATGCACAGTTAAGAACTGAGCTTGAGTTTAGAGGCAGATTTCTTATTATTAATAACAAACATGCCACCTTTCTGTGAAAGTAACATCTAGCAAAATCATAGTGATTTGTAAATGGAAACCTTTGTAACTGGATTGTTCGTTGACCCAGATTGAAAGCCTCCATTTGTCAGAGGCAGTTTTTGATGTGTTTGAAATTGTAATTTTTTCCTCCTTCAGCGTCGTACACTGACCATTTCAGAGTTGGAAGGCCAAGGTGAGCTGGAAGCCTCCATTAGCAAACAAGTGGAGAGTCTGGAGACAGAGATGGGGCTCAGGTCAGATACTAAAACTGAACTACAGTGAATGAAGCGCATAAGTTTTGGACTGTATCTACATGGAATGATGACTTTGAATGCAAATGCGGCTGCCGAGCCTTGAAAAGAATAAACCATAAAAGTGGTCCGTACTTTAAGTTTTCTGTAACTGGTCCAGATCCAACTCTAAAAAAGACAGGAGTGTCATTACACAGTTATTGAACAGATGAACTGACTTCACCTGAATAAAGTTCATCAATGATGAAATGAGTTCAATTCAGCTATTAAGAAATACAGGCGATTTCATCATTCCAGTAGTGTCAGTGCAGTCGAATCGATTCTGTTGCTGAATATTAAGTGTACCCAACTCAGCAAGTCAAATGTGATCTTAACAAGGAACCCAAAACCACGCAATTTTAGGTTTCTGGGTTTTTTTTCCCCCCTGATATTTTGCTTATTTGTTTGTTACATGAAGTTTGTTGGTTTCGGGGTTAGTTCACCCAAAAATGAAATTTGTCATTACTCACCCTCATGTCGTCTCAAACCCGTAAGACCTTCATTCATCTTCGGAAAACACAATGAAGATATTTTTGATGAAATTCGAGGTTTTCTGACCCACACGTTGGCAGCATCGTCATTGCACCTTACTGAGGTGTCGCTAAACTCTTCAAAACGATAACAAAGGCGAAGATGAGTGGAATCATGGGACGAATGTTATTCTGTGTATTAGTTTGTCTGGATGAGATTTAACAGTAAGTTAGATCAGCATTAGAATTTCATACTGATGATATTTCGTTTGGTCTTATGTTCAGACACGAACTCTCTTTATACTGCAACGCTATTTTTGTCTTCAAAGGTCTTATGGGTTTGTCCCGACATGAGGGTGAATACTTAATGAAAGATTTCATATTTGGGTGAACTAACCCTTTAAAAGAGGAAAAGATGTGACATGATTTTACTTCTTTACATCTCAAAAAGCTGCAGTTTTAGTGGGTGTGTAGACTTTTTATATCCACCGTGTGTATTCTATATCTTTCTCTGAACTCTTTCAGGAGTGCTCAGATAGCTGACCTGCAGCAGAAGGTTCTGGATGCGGATAATGAGGGGAGAATGAAACAGCGCTGGGATTCTATCACAACCATCATAGAGGCCAAGAGTGCCCTGAAGGTCCTCATGGCTGAGGTGAAGGCAAAAACGTTCTCAAATCTGAGCAGTTTTTTGTGGTCCAAGCCTCAAAGCTGCTGGAACCCCGGTTGTGTTTCTATTATGGAAACCTTGGGTAGAAAATGAATCAATTTGATTCACGGTTCATAGGTTTTTGATTCGATTTGAAGAATTATTCTTTTCAAATTCAGAAGTACTGAGCTACTTCTACTGAATTACTACTTCCGGGGGTTAATAAAGGCCTTCTGAAGTGATGTGTTTTTGTAAGAAAAATATCAGAATCTAATATATGTGGAAACATATTTGTGTATGACAAGAATGTCAATTGTTTAACTAAATATTGACACATTGTGAAAATAATCGATTTACTGATTAATTGTTATAAAACTGTTTAGAAGTCAGTATGTTTTGTTTTGTTTAGTTTATAATCAATTGTTTGACTCTCTTCCATGCATCTGTTTCAGGTTGTAGTCTCCAAGACCACCAATGCGAAGCTGGAGAGTGAGTTGAAGCAGGAAAGGGCCAACCTGCTGGACATGCAGAAGATCTTGTGTGATGAACGCAAGCTCATGTCTGCCATGGACATGGAGCACCAGAGTCACCTGGTGGAAATGGAGCAGAGACACCAGGAGAAGGTCTGCTTTCATAGAAACTCCTCATAGATGTTTAGCTGCTATTTTCATAGTAATACAGGCAAAGAGTTAGTTTTAATAATTTCCATTTTTTTCCATTTAGTTTTGACATTAATGCAAGTAGATTTTCTGCTTTTAAATTATTTTTTGCAGTACTTTGAATATTTTAATTGTTTTATAGTTTAATTTTTATACTGCAGAACCATTTAAAGTCTTAGTTCACCCGAGAAAGAAAATTGTTACTGATGAACGAAAGTCTCACGGTGTGGAACGACATGAGGGTGAGACTTTTGTTCATCTTCAGAACACGAATTAAGATGTTTTTAATGAAATGTGCAATTTTTCGGTCCATCCATTGACCGCTACGCAACTGACACTTTGCTTCTAAAAGTTCATAGAGATCATAAAACTAATCCATATTTATTGAGGAGTTTAGTACAAATTTTCATAAGAGACTCGATCGCTTTATATGATTTAATTTAGGCTTTTTACCGAAGCTCAAGCATGTTTGCTTGATGAATAAGAACCAGTGAGGTTCATTCTCGTGTTGCGCAGCACGTTTGAGCTTCAAGAGTGTTGCTGATATGTTGGCATTTCACTCATTCCTTGTGTCTGTGTCTGTCCAGGTGCTGTATTTCCTCGGTCAGCTCCAGAGTAAGCCTGTGGTGCAGGAGAAGCAGGAAGAGGAGACGTCCAAACGGGAGCAGGAACTGCTGCAGCGTCTACATTTTCAGGTGTGAATCTCTCCATACATTACATGCATTGCCTTGTTGCGATCAACCAATAATCTTTTTTTTTTTTTTTTTTTTTGCAAATAATGCTTTTTTGTATGCAGTACTTCCTTTAACCGTTCTAACAATTTATTGGACAGAGCTGTTAAATCTAGACCGAAAACTCAGGTGCTGGTGCTCTCATCGCTGTCAAAATAAAATTTCTGCTTCTGAAACATTGTCCAAATGAGAAATAAAAAACATATGGGCCGATATATTGATTGTACCGATGTGTGTTTGATCACGATTACCTTGGTCATGACCTTTTAACATTGATATTCTTCTAGTTTTCATTTCTCAAGAGTGGCTCTCTCACACTCGATCATAAGTGATTACGTCTGAGTTTTGGTTGTAGTTTCATTGTGTGATACCTAAAAGACAATGAGGAGGTGTGCAGTTATTGACGGCAAATGTGCGCAATAAAACCTAATTACATTTTAAACATGACATCCTTTCTGCAAATACAAAGGTGGATGTTTAAAAATACAAATATGTGGACTGCTTTCTTTCACAGGAAGAGGAAATTGAAAAACTGCGGCAACTCAATGATCAGAACCAGAAACTCAAAGATGAAAATGAACAATACAAGCAGGTATACGCCTTTTCACTCACAAATGTCATCTTACTATAATTTAGAAAAGTGGAAACTGAATTTCACAATTGAGTTTTTAATACAAGTTGTGCTTTTCTGAACCCTGAAAACCCATCTCCACAGAAATTACATCTGGCCCAGCTGACCAGTGCAAAGAAAGTCCTTTCTTCTGTGAATGAGTCACCTGATACATCTTTTGAGTATGTTCCACCTAAGGTAAACCTTATTGCTTTGGGTTTGTTGACTGCATTTTGACTTTTTCTTTCTTGTTTTGGAGAGGTGGGAAAAATGATTTAGAGGTATATTCTGACCAATGTCCCCCCCCTTACTACATCAAGCCTAGAGCCAGAAGCTACTCCACTGCACGGGCACGTCTACAAGAGCCCATAGATCTTGATGAGCTCATCTCTCCATCAGAGTCTGAGAAAGAAGAGGACGAGTGGCGTCCAGAGAAAAACGACAGAACCAGACGAAGCTCCAAAAAGTCGAAAATGAATGGGGTGAGTTTGTTATGGGGATACATGTGTTGTAAATCATGATGTCATTAATATACTCAGGATGTGCCTTGGAGGTAGATGTATAGCTGTTTCGAAACTGTATAGAATCTGCAAACTTTTTTTTTTTTTTACTATAGCACGTTGTAGTCTCAGATACCCCTTTTCCACCAGCATGAACCTGGAGCTAGTGCTGGTTCAGAGTCGACTCACAAGCCCTCTAAGAACCGGTTTGCCTTTCCACAGGCTAGAGAGCCAATCCAGAGCCAGGTCTTGCGTCACTGTATACGTCTCATCGTTCCCAGCAATGCCAAACACACAAACACCAGGGGCCGGTTGCACCAGCTGGATGTAAAAAAAAGTTGGGTGTAAGCTCTACGCTGGACTTAGTTATGTCCATCTTTCAGATAAATATTTACACCTGTTGCACCATCGAAAACTACGACTAGGCGCAGCTACGCTTAGCATAGACCAGTGGTTCCCAAACCTGTCCTGAAGGACCACCAGCACTGCACATTTTTTATGTTGCCCTTATCTGACACACCTACTTCAGGTCTTGCAGTCTCTACTAATGAGCTGATGAGTTGAATCAGGTGTGTTAGATGAGAGAGACATCCAAAACGTGCAGTGCTGGTGGTCCTCCAGGACAGGTTTGGGAACCACTGGCATAGACGATGCGCGTACACGCTGATATGTTCTACCACACTGTTAGTCGAGACACCGTTCGCTTTACTATGCTTACAAATGTGAATTTATTGGCTCCAACGAATAGATGAAAAATTACTGTTGAGCTGAAAAAAGAAATTGAGCAATTCAGTAAGTATATGCATATTTTGGTATGCAAGCAAAACTATTCAGTAACAAATAAAACAGATTTTTATCTGCCAAAAGATAAGTTGTTTACACGAAGTACACATTTAGGGAGCAAGTTGTAGGCTAGACCTGTTTACAGAGTAGAGGACACACATTTTTGGATCAAGTTATACTTTAATAACGCTTTCAAATTTAGCAGATAATCCCGACCCGCCTTTAGTACCGAGGACGGCTCTGAAAAACACGACGACAGCTGATCGTGGAGCTTGTATACCAGACGCTTTATTTTCATCATGGAAACAAGTCAAGTCTTCTCACTTCCTACCTACCTTTGACTAGGCGTAAGATTTAGTCTCAGATGTTCGCTACGCCCAGATGGTGCAACAGGTATTAATTCTACGCAGGACTTAAAACGCATTTTACGTTAAGCTTAGTCTTACGAGCGGGTGTACGTCCAGCTGGTGCAACCGGCTCCAGGCTTGTTCGAGATACATCGTCACTGCGCAGACAGATTGGTGCAGTGGCGGCGTTTACGTGTAGCAGTTGCCATACCCTTTCATTCTTAGACAAAACGGGGGAAATAAACGGCTCGTGATGCTGCTCACAAGCTCTTGAGTTGGCCTTTGGCAGAAATTGCAGCTTTGAAAAGCAAATGTAAACAGTCTAACGCACCGTGTCCTAACCAGACGCAAAACATAAGCTTTCCAAACCAGACTCGACTCGGGACGTGACAAAAAGCACTGCAAGCACACTGCATTCACAACTAAATGAATAAGTACATTATCAACATCCTAATTCCATTTTAACATGATTAAAAATACATACTGAGTGACTGAACACTTGTACTTGCGTTTAAAACAAATAGCACGAATAGTCATTAATTTTAGTTGTTAATTTTATGTTATAGAGCCGCACAGTGTTAGATTTTGCTGTATTTGGCTGAGCAGTCTTTTTGGGTGGCTCGCCAATGTATTAGATTTCTCTAATACATAAAATAAGTAAGCTTGACCAGAGTTCTTGTGGGGAGAAGAGTTTATTGAAGGCAGTAGTGTAGCACAGTTCTTCAGCAGCAGTGTCAGCCTTCAAAATAATCTGTGAGACAGAACTTTATACATGAAGACAAAAGGGCTACAAACAATAGAAACCTGTTAGGACCTCCTACAGGACCCTGCAATCTACTCTGACCAAACCGTTTCTTTGTTATTCAGTTTCTCTAGGCCATTTGGTTGACACCTTTACAGACAGACTGTTGATTGCATCAAGGACAGAGTTGATTGTGTCTGAGGCACAGTCACTATTTAAATGCATCTAACTAAAGAGGATGAAAATACATAATCTTTCAATTAATCATAAAACAATGGTGATCTTGAGTCAAACTCCCACACGATCTTATTTATTCATGACAACGAGCGAACATTCAAATATGAGTTCGTGCTGCCAGAGATATAAATAATTCAAATTATCACAGAAGTACTGACATAAAAGTTTTAAGTTAGTATATAAACACTGTCTACGATAGAGATCAAAATGGAGGAAACCACCTTTTGAAATGAACTTGGCGTGTCAAATAACTGTTGAATCAGTTACATCTTCCACTAGGTGGCGACAAGTGGCTGTTAAATTTATTTGTCATTGAATCATTCATTCAAAAGATTTGTTCAAAAACACTGATTCATCCAGTAATGAAACGTGTATTTGAGTCAGTGAATTCATTCAAAAGCATTTTTTAAATAATTTATTCAAACATTTTCCAACAGAAAACGTTTTGTCAGAACCTCTAGTAAATTACATGTTATTTTGTTGTATATTCAGAACCGTGATTCTCATTTTAAATAAATTTGATCATGGATTTTTATTTTTATTTTACGTGAAATCAGACTTTCATGGAGCATTAGGTCATGATTATTGCCTCAAGTCATGGAAATTCATTAGTAAAAATGTATATGAACCCTGTAATTAAACTTATTTATTTTTTATTTATTTATTTATTTATTAAACTCGTCTGATTCTGTCTCTTCTAGTGTGCATGTCGAGGCCGCTGTGTTAACAAGCTTTGTCGCTGCCGCAAGGGGAAAATGACCTGTGGAGAAAACTGCCTCTGTGACCATGAGAAATGTCGCAATCTGGAGAACCGCAGCAGCGTGGTTAGTCGAAATATGTTTTGTCAAAGAGCCGGGGGTGTCCGTTTACTCCGATTGGCCATTTCTTCTTATGTCTTCTGTTATTGTCCTTAGGGTCTTACTGAAATAAGTGACGTGTCTAAGGAGTCTGCTGCAATTCCTGAGGACCCCACAGCAGTCAGCCCTCGAGATGCTACGTTTTTCAGACCTCCTAGTGTGCCGCCTACTAAAAAGGTAAGAACAAGTGTTTTTTTTTTTTTTTGTCTTTGATCATTTCTCTTTCTAAAGGAATCGTTTACGCCTTATGGAAATGAAGTCATGTGATGCTACGAATGTGCAGAAACCAAACTCATACAGACCTTTTTGATTGTCATGATCAGCAAGTCTTGTAAAATATCAGATGGCATCATCATAATAAAATATTTTAAAATGCATGGAGGAATGAATGAATAGACATTATTTATGTGAGACTAATATGCAGTTTTTTTTTAAAAAAACATATAAATATTAAGTGGGTATTAATATTTATTAATCATTAATTACATATTTAATCACGATTATAAACATTTGAGTGTTTAATATTTTTATATTGTAATAATTTCACAGTTACCCTCAATTAATGTAGAAACTTAGTATGTTTTAAATGTTTAATGGTGTCTGTCAATGAAGGCCAGTATTTTTTTTTTTACATTAATGATAGTCATTCAACATTACAGTGTAACTGACAGCTATCAATTTCAACATATATTAGGCTTTTACAAAGTAACTTTGAATTTAAAATAATCTTCACATAAAACAATTGTCATAATTACCTGTCTAACAGTGAGGAAATATACTGAAATTGAATGAAGTAATTAAACACTTTACTGTCTTTCACTGCATGAATTGTAAATGAAATGCAGATGAATTCTTATTAAAGTTACAATGTTCTGTTCCCTTTTGTTCTTTGATTAACATTAATGACCCACATCACAGCAACTGGTTTATTAGGCTACTGTGACTTTAAGAGCAGCCTCAACTCTCAGTTCATTTAATACTACTCGACAACGGGCAATTTGGCATAATTCTGTTTTTTCAAGCGCGAAAGAACTCAACAGCGTGCGTCGTGATACGGCTAGAGTGTGCACCTGTGCGTGATCATGTGATGTAACGCATCAAATTACGAATGAAAAAACAGATGCTGTGTTAATGCCATTAAATATTTTTAACACGTTAAACTGAAAAAATGAGTCACATTCGTTAACATGCTAATCTTGACGCATATTTTCTCAATAAAGCTCTAATTCTGAAAATATGAAGCCAAAATATCCTAGTAACGGTCGTTGCCGATTTCGTTGTTTAGATCCCGATCGCAGGCATAGCTGTCAATCATGACTTTACGCCCCATTTTACAGCATCAAATAATTTAAAGCAAATGTGTTACTCAAACACTTGAGCATACGTCTACTTGACAATAATTACCTAAAGGACAATTATTTAAGTGTAATTGGAGTTTTTTTTTAGGTTGGCTCGCGTCCCATTTGATTAGATGGAGAGGGTGGGGTTTGTGACCTGTACTGTAGACAACCACCAGGGGGCGATCAATGATTTGGCTTCAGAATTTGTGCAGCAACCCAACATTGAGTCATTAAATTTAAAGATTTTTTCCCTCTTCTTTATTTTTGCTGCTATTATTTGTCCTTGACCCTGTAAATAACAGCACACTGGTTTAGGAACGGCATGGCTGCATTTTAATTTCTGTCGGCTATTCTTTTAAAGTCACTATTGCTTAAACACTTGTTTGCTGTATCATAAACAGGAAATTGGAGACATGGGCCACCTGCCTGCAGATCTGAAACTTGAAAAGAAACCGGTCCCTGCTGAGAACGAGAGCGACAGCGACGATTCTGAAACGATGAACAGCACTTCCAGCTTCCTGCGGAGGAACAAGAGAGGCCTAAATAACTTCAAAAACAGTTTCTTCTCTGGCTGCACACCCATCCGTGAGGAACATTAGGGGTACAGTTGTAGAATGTAATCGTTACGTCTGATAATTATCTTGTCTTTGTCTTTTTCATGTGATTTTAAGTGTATACATTTGTTTGTTAAATTGGTAGTTTATCAATTATGATCATTCATATGCATTAATGATTATTGCACTAACAATATGAACTGCACACCTCATGGGTAATTTTATAGACTTTTAAGCAGTTTGACTGTATGACATTTGAAAGTCATGGTTGTAGATGTTATTTCTATTAAAAATCTAGTGACTTCAATAAATTAACTTTTTGTTTGTTTAATATTTAAATACACAATTCTTTTTGTCTGAAAAAAAGCTGTTTTCGAATGCTAATGTTACGCACAGTTAACTGCAGACTTTTTCCCCTCAAGCAGAAAATGTGAAAAGTTAATGTAGACTCACATTGAAGGAGGGATCTACAGATCACATTAGAGACCACTATGCTCAAATTTAAAGTTCACTCAGTTTACTGAGGACTAGGGCGGGGTAAAAATAAAGATTCTAGATTTTTAATCTATTCTCATTTTAAAGAGCCAATATCCATTCTTAAATCTCAAGAATCACTCTGCTTTTTTTCAGTTGATGAATGAACAAAAATATTATAGTGTTCCTCCCATCTAATAAATTTCAAGTTTTGAAACCCCTTTCAAATTGTCAATTTTATTACGAAATTCTAACACGTGGCTTTGGTGCTCTTTAATGTGGTGTGACCGATCATATAGCACCTTCAGTTCAAGTGAAGTGGCAGTAAAATGGTTTCATATGAGGAATGCAAATCGTATGGGATGTCCCCCAAAAAGACCTGGCCATGATTTTGTTTTTCTACTTTGTAACAGACAAAGTGTTGTCAACCTCAACAAAACGACCCCAAAGATGCTTTTTTTTTTTAACTGCTTTGAATGCACTGGCAGATGTGACCTGATGTAGTCAAAAGATCCGAGTGTTTATTTTCAAGAAGTGCAAAAATAATGGTTCCCCAGTGGCGTGGAAATGGTATTTACTACAAGTGGAAGTTCAAAATATACAAAAATCCAAGTAAAAGTAATAAACAAACAAACTTTTGGCTATGTCAGTAAATCGACGCAAATTTAGGGCTGGGACAATAAATCGACGCATCACTCGATTTAGTTTTTTTTTTAACAGCAATTGGTGTTTTCAATCGCACACTCAAATGCTCACGAAGAAGAGCGCTCGTGCGTTCGGCTGAGAATGAGAATGTACTCGCACCTCAGAATGCTTTTATGACATGAGATTAATGTAAAAAGCCCACTGCAAACACTTTCAATTCACTTCAGCTTTTCAAACTTTAAGAATGATTAATTTACAGAAGTAAACAAGTGGTGTGTGTCAGGAATTGGAAGCAGGCAGAGTACGGCTGTTTCTAAAGCTCAGAATCGATTCCAGAGAGAATCGCGATACATTCAGAAAATCTCAGAGTCGATCCAGGATCATTTCTCGATTTGCGACGCATCGATTTTATTGTCCCAGCCCTTCCCAAAATTTTTCTCCAGAACTATACAAGTTCTCAAACAGTTGTGCGAAGCAAACTTAAATAGGACAAGCCCCTCCAACTTGGGCTAAACCATTTAGAAATTATAGGTAATAAAGAAATCTAAGACGAATGTGATTTAATAGTAGGAGGTAAACAGTTAATACAAAAAAAAAATCATGCTCAATGCATTATTAATGTTAAGAGTTAAACAGAACACTGATCTCCCCCACAAACATGAGAACAATGGACTGCTTTCTATTGGTGGGAATGAGATCTTTAAAATGGTGGCATTTACTGTGTTGTTAACATGACTACCGGTCTTGTTTCATTTCTTAATGCAACACCTAAGGAAATGCATGTATCAACAATAAAATTTATAAATCATTAAACAGATGAACAAATGACATGATGGAAACGGGGACAACATAATCAGTGACAGGGTTTAAAGTCGAGTAATGTGAAATATCTCAAATACTGCAGTGAAATGGTTTTGTATGAGGTGTGCATTTAGTCTGGCACGTCCCCTATAAGAACTGGCCATTATTTTTTTTCTACTTATTATAAGTATTCCACTTCTAAGACCTCATTTCTAATAAGTAGACAAAAATAACAGTTCTTATAGGGGACATCCCATACTATATGCATACCTGTTATAAAACCATTTCACTGCAGCATTTTGGATAGAAATGAGGTCTTAGAAGTGGAATACTTATATCCAAAATGCTGCAGTGAAATGGTTTTATAACAGGTATGCATATAGTATGGGATGTCCCCTATAAGAACTGTTATTTTTGTCTACTTATTAGAAATGAGGACTTTATAGGCCTCTAAAGCAGTATAATGTTATAATCTCCAAAACGTTGAAGTAAAATAGTTTCACATGTCGCAAAGTAGCCCAAAAGGGAAATATGAATAATTGACTATAACTCTTTATAATTAATTCAGTAATTTCAGGAAAAGTGCATCTAAACTAAAACATCAACGTTTTGCCTGATAAGGACAAATAGATCTGGTTGATCTTAAAACATTCACCAGAGAATTATTTATAAAAGAAGTTATTCTGATATGCTAATGGAGCATCACTGCACTTTTTTTTTGTAACTGAGTTTTATAAAGTATGAATAGATTAGAATTGTAGAAAAATCACTGCTAAGAAAATTCACGGACCGTCTCTTGCGTAAGGTGATCGAACCACCAAGAGTGAGATACTACTGAAAGGGTTAATGAGAGAGACAGAGTGGGTTGACAGTAATATTTGTGTTTTGGTAGTCCAAGCAGACCAACACCTGTTGTAGCTCATAAGAGGACTAGATGCAATCTAGCTGGGTCCCATCATCAACCCATCCTGTAGGCTCCATATGGAGCCCATCAAGGGCCCAACATCAACCCATCTGGGTTAACCCATGTGGGGCCTCCATAAAAATGGAGTACAAAATTGGCTGAGGAGGCCCCAAATATCAGCCTAGGTATCACCCCTTTGGGCCCCACATGGGTGTGTTGGCTGGGTAGAATTATAGCATCATCATAAGGTGAACCCAAAAATATTCAAATAATTGTATTATATGGAAATCATTGTTTCAGAAACTACAGCTTTTTAATGATTAAACATATTACATTTGATTTCGTTTTTTACCCCACCAGATGGCACCAATCTGCCTGCCATGCATTGATTTTAATTATCATATAATCATGCCTAGAATAATATTACAATAACCAGAGGTTAAACCTAACCCTATTTAGATAACACTTTTTTTGTTCAAAACAGATATAACCGTTATTAGCCTTTATAGTCTAAGTTCAATTAAAGGCACAATATGTAAGATTTTTGGATTAAAATATCCAAAAATCACTAGAACAATGTTTCCAAGAATGTTTAAAATCAGAGAAACAAGCCATTTTAACCAGGACACGGACATGTGTCGCTTATCAATGGCGTCATCCCCACGTCGATTTCTGGTTTTATTTTGTAGAAATCATGGCAACACCAAAGACGATTTACTATATAACTTTATTAGACGGGTAAGCAACACAATCATCGACAGAAAACTAATCATGTTAAATAGCTCAACACTGTAAGTCTTATTTAAATCTCGTTTTCTTAATTTACCGCGAGTACCATGTTTTACCTTGCCTAATATCCATCTAGATTACTGCACTAAGCAAAAAGTGTCTCATAGTAGCCGCAGAGCAAACGCATTATAACAATTTTCAACATTCAAATGTATCTAATATGATAAAACAGCTGCGTTACCCCACAGGAAGAAGTGGAAGGGGCAACTGTGGCATAATAAAAGTCCCGCTGCTCTCAAGCTCTCATACTACAGTAATATTAAAATATCTATAAATACTCTTTAAAATATCTATAATACAACCGTCTCATCGGATTCTTTTCCACCGGTAGTAGACGTGATGACAACACCTCCCATGATTCCGCGCTTAATCTCGCGTCATCAAGCTACGCCTTTGTTTTCGAATAAGCGACCTCTAGTGGTGAAAATTACATATTGTGCCTTTAACTAATGCCAATATGTTGGGTGGAGCTCGTGCCTCAATGCTCCACCCAAACTGCATTACAAACCTCATCACAGATTTGCAGTCACATGGATTTCGATCATTTCAGAGTGGGTCAGAATAAAATCGAACAGTTTATTATTAGTCAGATGAACATGCATTGAAGATAATCAAATACAAAACATCAAATGCTCAGAAATACATGAAATCAGAATGACACACATCTATCGGAGCCTCTGCTACACTTCTTTACTCGGACCGAGACGAAACATCATCCCTGTTGAAATAACCAGCTGGTTAGGGTTGTTTTGAAGCTGGTTTATGCTGGTCAAGTGCTGGTCCAGCTTCAGAACATACCTAACCAGCTGTTTTTTTTCCAGCATGGACTTCATTTGGAATTTGCATTAATCCAAATTTCCAGACCTGGGATTTTGGGGACAGAAGGTAATTTGCCTGAAAGACGCTGTGAGATTTGGATCGGGCTTGTAACCTGAAGGTTGCTGGTTCGATTCCCAAACCGGTGGGGATTGAGAATGAACAGCACTCTCTCCACCTTCGATAGCGTGACTAAAGTGCCCTTGAGCAAGACAAGAAACCCCTAATTGCTCCCCTTGTAAGTCGCTTTGGATTAAAGCGTCTGCCAAATGAATAAATGTAAATGGATTTTATTTTCCTGCCCAGACTAAATGTTCCCTAAAACACTAAATGTTTTTGGCAAGTATAAAAACCCTCACACCTTTTTATTAATGTCCATGCATGGAAAAGCATCATTTAAAATGTCTCTCTAAGGGGAGGTGAGGCTAGCAGGTGAGGATAAGCCGTTTTCCTGCTGTTTTGTGAGTTTGAAAATAACACCGTGACTCGTTTCGGTGACTAGAACATCCGTCGTTCAGTCAGACGGGCTGGATGTCGGTCGCGATGCTCTCTCACCGCTCTGTTCTCTGTTCTCCTTTAGGTTGAAGACTCAAGCTAACGATGACGAGACAAAAGGATGAATAAACCGATTTATGCGTTTCAGCGCATAACAAACGCGGGATGTCTAAAAAAACGGCGCCGTGATCACGCACAAGTTCGTGAATACGGAAAACGCGTATTATACGCAGGAATCTGTCGTAAAATACGTCCTGGGCTCTGTACTCCGGCGTGAAAGTAGAGAATCGAGTCTGAGTGCTTCAGATGATCGCATAGGATATTTTCTCGACCGCTTATGTTCGCAGCCGTGAGCGGAACACACGGAGAGTCCGGGGGAATCCGGTGGATTTCTGACGGAGGCCATATTATGCCGCTCGAAAATGAATAATCGGATGACAGCACTCCGATCCGTCGAAGGGAAACTTTCGAGTTCAGTTTACACGGTGGGCTTGCAATAAAAGGACCGCGAAGGCTGCTGGTGTGAACCGAGCCGTGGCTAGCATGCTGCTAACACACATGCAGCCGAACCACATCGACTGACTGACTGCGTCGCGTCGCGTCGCGGGTCGGCTAATGTTCGTGAGGCGGGTGTGGGTCCTGCGTTCTCGAGAGCCCCACTCCCTGAATCCGAGCTTCTTTACGGGCCATATATTTGCCTAGCCTGACTGTCATTTCATGTATGGATGGACGCGCGCGTGCTTTGACAGAATCCTGCGCGCGTCGTCACAGAGGGGCTCTTACTCTGGCAAATATACATTGGATCCGTTTAATTTGCGGTCTCCCTAAGAACACTACGTAAGGCTGCAGCGTACGCTACGTCTTTTCGAAGGAATAATATCGGGTGACATTGCAGTCTCTCTCTCTCTCTCTCTCTCTCTCTCTCTCGGAGAGATATAACGTAAGCTCTTCTCGCTTATTACGTCTGTCAAAGGAAGGGAAGGTGGAGCATTGTCCGTCGTACGTGCTGACGCAGTGGGATTTCTACGTGTGGTCTGCGTTTCGACCCGCCCTTCCCGCGGTGACGGTGATGGGTCGGAAGCGGTGTGTCGGTGCAGATTGTTCGAAGATGGCGGCCGGGTGCTGCGGGGTGAAGAAGCAGAAGTTGTCGGGATCCCCCGGGGCGGGGGGTCCCGGCGGGGCGGGGAGCGGGGTAGCCGGGACCGGACATTGTGGATCGGAATTAGGGATCGGGTCGTCGTCGACTGTCGTGTCCGGGAACGTGAATCGGGTGAACGGCCTGGGGGGTCCGGGGGGTAGTAGTAGCAGCAGCAGCAGCAGCAGCGGCAGCAGCAACACCAATGCTCTGTCCCCGACTCCCGGAGGCTACAACTCAACCGGCCTCTCCCCGACTCTCAGTCCCGGACCGGGCTCGGGAGGCAGGAAAATGGTCGTTTCGGCGGAGATGTGTTGCTTTTGCTTCGACGTGCTTTATTGCCATCTATACGGATACCAGCCTCCTCGAACACCCAGGTTTACAAACGACCCCTAGTAAGTAGCAAGATGGCTATTTTGACCTGGTTTGCCTCAACGACAGATGGTGTGTTTCCTTTTTCTATGCGGTAACGACGAAGTTTCGAGTTTTCGTGCTCCTCGGCGAAGTTTTGCAGTTCTGATGTCTGTTTTTTTTTTTGTCATGTCAATTACTTTGTTTGGTGTCCATACCAAATGCAGCAACTAATAGTTTAACCTAGCAAGCCCTCCCGATTAAAAACAAACAAACAAAAACAACAACAACAACAGAAGAGCTCATGTTTCCAAACTCGAGTTGTTTTTAGAAAAAAAAAAAAGTTAAAATATAAACACCCGTCTAGTCGTATGGATCGTTTTTATTGATGGTTAAATAAGACAAAATATATATATTTGAAGGCAGACATTGACGTTAAAACATTTAAGATGTACGAGTTGGAAGTCTGGAAGTGAATTTCTCGATCAGATAACTCGGTTTAGCTGATGTCTTTCCCCCCTCTGGAAGAGATTAAATGGGTGTTAGCTGCTCTTCTTTATTCAACACTCTCTGCAAGCTAACATGCTAAGCAATGTTAGCCATCTCACTCGATTCACATTTCGTCGAATATTTGCCTTTTTTCCCACCCCTGTTCATTTACTCTCAGTTGCCTTTCTTTTCTCACTTCGTTAGATTTTCGCAAGAAACTCTTGAGTAATATTTAATTTAGATTCCAAGCTGTCGGTGGCTAGCCGAAGTAAGCTAGTAAGCTAACAAAACCAAAGAGTTGTTTACGTTTCCCTCAGAGAATTTGAAAGCTCTTACGGTGTTGTTTGCTCAAGTTAACAATTAAGCAACAAAAGTGATATCTGGAAACACAATAGCATTTCGCATGTGAACTGTTAAATCGACGACAGTTCAAAATTGGGGTGTTTTTTGTCACTTGCTTAAACACTTAACGCTAATCTTTATTATTTAAGACTCTTTCCGGTTAGCTTTTTTTCGATGACAGTTGGTGTGCTGAAAATGATTATGTGTGTGTGTGTTAAACAAATATGTTTACTCTAGCAACAGTTCGAGATATTTATTTATATATATATTTTTTAAAGAGCGTTAAAGGAATGCTTATCTTATCCGGTTAGTCAGGGTTCGTCGAACTAGGTAATGAATGAGTATTTTCACTGCAGTTCCTCCTCCTGCTGTTGATGATAGCAACACTGACCTGATTTTCACTGTGCGCACACATTTGCATGTATTTTAGCAATATATCTACTTTATATACCTCAAGTTACTGCATTACAAAAATATGAAACAGTTGTCGTAGCCAACTGTTATTTGGCCATTGACAATTATTTGCAGACACCTTTAGAAATATTAGATTTGATTCTGGAGTATATTAATATTCTGATATCATGTGCCTAATTTATCAAAGAAATTACATTTTATTAACTTACAAATACAAAACACATAATGCGATAAGCTGATGATAGCCGTAGTGTGTGTGTGTATGTATATATGTGTATGTATATATCAAATTATTGAAAGGAATAATGTAATAAAGGCCATTTCATATATCGTGTCTTCTTTAACAGCCTACACTTCACCTAATAGGCCTGGAGGATTTCATTTAATCAACTATGATCGCGTCATCACATGGTAAATGACTTGATTACAGTATAAAGAGTAAATCGAACATTACTCTGGTAATGCATGGCTTTGGTGAGTGATAAGACGGCAACAGGTTTATTAGGCTGCCGTCACTTTAAGACTGAACGCACAGATCCAACGTAACGATACACATCCGTTTACGTTCACTTAAACGCTTTTTGTTATGCTGGTTGAAAGTCTCTTCACATCCTGATGGCTGTCAATAATAGAAGTGTTCTAAATAAAAATGTTATGGTTGACTAAATGACCACCAAAATAAATAATAAGCCAATTATTTGTAACAACAATGTATTTTAAGTGTGAGAGTATCATGAATTGACAACTTTTTATTTCTTGGCATGCGACACGTGCAGCATATTCTCTTAGAGATGATTATAAACATCTTGGAGCTTAACAAATATTGCATTTCTGTGAAAATAAACAGTTTATTAATCAAATGCATGTTAGAAATATAGATTAACTAGAGATGCACCAATGCATCGGATGATTTTTGGTCAATTTACGATCATCGGCTATAGCATGAAAAAGTTTGTTCATTAAACGGTTTATGTTCGCAACCGACGATGTAACATTTCTAGTATCTTGCAAAACTTTGTCAAACATTAGACGGCATTTCTCTAGAAATTCCTAATATTAATTCCAATAATTTCATATTGTGTTTAAATTGTAGCACAGATAAGTGCATTTTTCAACAGCAAACAATAAGGTGGAGATTCGTGTTTGGATTTATTATAGTTCGCCACGGAGAAGGTTCGCTCATGGATTTAGTAGCAGCAAATACCATAAGCATAAGGTGCCTTAATTAACCACAATTAAAAGATTAATTAAGTAGTTCAATATAAAATATTTATATATTACAAATTTATTGAAGAAAAACAATAACACGAGAAATTTCAGCAACTTTAATGTTTAAATACACCCATGTGTTGTGTTTAATATTTTCTTGTATAAATGTGTATATAAATATAAGGAGAAGAGCCTTAAAAGATAAAAGGTTGTAACCTCTTTTCTTTTCATAATTTATTATTTATAAAAATAAAAGAGCCTTTAGTGCTTCAGATAAAGTTTTATGAATTGTCTTATGACCTGCTATTCATCTATATTTAAATGTTTAATGAGTTTTTTCTCTTTTAATCTTAACCATAAGTTTGACACCTGTTTCTCATCAAACTCCAACATTCAGTGAAGATTCAAGATGGATTGGAAAAACCCATGAAAAATAGATTTCAAATGCTTCACTAATCATCAGTTTCTGCTTGAACCCTGATGACTGCCACTCGCAGCTATATTTACTGATTTTATTATGGATTCATATCTTTACATCTGAGAAAAACCTTTTATACAGGGGTTTGTAGAATTTTTATAGCCATTCTATGCATGTATATTTGTGTTATTACACTTGCAAATTCCAAAAAAAAGACCGAGTTTCATATATCTGCTGACTGAATATCTCTCTATTTTTCTCCCTCTTTTGGTAAGTCATGAAAATGCAAGCAAATAGTCAGCACAAAGAAATGCATAACATTGACTTGTGAAATCTGTTTTAATTTTGCTGTTCTCTTACATGGTCGGCTAACGTTAGATAAACACATTTCCTCCATTGTTGCCTCTAGCTTCTTTCAGCTGCACTTTCTATTAAAAATAAAACACTTTTTGACCGAGAAAACGGTTGAGATAGCTGTTCATACATTCATAACCTCTTGTCTGGATTATTGCAATTCCTTGTATTGCGATATATATTTAATTCCCAGGTCGCTCGTCTTCAATTGGTCCAAAGGGCTTCTGCCAGATTTCTCAAGAAAGGTCGCAAGAATGACAATACCACTCCCATTCTGGACTTCGTGTATAAATCCTTACATCATTTAGCTCCTCCTCATCTATCTGAACTACCGTGTCCCTACAGCCATCCCAGAAGTTTAAGTGACCAAAGCTTACTTGTAGTCTGTTGCTCAAGGCTGAAACGCAGAGAAGATGGAGGTTTTTCTGTGATGGTGGTGTAGATTGTGTTATAGCTTGCCTGTATAGATTAGAGTATGAGTTGAGTTTTTGTCTCTTGAAAATTCTCCTTAGCATGTTAATGTTGGGAGAAACCGGGCAACACCAAGGGTGTAGTTCTCCTCTGGCTATACAGTCCAAATAGAATGTCAATAATTGAGTAGATATGTTACTACATTGATTGGACTGTTAGATTGAGTTGTAGGAGTCTTTGAAGTCCGTCCAGGATTGAACAGTAGAGTGGATAAGTGTCCTGAGGGTAGGAAAGAAGGCAAAAAAACCCACTAACATTACAGTTTATGCTATTCAGTTGTTTTAAAGCAGTTTTGTGTGAAATGAGGTGTTTTCAGGTCAGCAGACCTGAATAACACCACACAATCATGAGCTGTAAGGTATGAATGAATTAGGTGTGTGCTTTACTGAACAAAAATGACTTTAGTCTAGACTTAAACTGAATTTTTCTGCATTTCAAACACCAACTGCGTTTTCATTACCCTTTAAATTGCGAAATGAAAATACGCTCAATGGAATCATGTTGATTTTGTAAAAACTCCCATTTATCGCAAAAAAGTTTACGCTTGTGTGAGGTGGTTTTTCAGGGCAATCGAAAAAGGAATATTTAGTAAAACTGCAATGGAAACAGTTTTTTCGCATTTACAGGTCACCTGACATATGTAAAAGTGGCGTGGTTCGTTTGGACAGAAGACGAGAGTTCTTCATTACTGAATACTGGATTCTGAATAACAGAAACGCCACAATTTGAATGTATCAAGACCTCGAAAGAATAAGCCGCCACAAAGAATAAGGGGTTTTCCTTGGGTAACATGCCTTCGTCTCCTTTGATTTAAAAATAATTTATAGTGCATTTGCTGGGATAAACGTAAATCTACCAACATCCGTTGCCATGATTTTTGTAATGACTTATGAGAGGAAAAAAAAGTCGTTTTAGTCGCATAAAATCGGTTAACGGCATCATTTCGCAAAAGTTTTTTTATCGAGATTTAGAAAATATCGCGCAAAGTTTTGCGCAAATCTGTAATGGAAACACGGCTAGTGATAGGAAGCCTATTTCATATTTTAGGAACCAAATAAGTAGAGTGTAACATGGTTCGTAAATATGGGAAGGAGGAGGCGGGAACCGGCGAACATTCAACATACTTTAATAATAAAATAACCAAACAATAAAACGAAAGTAAAAGGGCAGCAGTTCCTCACGGAGACTGCCGCCCACATAAACAAAATAAAACACAACATAAAGTCCAGGCCTGGTCCTCTCTCGTCCTTCACTGTCGTCGCTCCTCTTTTATGCTTCCGGAGCTTCTCCGTGAGAGATACGAGACCGGTGTAGCGAGCAGCTGACGCTCATTATCACTCGCGCCGTTCCCTCACGGATCTCGCCCGCCCTGCTCGTCACATAGAGGATCTGCATTCCATATGTACTGTGAAGCCTGTGATTTATTCTTTGTAATTCACCTTTTCAAACTTTATGGGAGTTCAGATACTTTTTTGTGTGTGCTAAATTGGCAGCATGGAAAATATGACATGGCTGTCTCTAGTTCACACATAAATGCCATCGCGATGTGTTGCTTTGGTCCGATTTTGAAATTTTGAAGAAAGTATGGCGATGCATCAGAGAATGTTTTTCCTGGTTTAAACTACTGTACTGTTATGAACGGTATTTGCATATAATTTACAACTGATTATTCATTGAACATTGAGATTTAAATCACTGCACTTCCTACCTGGAAGCCTGGCTTATTTCTGATTCTTGGTTGAGCTTTTAATTAGCCAGGCTTTGCAATGAGCAGCTAATGATTTTTATGTTTGCACTTTATTTTACTGTACGTTCCCTTTCTATGTACTTACAGCGTACTTAACAAGAAAGTACTGAATAATATAAGAGGACTCCATGGGTTAAGATTAGGTTTAGGGGTAGGTTCAGGACTAGTTCTTAGTTATTACCCAGTTATTGTAATTACTCCAATCAGTATAAAGTATGTACATGCAATGCAACGTCGACATCCGCTCCCTAACGTCTCTCTAGCTCTGGGCAGACTTTCCAATTTGATAGTCACATGCCTACTTAGACATCTCTCTTTCTACAGTCTTTCTACAAATGTCCTGCTTTCTCACTCTCTCTCTTTTCTGCTAAAACAACATACTACCACAAAAATTAACAAGCTTTTTAAAACCTTCTTTGTCACCCCACCTTCATCAGCTCTTAACAGCTGACAACTTTGCCACATTATTCATAAATAAAACGACAATCCTCAGAGGCCAATTCTCCACACCACACACTGACAAGCACACATGGAAACAGAAATCTCCAAACTCATACTTTCCGATCACCCTGCTTCCTGTCTGCTTGATCCTACCCCCACTCATCTCATTCAAGCCATTTCTTCTTCAGTTGTACCTGCACTCACATTATCAACACCTCTCTTCACACTGGTCCCTTTTCCACATCATTTAAGCTGCCTCAAATAACCGCACTGCTTAAGAAACCCACTCTAAATCCAGGACTTTTAAAAAAAAACTAAGACCGGTATCCCTTCTTCCATTCATTGCAAAGACACTTGAGCGAGTTGTGTACCTTTCTCACACAGAACAACCTCCTAGACGAGCAATCTGGCCTCAAAAGCAGCCATTCAACCCAGGCTGCCCTGCTCTCGGTTATTGAAGCTCTTCCAAATCATCGGTACTCATCTTGTTTTATCTGTCTGCAGATTTTGACAGTTAACCACCAGATTCTCCGGTCAACTCTCATGACCAAAGGGGCATCTCAGGAACTGCAGTGGTTCATGTCTTAACTCTTAGGTAGATCCTTCAGGGTGTCTTGGAGGGTGAGGCGTCTAATTCGCAACGTCTTGCTACTGGGGTACCTCAGGGCTCAGTGCTTGGACCACTTCTCTTATCTATCTACATGTCATCACTAGGATCTGTCATTCAGAAACATGGCTTTTCCTTTCACTGCTATGCTGATGGCACACTACTTCTCATTCTAGTCAGATGATCTGATTGCATGTCAGCCTGCCTGACAGATATTTCAGGCTGGATGAAGGACCATCACCTTCAACTCAACCTTGAAAAAAACAGAACTGCTTGTGGTCTCGGCCAACCCAACACTTAATTACAACTTCAGCTAGGTTTGTCAACCATAACCCCTTCCAAGACAGCCAGGAACCTTGGAGTTTTGATTGATGATCATTTAAACTTCACGGACCATATTTCTAGAATGACCCGGTCCTGATGATTTGCCTTATGCAACAGTAGGAAGATTAGACCCTTCCTAACAGAGCATGCTACACAACTCCTTGTCCAAATGTTTGTTCTATCCAGGCTGGACTATTGTGCTTGTGAAGAGAGAGACCTTATCTGGTTCTGACACAATTTGTAATAAATTTGCCTCTCCTGTGTTACCGCTATGGTCCAGGTGCACATTAGACCAGTAGGATTTGCTCATTCAAATTCAACGCACTCATTGTCTACTACAATAAACTCGCGTCGCATACACATGCGTACATATACATTCAAGTATAATAACCAGTTGGCTTACATACGTTGTGTGATGTAACAAAACACCATCTTTTGCACCATATTGCATTTGTTGGTGCACATGAGTTGGTCAATTATTTTTGTTTTTTCCATCTTGGACCAGAACACGTCTAGGGAGTTGGTTGCCAAAACCCATTTGCCTGCAGTAACGCTCTCTTGGTAGGCCTTCCAGCATGTAAAAAAAATAAATTAAATAAATTAAAAAAAACATACACACACACACAAACCCCCCAACTAAAACCATAAAAATAAATGAATAACATGACAGAACTTAAAGGGTTGGTTCACCCAAAAATTTACGCCATTAATTGAGTAATTCATGCCGTTCCAGACCTGTAAGACCTTCTTTCATCTTTGGAACACAAATATTAAGATGTTTTTGATTAAATCCGAGAGGTTTCATTTAGTATTTGCTAAATGATTAAATGTGGTGTAAATGATTGACTACAAGAGTGTTTTGGTGCTCTGTGGATTGGTCCAAACCACTTTGTTTTATCTCCTATTTACACAGCCAGGACTATGTACAAACACTTTTTTTTTCAGCACATGCACAGAGCAGACATCTAGCAAATATTCACAAAATTGTGCGTTTCATTTCAATTATTTTTATTAATTTTTCAACCGCATTTCTCTGACGTTGTTTAATGCACCTTTGATAGAGTGTCCTCCTGTAGTAAAATGATTATATAAAAGGTTTTTGAAGCATTGATCATTGTAGCCAATCACAGACATCATATCTGTTGAGTGCTTGAACACAATGGCCAATCACATTATATTTGCAGGCTTAAAGTGATAGTTCACCCCAAAACAAAAATTGTCATTTACTCCCTCTCAAGTTGTTCCAAACCTGTATGACTTTCTCTCTTCTGTTGCATAAAAGATATTTTGATGAATGTTTGTAACCAGACAGTTGACGTTAGCCATTGACTTTCATTTTAGGAAAAAAAACACGTTGGAAGTCAATGGCTAATGTCAACATTCTTCAAAATATATTTTTTTTGGTGTTCAACAGAAGAAAGAAAGTCATACAGGTTTGGAACAACTTAAGGATGAGTAAAATGATGAAAATTGTTATTTTTGGGTGAACTGTCCCTTAAATGTCCTGCTTTATAGTCACTTGTTTAGTCCTGATTTTACAGATGCTAACAGGTATTCTTTTCTTTTCCAACAGCCCACTGTTTGTCACTTGGAAAATCGGCCGGGACAAGCGGTTAAGGGGTTGTATAGGTACATTTTCTGCCATGAACCTGCACTCAGGACTCAGGGAGTACACCCTTACTAGGTATGCCACATCTTTGACATTCTGCTTTTCTCTCTCTAATGTGTCTCCATTCATATCATGAAATGACTTAATCAAGCTTTCTTATTTATTTCCGGGGGGGATTTGATTTGGACTTCTAATTAGATGTATTACCAAATGAGGATTTCCTGTTGTAACACATCTTGTTTTAATATTTCTGAAAAACTTGTAAAGGACCTGTCCTTTTAAAAAGTGTTGGACTAGCCCAGCTTCCTTTCTATTTTTTTTAGTTTACATTGTCCCATTCCAAACTATTGGTTGACCCAGAATGTTTAGGTTTAGAAATGTAATGTTTTGAAAGTGCTATCAGGGTGTTAAAGGCTGCGTTTGAAGGCCCAAATCTGATGTTTGTGACTCAGATCTCCCTCTGTCCATCCCTACTGATGATGATGGTGATGATGATAATAATAATAATAATAAAAACGAGGAGTCCATCCAGTTATAGAGCCCCCTCTGCACGCCCATGTATGAACGAGTCTGAAAAAGATCATGAAAATTCGAACATGCCAAATACCTCAAAAAGATATGATTATATATAAAAAGGATGAAAAGAACATTTGTGTATTCAAGATATGGAAAAATCCCTTATCCCTTAAAAGTTTCTTCCGTTTGAGATATCAGAAATTCCTTCCCAATTTAGCATCTTCACTGTACTCGTATGGTTTTACCTAGGTTTGGTGCAAGTACAGGGTTCCTTTTAAAGTCTTAAAAGTTTGAAATTAAAATCTCCTAATTCAAGGCCATTAAAAAGTTACATAATACGTCTCGGCAAAACCGATCAGTTGGTCAACCTCTAGTTGAGTATTACATATAATACAATGTATTTTGAGAATATAAGTTTGTTCTTTATGTGTGCACAGTATTCATTTTCATTTCTTCAGGTCTTAAAAGCTCTTAAAGTCTTAAATATTATTTTGAAAAGTGCATAATTACTGTAGGAGGAGTGTTTCAGTTTCCACAGCGTTCCATTTTCAAACATTCCAAAATGGCTGACTTCTGGTCGGGTGGAACTAAAAAAAGGTCAATGGGAAATATATTTGTCATGTTGTGGACAATGTTCCCACCCAAACCTGTGAATATTAGACAAAATCTGTGGCAAGAACAGCAATAAACAAATGTTGAAAATATTGTGCACTATGGAGCCAACTGGTCACACCTATGACAAATGAATTGTGTGTATATATATATGTGTATGTATGTATGCCCTATGGGTCTTAAGAAAATCTTAAATTCAGTTTCATCAATTTTTTTACCAAAATTAAGGCCCACCTCTTTTCCACTTAGACTGCAGTTACACCTTTTCCATTAAGGGACGATATTTGCCCCCATAAATTGATTTTTCTAGTGCATTTTTACCATTTTATAAATACCTTTTCATAAAAAAAGTTCAATAGAGAAATGTGCAATGATGGTGAAAGCGAAGTGATGCTTCTAAATATTAAATTAAAACCACCAGTAGTTGGCGGTAAGTCACTGTCTTTATGAGTGAGTCGAGTCATTCATTCATTGAATCATTGACTCTCACGATTCATTCAAAGCCACAGATTCGTTCACAAAACATGGTTGTGCTGCAGTTCTAGTTACTATTATTTCATTGCAAAATACAGCAAAAATACTGACCAAACTGTTTAAAATGTACATCACTTAATATTACCCTTTTGCTTGTTGAATTGTATAAAATCAATGTCACATTTGAAATCGTGTTGATATTTGGGAAACATTGCATTCTTGCTCGTATAGCTAATATATGATCAACATTAAAGACAAGAACTCACACGGGTATGTTTTTGTATCAAAGAGTTTGTATTTGTTTTTCATGCTAGTAAGAGCTAAATCCCCATTTTTACAAAAGAACACTGTCGAGAACAGCACTAATGCAGTGTGATTTGCTGGCTTGCGTGGATGCAGTCAGTTTTGACCGTGAAATATGAGGTAATTTGATTGGATGAGGCCGTCTGATTGACAGCAACCAATTACAGTTCGCTTTGTTCTGCGTCATGTAACCACAGACCTGTGTGTAAAACTCTTGGACATATTTTAAAGTCTATGCCGCAAACTTCACATACTTCACATACTTTTGATCCAGCGTTCAGTTGATCCTGATAAGCGCTCATTGTCGCAGTTGTAAACGTGACGCTGTTCTTCTTTCATGATGGGGTTTGGCATCACGGCATTTTTGCTTGTAAAAAGACGTGACGTCTGAGGCTGAAACGATTTGGCCCTTAATAATAATAATAACAACTAGATAGTTCGTTGAGACAAACTTTTAAGTTGGCTTAAAAAAGCCTAGCCAGAAAATTTGAAGTAGTTTGAAAAGCGTGAAGTTTGAAATAGTTTTAGTTTAGAAATTAGATAAATAAACAGATAGATAGATAGATAGATAGATATAGTCAGATGATAGATAGATAAATTGATAGATATAGTCAGATGATAGATAGATAGAAATAGTCAGATGATAGATAGATAGATAGATATAGTCAGATGATAGATAGATATAGTCAGATGATAGATAGATAGATATAGTCAGATGATAGATAGATAGATAGATATAGTCAGATGATAGATAGATAGATAGATAGATAGATAGATGATAGATAGGTAGATAGATAGATAGATAGATAGATAGATGATAGATAGATAAATTGATAGATATAGTCAGATGATAGATAGATTAGAAAAATTAGATAGACGAGTTTGAGTTTGAATGAGTTTAAATGGATTAGAGATAGCACATAGAATGGCAGCTTCATTGAGTCTAATTCCGTCAATGAAAGTCAATGGGATATTTCCGAAAACTGTAAGTCCAATCAGTCTGTAAAGATATAGCAACCCGAGTCAGAACAGTCTGAAGGTCTAGTCCGAGTTTGGTGGTTGTAGCTTGAAAAGTCTAGGAGGAGAAGCGTTTAGAAATTTGGCTAAGAAGAATAATAATAAGCTTAAGTAGCAGAACAGTAAGTTTGCTCTTTCAAGCCAACTTAATAAAACCAACAGAATGCACTTAGGATTCACAATGTCAAGCAGACTTAAGTTGAAGGCACAATGGCAAAACATGGCCCAAAAATAGTTTCTAAATGTTACCACATCTGGTCCTAAAAGTCTCTAAACTTTCCTATAAATGTCAAGGTCTCATTGTAAGAAATGGCCAGTTTTTGAAGTTGTGTAATGTTCTATCGCGACCTATTTGCGGATCGCAGAGTGGGAAAAGGTGGGTCGCGTAAAGTCACTTGACTCTCACAAAAACCGTTTAGACTAGGACTGAACAACATACGAACATTCAATCGAAATTGTGATATTGCTTGGTGTGATTTTTGAATTGCAAAGGCTGCCATTTAATTATAGAAATATATGCGCTGCATTTTTATTGAAGCACACACCTGTGACTCGTAAAAAAAAATGTTCGCGTTATTAATGAGAAGAAACTCGTTCACTCCAATAACTGCGCTGTATTTGCCGTGAGATCGCACCAGATAATTCAAATGTCACGAAAAGGCCGATTCAGGTCCGTTCGTTCATCTGTCGTCTGTTCAACTCAACGCTGTCGTCTTTCACAGACGTGGTCGTAAGAGTGCGTTGTTTGCATTCCCTCGCGTGTATTTGGCTCAACACACAAGGAAAATGTGTCTGTAAAAAGCATTTCACATGTAAGAGAGCGTTTTCTGCGCTGAACACCGCTGTGAGTTTAACGATTCGCGGCACGGATCAGTTCATATCCGGACCGGAGTGCCGCCTTGAAGTTTCTGTGCACGTATTTCA
Source organism: Zacco platypus (assembly GCA_038088235.1). Taxonomy (NCBI): domain Eukaryota; kingdom Metazoa; phylum Chordata; class Actinopteri; order Cypriniformes; family Xenocyprididae; genus Zacco; species Zacco platypus. The sequence goes on from CM076070.1 coordinate 23,577,554, forward strand.
TCTTCTCTAGTGCTCCAAACGTGATCCGACTGCGTGTATGAATACATATTCAATCACGTCTTGAAATGAAATGGATACAGCGGTATGTCTGATCACGAATGCGAACAACTGGATCACTTGCGTAAACAAAACTTTGTTGTCATGGGTTTATAAGTTTTAAAAATGAAGTGTCCCCAACTTACATTTTAATATTCATTACTCTGTATGCTGACTGTGTAGTAGCACTTGTAGTTCTGTGTTTTATCAGTTGTTCTCTCTTTACACTTACATGCCCTTTTCTCGAATCTTTTTGTGATTTGAGGAGTCTGTGGCTGAAACGGGGGTTTCGTGACACTTTATGTCAACACTCCCTCCAGTTTTCCTGCAGAATAAAAGCTTGGTGGTTAAATGTGTGTAAATGTTAGTATTGAAGTTGTGCTATAAAATAAAATTATTTTTATTTAATACTCTTACTTTAGTACCATACTTCTGTCACATCAACTTCTAACTGTGATAATGTACTATAAGGGTGCGTTCACACTTGTCATGTTTGGGTCGATTAAAACGAACCTTGGTGCGATTGCTCAGTTAGTGCGGTTCGTTTGAACATATGTGAACGCTAAAAAGATGGGTCTCGGTCCGCTTCCAAACGAACTCTGGTGCGGTTCCATTGATATATGAACACAACACGGACCAAAGACATGAAAACAAACCAAAAACAGGACGTGATGTCACGAGATGCGACGCTACAAGTCAGCTGATTTGACGACGTGGGAAGATCGGTGTATCCAAAATGAGTCGAGGGCAAACGTGGAGCAACGAGGAGGTGAAGTTTCTGTTTCTGCGTACAACGGAGGAAATCCTGCTGCTGTTTTGAATGTTTTGAACATTTTATGAGCTCTTCGTGAGTTCTCAGCTGGTAAAAATAAAGCATATGTACACGCATAAAATGATGGTGTTTAATCCAGAACACAGCATTGTTTTGAATGTTCGGTAAGCGAGCTCCGTCGCGAAATATACGTCATAAAAGCCGACCAATCAGGTCGTGACCGTATCTCTATGCCTTTGGTTCGGTAACTTAAGGTTCGCTGTTAAAAATGCCAGTGTGAACGCTAAGCGGACCAGGACTATATGTTTTGTTTTGGTTTTTTGGACCAAACGAACCGAACTACAAGTGTGAACGCAGCCTAAGTGCATTTGATATCATCAGAATCGGTATAAACCAAGGAAGGTGATGGCACTGAGAATTAAACTGTAAAAAGCCTTATATCTGTTGAATGCTCAGTGGCACTGTCTTTAAACTTCTCGGGTACTTTCAGGACATTCTGTCAATGACCCCTACCAATCTTTGAGCCAAATTATCAAAGCGTTTAAAAAAAAAATTCAGTTGATTTTCTGAAAAAAAATTCTAAAGTTATGAGCAAAAATAGTTTTGTGATCACATGACCCGTAGGTGGTGCTGTTGGCAACTTTCTCATGCAGATCATGGTGCTTAAAGTAGTCTAAGGCCCTGTCCACAGGCACACAGGTATTTTCAAAACTGCAGCTTTTTCTTTCCGGTTCGGCCGTTCGTCCACACGCAATATAGTGTCCGATCACTCGAACGAACTTTTTTTTTATTAACTCCTGCCATGGTGAAGATTTTTAGAAACTCCAGTTGCTGTGCTGTCGTGTAAGTGGTGAAACCGGAGATCATGGTAATAACCTTTTTTCCAGGCTTCTGATTGGCCAACATGGTTTTATGGTTAGGGTTATATCGCCACCTGTTGGTTTGGTCTTGACAGCGCTTTAGAGCGTTTCTTTGCTCTTTTTTAATGCGGATGATTTTTTTTGTTTGTTTGTTTAAATAAACAAAGGATGGAAAAACTCAGTTTATAAAAATATCCATGTACATGTGGACTAGGCCTAATTTGTGCTCAAAGAGCTCCAGACTGTCCACCTCTTAAAGTCTCAAACAATCCTGTGGGAACGCTGACGCGGTTAGCTTGGCAATGGTGAACTATATTAAAAACAATCACGAGTCTCACATTCAGAGTGCCATTTGTTTTTTTGTCCCCCCCCCCCACCTGCGAGTTATCTAGCAGGTTGGACTGGACTTCTCCACTTAGACATGCCTGGTTAAACTGTTCAGGAGGAAATGCACCTCCAGTTGGGTTACTTGAAGCTGCCTGTGCATATAACTTACACGTGTACATGCTTTGCCTATAAAGAACATCTTAGACATCTCTATCTCTAGCAGTTGCTTGACCTTGCTTCCATGTCATCCATCTGTAGATCTACAGCCACATTCTTCCCGCAGCAGGGACGGAGACACCAGAGCAGATGCTTGTGCCTTGGCTCAGTTCAACCCAGTATTCGCTGCCAAATTCCCACTTCTCCATCCTCTCATTAACTTTGAAGCAGCTTATATAACCAATAACAATGTCTGTTTTCTTTCTTTTTAAATAATGAGTGGATAGAATTTAGCATCATAGGTGCTGCTGCTGCCATAAACATTAATTACAATCGTTGCATGTCTTTCTAACACACTGCATATCGTTTGCTGTAAAGTGATGGTTCACCCAAAAAATTACATTTTTATCATCACCTGTATGCATTTATTTCCTGTATGAAAATGTTTCATTTTTTTTTGTCCATACAATAAAACGTTAATGGGGTCCAGTGTTGTTTTGGAAAATGTAAAAAAAAAAAAAAAAAAAAAAGGAAAAAAAGTGAAAATATCAATATTTAAAGTGTACCCCTTTAAATTAAAGGGGTAATTAACTGCATTTAAAAAAAAAAAAAATGTTTCTTGGTACATTTATGTTAGTAGGGTTTTTACATCAAAAATATAATTTAGAAATAATAATAATATAAAAAAAAAAGTCTACCTTGATTTAAGCCCTCTGATTTGAACGCTTAGTTAAAGGGGTCATGAACTGCCTTTTTTTAATTTTATAATATTCTTTGAGATCAACTTATGTTAGCAAGATTTTTACATAAAAAAAACAAACATTTAATTTAGAATTAATAGGTTATTTTCTATTCTGTTTTTGACCCTCTCTTTGAAACACTCCGTTTTGATAGGCGTGCCGCATTCAAGACTTGGAAGTAACTGCCCACTGCTATGATTGGGTAACAGTATTGCATATTAAAATAATTTTCAACGTCCTCACGACACGTGTGGAATTGTTTTGAAAACCTCCGATGTTTGCCATACATGTCGGAGCCAGAGTCTAAACCCGAATCAGAAGACGAAACTACCAAGGACACTCCAGTCTGCGACAGCTTGGTAATCATCTTTATTTATATTTATTCATTATGTATTTGTGAGGTAATATTGTATTATATTACATTTATATTAGTGTTGAAACGAAGACGCTATAGAAAAATGTTTATCTTTTTGCGTAGTTGAAACATTTATGCGTATTACGCATGGTTTTTACATTATTACACATGATTGTGACAAAGTATTTGGAGTTATAGTTGATATGATAACTTGCAGTGTTTTATGTAAAGTAACAATGAATGAATGTACCATCTTTTGTCACACTATCATTCTTATATTCATCATTCATCATAAAGTGGGTACATATCAAACGATCTGTAACAAAGCAATAGAAACGCATGGTAAAATCATTGTTACTCGCATTACTGTCGGATCCAATATAGTCGGCATTATCTTTTAGTTTCTCTGAAAAACCTGCGTCGAACTGTGCCTTGTTTAAAAATGAATCCGCTGTAAAATTAAGAGAACAGTGTTTTTACTGACACTATCTGGAACTTTATTAAAAAATAAAGTTAATAAAAAACAAAGGCAAAGGTTTCCCCACAACTTGGCACTCCAAAATGTCTTGTAATCGTCTCTGTCATTTTTGTTGTTTCCCGTATTTATTACCACATGACATGCGTGAATTGGGCGGGTCTAAAGAGGCCATGATGTTGATTCGTCTTTCGTCACACTATTACATCATACTGAGACAAAATCCGAAACGAGTCTGTTTGGGATCTTGGTTTCAATAAAAGTTGTTTTTGGGCTAACGAGGAAGGATTGAGTTCTGAAACTTTCAGAATCTTTTTATTGTACAAAGACGTTTTATACGTCGAAAAATCATTTGATTTCCAAATTCATGACCCCTTTAAATAAGCATTCTGTTGTAGTTGTAGTTCTTTTGTCTGTCCATAAAATGCGCAAGTGGGCAATGATAAAGAATTGAGGATATACTCATGGTGAAGTTGCTGTTTTTCTTCACTTAGGGGTTAAAAGAAGTTCAAAATATGACATTTCTTTCTTTACTTTTTTCTTTTTGAAGAGGTTTTTCACCTAAGGCTGGAGATATAACTAAATATGTGTCTTTTTTCAGATTTTGATATTCAATATATTTTTCAATATATATATCAAAACATTGCTTAGTGTGCTCTCAATGTTGACTGTTCATTTGTTTGTTCTACTTTCGCCTAAATACAATTCAATGTTAGCTAGTATTAGTGTTGGGCGGTAAACCGGCTCATACGGTAAACCGGTTTCAATTTTGAGACTATATGTATTTTTCAAAAACTGCCTTTTTTTTTTTTTAGCTGAAACAGCTGCTGTATCTGTTCAATGGTAATGAAGTGCTGTTAGAGTGTATTAACTGCATTCCCTTCTTACACTAATGGAAACAACGTTATAACACAACGATAAACTAACTCTCTTTAATACTGCAAATACCATGTAGAGTCATATGAGAAAACATGGATGAAATCACGGATTTCAGTCACAAGAACTTCCTGTGTAAAGCGTAACGTCACAGAATTTGGCAATTTTTGGATGAATGAATGAAAAGTAGAGCTGTACGGTGAATCAGATATCGATACGGACTAGTGTCTGTGAATGTTAAAGCTAAAAACGCCTGTAGTCTGTATGAAGGAGCGCCGCAGATGATTTCAGAGTCTGCTGTTCATGAACTTCATCTGCAGAGCGGCTCTTACAGTCGCTTTATGAACATTTCACCGTTTCATTTGATAAAACTATTGTCACTTTTTGTATCATATACACAAGAAGTCAAGGTCTTCATGATCCTGTCAAAATAAAAGTTCGGTATAAGTTGTAATAACAGAAATATCACTATTGTATAATAGAGTGTACTTCGATTAATAGAGATAATAATAGTAATACACAAATTACAGAAATTGCACAATGATAATGTAGCCTACTTATTATTATTATTATTATTATTAATAATAAGTAAATAATTAAATTTATTTGATTGTAAGCAAATTTGTTTAAAAAAAAATTGTTAGCTTTTTTTTTATTTTTTATTATTTTTTATTTGCCCTTACAATGTTTATATAATATATATTGCCTGCACTCCTGACAGTAAAAAATGCCAAAATAAAGGCCCAGTGGGAAAAAAAAAAACGTGATTTACTGTGAAACCGCCAGATTTTTGGTCAAACTGCCCACCAAGTACACATAATTGTACACATAATTGTACACATAATTGATAAAATGGAAACTTTTAAACTTAAGTTCATAACACTACAGTTGATTGGCCAACTGTGAATGATTATCTCTAAATACGCACACATCAGCTGAATAAATGACCTGGACTGCATTTTGCAAACGCATTATAAGCATAATTAGTCGAAAGTGACCACAGGTGTTACAGTGCTTTTGGGAAACGCAGCTCTGGCCAGTATATTTCTATATCACTAGTTAACATTAGTAGTACAATCAGTGCACAAACACAAACAACAGCCTCTTTACTCTTAGCATTACCGTCTATATCATATCCAGATAGATATTTGTATTTAGATTGACATTGAATGTAGTCCTGAATATTTTTTTTTTTTTTTTGCATTTGGACTATTTACTTACATGACCAAGGCGTTTTGGGGCCTGAAACTTTTGAAAACGGCTTCAAAGTGCAAGTTTTTGAAAAATATACTGTTGTTGTCTCCGCGAATTTGTGAAAACAGTGACGTCATGCGTATTACATTATCGGATCAGAGTGTTTGCTTACAAATTAACATCGCCAACTACTGGCCTGGCATGAATGATGCAGCGTTTTAATCATTTTCGCGGATCCATGTGAATCGTTTTGACAACGTTGTCGCCTGTACGTTTGAAAAACTTTACGCTTTTAGTCCAATCACAAAAAAATCCATGCTAACTTTCTAAATTTGCCAGTCACAGTCTAAGAAAAAAAATAGACTTTGACTCTTATACATTTTTTCTTTTTGTGTGTGCAGTCTGTTCATGTCTTTAAGAAAGTGTTTTTGAAAATGGCATGAATTAGGAGGCAGATATCTGCATGGAGCCATTATAACAGCCACCGTCTGCATCTTCCTGTCCTTGAAGGAGAGGGTGGGCGATTGGTTTAATATTTGATGCTGCTGTTCAAACACTCGACTCTGCCTTATGCTCTTTTGCATCACAATTTTGTGCGTTGCTTTGTTCCTTATCGGGACGCTTGATGTTGGCTTGGTTCAGGTGGGACAGTAAAATGTCAGTGCTTCTACTCTTTTAGTGTTTTATTGGCCATGCACACACTGATGGATGAACGGTCGAGCTTTAATCGCTTTCGTGTGAAAAGAAAATAGATGTTAAAGCAACAGTGGGTGGGGAATGTTCACATGGATGTGTTTTTGCTTTAGAACAGATAGCAGAGCACAATTTGTTTGAAAGTAGGTTTGTTTTGCACAGCTACTCAGTGTATTTGACCTGTTTTGCACAAAATATGTTTTTTTTTACAATACATATATTAAGTAGTTTTATAAATAAGAGTGCCTTACACTATTATGCTCATTTTTACGAATGACATTTATTCGTTAGCTGCTTAGTCAGATACTGTGTGGACAGAAGTATTGGGACAAACCTCTAAATTATTGAATTCAGATGTTTCGATCAGAACCGCTGCCACATTTTGTATAAAATCAAACACTAAGCCATGCAGTCTGCATTTACAACAAAAATAGGTCATTGTACAGAGCTCAGTGAATTCCAGCATTGTTCTGTGATTGGATGCCACCATAGGATGCAGACTTCATGCCTGATAGATTTTCCACAGTCAACTGTAAATGAAACTGAAAAATGAACTGTATTTGAAAGTGGGAGCGTTTAGGAACGGCCACAAAGTGGAAAACCACGTAAAGTCGCATTCCGTAGCTGAAGAGTTTCAAACTTTCACAGGCATTTGGGTCAATGACAAATAAAGCTTAAAAATAGGCATCACATCAATTTTGAAAAGACTTTTTAAAAATCCCTTTTTTTGGAATGGGGAACAATGTGTTTAAACAAGTTTGAATTGTTAAATACCATTTCAAAGCGTTTAAATTCGTTTTGGTGGTATAACCAAATATATGTAAATATATAAATACATTCCTAGTTTTTATCATTTTTGCATTCCCGTGCCCAAGGTATTTTGTATCTTTAGCGCTCGATTTTACTTTTAAAGACAGAAAAACATCTATACAAATAAATGCATTGAGTACAATAACTATTAACAATCTAGCTTTCAGTTCACTTTGACCTATTATTTGTTGTTTTAAATCAAGAATTGATATGGTTGTACCACCTGACAACATTAATAATGACAGTTATTAATTAATAATAATCAGAATATGCTGATTACTGGATTCCCCCAACCCCCCCATTTTAAATTACATATAAAATTCAAATACAAGTGTTTATGTCAATTGAAGTAAAAGTAGTAAACGGATCAAAAACAGTTACATGATGTCACATTCGGAACGTAGGAACTGGAAAAGGCTGCAGTGCGATAGATTGGTTAGATACACTGAGTGTAATCGATTGTAATTGAGTAACAACAAAGACATTTTGTATCGATACAAAAAGAATACCTGCATATCATATCTGTAATGACATCTATAACTATACTGTTGACCTTTCTCTTACCCCTTAAAGCGGTAATTCTTAAAGTGTGGTCGCCATCGCCCCCTAGTGGTCCGCGAAAAGATGACCTAAACTAGGCAAGCTCTTAACCCGCACCGGATCACGGGCGGGGGGGTTGGCGTCAGTGTGTTTTAATAACGAAAAAATGGATCATATCATTGCATTTGTGTTTGAATAATTCTTTTTTTGACTTGAAACAGTTGCATATTAAACTTAAATTTAGTTTATCCTTCCTATTTTGTTGTTTGTGGGGGGCGTGTTAGAGTGGGATTCTGTTAGGTTAAGTGGTCCTTGGGCTGAAAAAGTTTGAGAAACACTGCCTTAAAGGGATAGTTCACCCAAAAATGAAAATTGTCTCACCCTCATGTTGTTCCAAACCTGTATGAGTTTCAAAACAAAAGATATTTTGAAGAATGTTGGTTAGCAGACAGTTGACTGTAGCCACTGACTTCCATAGTATTTTTTTTCTCCCGCTTTGGAATTATTTTAGGTATATTTATGATATAAAGTGATACATGTCATCAATTTATCAAATGACATCATTAGAGTTATTAGGAAGAATTACAGAATATACTTGGACGATAGATAGTGATATGGATTCATTTTCGTTGCGCAGTCGTCCTTCACACAATGGCGCATTGAAGATTGATTTCATACTTTTAATTGAATTGATTTATTTTAACAAAAAATGCACCTTGGAAAAATAGTGTGCAAATGAATTTGTTGTTCATCAAACCTTGACCAACAGCAAAACAGATTTTCACTCCCTGATTTTTTTTATTTTTTTTTTGTTGGAAATTTAGGGCTCATTCATAATGGTGTTCTAAATGCGGCAGGATTGATCCCATATAGCTAAAGCAAATGAATGTTTGTTGGAATTTCTGAATCATAAGTGTGGAGCAAGAGTAAAATTTCGCCCAATACTTGAAATCATGTGATGAAATTGAAGCTTTGCTATCCTTATGTGAGCGTTGAATGTACCCTCGGAAATACTAGAGAAAACAATAGAGTAAAATCTAAACATTTAGAAAAAACAAAACTAAAAACACCGTTTAATATTTTGCCGCATTCAGAAATCAATGACTTTAAGGTAATGTTGGCTCATTTGTGTTATCCTATCTATCACTATTTGCCACATTTGTGATTTTGATTGTTTGCAATTAATAAGTAACTTGGATATAAGATAAAACTTTCATTGTTTTTGATGTGTACGCACCACTAACATAGTTTTCTATTAAATTACATTATATTGGTCCCAAAACAAATATTTGTCTGATGTATTTGTCCAAAAAACCTCAATGAAGTTGGGAAATACCCTAAAATATATGTAAATAATCACAGATTCATTAAAGACCAGATGGAAATCAGCTGTAGAGGATTTTTAGGTGAGATTTTCAATTAATTCATTAATGTAGGCCCCGAGGTAAAATATTCAGTGACTGAGGTTAGCAACAATTGTATTAAATGGTATATTACAATCATAACATAACCTACTGACAAGAGAATGTGAGTATCCGGTGTGCGGAGTTGTCCTAGACGTGACGCGCTTCTTGTCCGGTGTGCGACCACCTTTAGATGCTGACGTGGCATAAAACAGCTGTCCAATCCTGTTCCTGGAGATCTACCTTTCTGCAAAGTTCAGCTCAAACCCTCTCCAGGAACAGGATTGGGCACCACTGGCCTAAAACAACCAAATAAATAAAAATGAAATGTAAAATGCTGCCTTAATGTTAATTTTACTGTTGGGGTTTTGTCTTAAATCTCATCTTCGTGTCCCCTTCACAGTGCCCTTAAAGACAGTCGCTTTCCCCCCATGACGAGGGACGAGCTGCCGCGCCTCTTCTGCTCAGTGTCTCTGCTCACCAACTTTGAGGATGTTGGTGATTACTTAGACTGGGAGGTAAGAGCACAGAACCAATTACTTAATTATTAATAAGCTATTAATACTTGGGTGCTCCTCTGTATATTATCATTTATTCACAAAAATAATAACTAAACAAACATAAACTTAATGTATACTTTAGTTTTTTTGCTTACTAATGAAGCCAGTAACTGATAATTCACAGCTAATTATGGCTAATACCAGTAACCAACAATTTTCTCTATAACTCAATTCCTTTTACTTTATAACTTAATGTACTCAATTTTCCTTTTTTTTTCCTTTCTTTTTTTTTTTTTTGCACAAGTCGCTATTGGCTAATACATTTTTTCTTTTGCTCACCTGCATATGCAAGAAATATAAAAAAAAAAAAAAAAAAAAAAAATATATATATATATATATATATATATATATATATATATATATATAATATATTGCATACTGAAAATAATAAATTGATTATTGAAATGTGATATGCAAAATGGCGATGCATTTGTTTTAAATTTAAAATTAATTTAAATTAAATGTTTTACAGAAATTATATACGTTTAACATGTTCAAATAAATATTTTTGCAAAATTATCATTTAAATCTTATTTTTCTTAATTGCATTTACACTCGCAGTTAAGACACTTGCGATTGGATTTTCATTAAATGTCCTGCAATGAATGTAGCAAAATTTAACGTGGATTTTAAAATGCATTCCGAGCAGATCTCGTCCCCGCCAGGTGTTCCAAACATGGCGGCGAAAGAGCTTTAAATAGTGAGCCATTTACAGGCAGATGAAGTCGAGCAAGAACCGATAAAGTCAGTGTTCCTGAAGATTATGCGCATCCGTCATTGAACCAGAACATTATTAAAAGCAGAGATGTTTGTGGTTAGTACGCCTCGCCTGCTGTTCACTGCTATTCACCGAATAATTTACGATTCATCACTACGTTCCAAAGCATAATATCATACATTTTTACTAGATTACATTTCATAAAAACGTGTCGTTCCTCGTTCACGAATCGAACTCATTTCTGATTATTTTCAAATAACCTGTTAAACTGGTTCACAAATTGCACTGAACGATTAATTTGTGAATTGGACTCGATCTGATCGCATCTGTTCTCGAATCAACAACTACGTGATTCAGGTGAATCGTCAGAGCGAGTCACAAGTCTGACTCAAAATGAGACCAGAACGGGAGATCATTGGAGCTTGAGTGCGTGCACGACTGATGGTGCAAAAAGTACGTTACTGATGTTGAATTTTAGGATTTAAGCCATGACTGTCAGTGACGGTATTATAAATGAAATCTACTGTAAAAGAGCGAGCTGATTAAGCCCGTTGTATGAAATGCATGAATTTGGAAATGTCCACATTCAACAATCTAAAAGTGGTAGATTTTAGCTCAAAAAATATGCCTGCGTATCTTCCCACACATTTTCATATAAAACTAGTATGTTTGCACAGCGTTCATCTTAAAATGCGAACACATTTTGTCCCATTTTTCCTTTTGTCTGTTTTTATATTGATTTATATATTGTTTTTATATATATATATATTGTCAGCACACATTAACACACTTTTTGTTTTTCCTCATTTAAATAGACCTGCTATATAGTATATTTTGTTGTTTTCACTTTTTTGCACACTTGAATTATCAGTAATAGTTATCAGTGTATGACAAGTTTTGGTAATAAAATTAAATGTTTTCTTACTTGCAGATCAACACATTAATTGTCTGCTTAAATGGTTAGTTCACCCAAAAATGAAAATTTATTTCTCACCTTTGTGGTTCTACACCGGTAAGACCTTTGTTCATCACAAATGAAGATATTTTTGATCAAATCCGATGGTTCAGTGAGTCTTTATTGACAGCAAGACAATTCACTCTTTCAAACACCCAAAAAGATACTAAAACATATTTAAAACAGGTCATGTGACTACAGTGGTTCAACCTTAATATTATAAAGCGACGAGAATAATTTTTGCGCACCAAAAAAGTAAAATAACGACTTTTCAACAATATCTAGTGATGCCCAATTTCAAAACACTGTTTCGAAGCTTTACGCATGTTTTGTTTCGAATCAGTGATTCGGTTTGCGTATCAAATTTCCAAAACCATGTGAATTATTGAAATCACGAAACACTTTTGATGTAACGAAGCCTTGTTTACTGAAATCACGAGATTTTTCCCACTCCGAACTACTGATTCGAAACTAACAATATCTAGTGATGGGCGATATCAAAACAACATGAAGCTTTACGAATCTTTTGTTTCGAATCAGTTGTCTTTTTTTTGCCGCACAAATACTATTCTCGTCATTTTATAATATTAAGGTTGAACCACTGTAGTCACATGACCTGTTTTAAATATGTTTTTCTGTTCATCTGAAAGTGTTCATTATCTTGCTGTCAATAGAGACTCACTGAACCATCGGATTTCATCAAAATTATGTACTAATTATTATATTATACAAAATTTATTTGTGTTCTGAAGATGAACGAAGGTCTTACGGGTGTAGAACGACATGAGGGAGAGAAATTAATGACAGAAATGACATTTTTGGGTGAATTAACCCTTTAATGATCTACTTGAGAAGTTCCGTTAGTCGGCCTGAGCGTATTTCACACTGGCCATTGGGCAGTCCTTATATCTGAGTCCTGCTTCTGTACTTTTACTTCTTGAAAAGGACGACTTAATATTTTTATTGGAGTATTATTTTAAGGTATCTGTACTTTTACTGAAGTACTTGATTTGTGTACTTCGTCCACCACTGCTAAACAGCCGGGAAATAAAGACACTAAGTGCGGCAGAACTAACAGAACAGACTCCTGAGGGCAGCAAATAGGAAGCCAAATACGCTTCAGTGGTTCAACACAATTCTTTATGTGGGAGCCTGTCCTCCATGATAATTAGCCAAAGATGCCTTTCCATTGCAATCATACCTGCCATAGGATGACTGATTGTGCGAGCTGTGTGCTTCATCGCTCTAAATGACAGATCATTTGCTTATATAAGCTCATTGACTGCCTCAGGAGTGAAGATGCTTCCTAGTCTTTATGAACGTCGGGCTGTAATACATCCAGAGCAGCACCTGGCTGACCAGTCGCCATATAACAGTTATGAGTAGCAACGTGGTCCTGTATGACTTAGATGGCGTCGTTGGACGTGATTTCCAGGTCGGAGCAGAAGACTGCGAGAGATCTATTTAACGCTGTGCTTTACCTAATTGCATAATCAAAAATGGTAAAAAAGATTATCTTACAGTTACTACTGGGCTACTTAAAATATAATAAGCAACTTCTTAGGTTTACCATTTATCATTTCTTCCTCCGACATTGCTGCTTATCTTTTTTTAATTGCAATCGACTTGGGCGATATAATGCTACTCGTAAATCGCCGATATCTCCCAACTCTACATTTAATGTGTTTGAATATAATGACAGAGGCAGATTTTTTTCAGCAGTTATCATCATTCATCTTACTCATAGTAATGATAATGATAAAGGTTATACTAATAAAATAAATTTTTCCTCATTTTATATCAAATTACACAGGGAATGCAAACAGTGAACTATATGCAAACCTGTAATAATTAAGTATAACTATCCTCAGACTTAATGGAAACCTGAACATATGTAGTTTATGAAGGCCCATACATGGTGGTGTCTAAGAATTAAACTATATATCTATATATATATATATATATATATATATATATATATATATATATATATATCAGTTCAGCATCCCAATTGAATATGAATATTGAAAGGTAAGCTCCGATCTCATTATGAAATAAATGTTTTGTCTAAAACACATTGGCCACAGTTGATGTCATTCTTTTATTCAATACGTTTTGCAACCTGAGAAAACGGTTCTGAGTCTTCTCCTATAATGCCTTGGAGAACATCTGACAAGAGATCAGAGACCATTCCTTCATACAGACATCCATGTTGATACTCTAATCTTCAGTTTTTCTGTTCTGAGTTCTGGTCAGGACTGGGACGGCCATGGCAGAACCTCAGTTTTGTGCTCAGCGAGTTTGTTTCGGATCATTGTCCTGATGGAAGATCCAAACAAGGCCTGTTATAAGATGTCTAGCAGAGAATTTTTTTTTTTTTTTATCTGTTGGTATTTGATTGAATCCATGACGCCATGTATGTGAAGGTGTCCAACAGGCCCACATCATTAAAGATCCAGCAGTTTAATCATACACATACTTCTATCCCTGTGTGCACCAAAGCCGTCTGGTGGGTTTGCTGCCAAAAAGTTTTTTCTTTTAAGGTTCATCTGACCACAGAACTGTATTTTAGGGTTTTACTCATTGTGATGGATGATTAAGGGAATTTGGCTTAAAAGGGAAGCCATGGCTGGACAATTTAATTTTCCTAGTCACCCTGTTTTGCTAAAAATTCTAAACATAAAGTGGAATATACTTTAAGATATATTTAAACTCATAGTAATATCTAGGGGTAACCATAATTGTGGCCAACATGTATTAGAGAAAAACATTTTATTGATTTATTTATTTTTTGCCCTACTTTCATTTGTTTTACTTGTTGAAAGGTTAGATTTGTGATTTTTTTTTTTTAATGAAAGAACAAAAGGATCTACAGATTTATTTATTTTTTGACAAACAGTACAGATTTATTTTTATAGCCTTATTTGATCATATTTGCCAAGGCTACGATGATTCTGACCACTTCTGAATGGCAGAAGGCCGTGTGGGTTTTCGTCTTGACGTCTGGACCATTTTTTATATTTAATTTTTTCTGAAAACAAACTATGTACATAAACAAAATGCTAGCAGAAAATTTCAGAGTTTTAATGGCATTTCCTTCCCATCTACCAATGAACTAATTACAACAGTTGTCACATACCTGGTTTGAAGGGTCGGTGTCATACTGTATATATGAATACATAAATTTAAAAAAATAATAATAATAAATTTAATAAATAATAAATAAAATAAATAAAAAAAAACAATAAAAATCTTTGTTGCACTTTTTTGTTTTTGCGGTACATCTACTTACCTAAGAAAGTACTGGTTAATATATGGTAACTACATGGGTTAAGGTTACGATTAGGGGCCAGTTATTGTAATTAATATAATAAGTACATAGTATGTACATGGGGAACAGGACTGTGAAATAAAGTGCTACCAAAATCAGTCATATAAAAGAAACTTTATTAATAAACACTATACTTGCTGCATTCTTGTTTTCTGAAGCGTTTTAGCTAAAGTAAACTTTTTTTGCTGCTTACCTGCAACTGTTTTTTATTGTCAAAATAAGCGCGTCTTCTGCAGCTCTTATAGCGCTTCATGTCTTTAGTGGGGGAGAGAAACGGTACACACGAAGCTGAAACGGCTTATATTAAGAATGGTTGGCTCTAGATAAATATTAGAGTAAATAACGCAGAATGATCATTACCATAAACGATCCTGAGCGCTTGTGGTGTGAGTTTTGACGCCTTTCTGACTTAAAGTGTAGAAACGATAATACAGTGTTACGGTTGTCATTTTGTCTCGTGGTCGTGTTGGAACCAAGCAGGGGACCAGAACCAGACCGTGGTCCTCTATTTGAGAAAAAAAAACTCTTACTCCTCTCCTCCTCAAGATGCAACAACATCTCCTGGGGGGTCAAAAATGACCCGGAGCCTAAAAATTTACTTTTTTTTTTGTGATAAAATATTTTATTAAATTTATGCAGGTTTTTTGTTGTTGTTGTTTTTGTTTCATTTACTTCTAAATGCTACTATTTTAATTGATCGCACATTTATAAGTCCAATTCTAGTGAAACCGTCAATAATAAAACATGCGTGCAGTCATTGAGCGTCTCTGCTGACCTCTGGTGGAAAACAATGACATTAAACTGTAGTTTATATATTTTTATACCTATATTTTCTCTTATCGAGTTTCTATATATAGAAAAGAGACAGGAATATGGGAACAACTACAATTTGAAACTTGAATATGCTTTTTATGCATTCAAATATTTATTTTTTATTTTCAATATTGTATTTCTATGTGTGAGTGCTGTACATGTGTGGATTATGCCATCCATATTACAAATGAAAAAATTCCCCTTCAGGTGAAAAAGACCCAAGGAGAGGAGTATGAAAGGTTGACTTCTGCCTTCAACAGTAGTCAACCATCTACAGAAACATATAAATATTAACAAATTTCATCATGCTGTTTAGTCTTCCAGTCTTTCTTGAAATAAGCTCATGCATGAGAATGTCTAAATATTGACTTGTTTCTTTATTTGGTACTAATTATTTTGTACAATATTAATAAAATTAGTGATACTATTTTTCGTTCGACATCCTTCGTAAAGACTAGTATAAAGTCCACCTTTGGTTAGTCTTTTCAAGCTGGGATTCCCCTCAGACTGCACTGCAGCTCAGTGTGAAACTCACAACACCTTCAGAGATGAAACGCTTTCAAGATCTGCTTACATGCGCACAAAAGCGCTCGGCTCTCAGCCTCCAGTTTTGATGAATGGTCTGGGCACTGCAGCTCAGTGGCACGCACCCCACCCCACCCCTCATGGTCAGTTTTATGGAAAAAACTGCTTTTGCGGTGTTTTTCCTCACTGTCATCTGACCGAGACTCCTCTAAACTTGGCTTGCAGACATCTAACAGCTGACAGTCTAACCTTAGTGATAAATACTGAGATCAAAAATCTTATTCGAAATCAGAACGTGAAAAATCTTTAGAATTTTTACTCGGACGTTTAGAAAACTAATCTTGTCCGAATTGTTACAGCTCCAAACCTAATATTAAAGAAAAATAAAGTTATTACCATTCCCCTTATCTAAAAACTAAAATAGCATGAGAGTTTGATAGAATGTCACTAATCCTCTTGCCTGCTCATTCTTTTCCCATCGGTTCGCGAAACCTCTTGTTTAGATCATACAAATTAGAACCGAAGTCAGTTCTGCTGACGTTCCATGTGCATTTGTACCTTTTGTCAACAGTGACCCAGTTCAGAGCTAGACTTGTGTTTACACATCAAACCCAGAGGCGAAGTAGAAGTCAAGTGTAGCAGCTTCTTTAGGAATCTCTCATTAGTGGTGTTCGGTAATGCAAGCGTCACTATTGCTCAACTCACTATTGCAGACAAGACTGGCTGAAAAGCACATTTACATGCACAAAAATATCCTGTAACTATAATTTAGGTATAACCAAACCAGAAATGTAAATAAGAAGCACTAAAGCATACGTTATGTGAAGTAGAATTAACTTTCACACATTTAGAATTGGTATATTTCTGTAAAATTGTGGCAAAATCTGCTTGTCACACAAGTGACAGCTTTCCATCTTTTTACTTTGTGAAATCAGTCATCGAAAATGACTTTTCTTTGTGAGTGGATGAGTGGAATCCAAGGTTACACTTCATTTTAAGGTGTCTTTGTTACACTGTTATTATGCATTTAAGTAATATTAAGTAACTACATGTACCTACTATAGGTTTAGGATTGGGGTTTGGTTTGGTTCAGGGTTAGTTGTATGTAATTATGCAAAATTTATAGTTATTACTATAGTAACTACATGTAACACATGTAACAATGACACTGTAAAATAAAGTGTTACCGAATCCAATTTGACATTTTACAGTACATGCACTTACATGTACGTGCACTACACTTACCTTAGAAAGTACTGGGTAATATTCAGTAACTACATGGGTTAGGTTTAGGGGTAGGTTCAGGGTTCGTACCAAGTTACCCAGTTATTGTAATTACTATAATAAATGGGGAACAGGACTGTAAAATAAAGTGCTACTGATGGTGCAGAGTCATGTTAAATCATAATCGTAAGATTTATTATCGCATGATTTATTTAAATGGTTGTTAAAAGTAGGCGATATGACCAAAAACCTTTTGAGTTATTTATTTATAGATAGCTATATATAAAGTATGTTTTGTTGAAAGCAAGGTTGCTATGATATCAAAATACCAATAAAAATTCACTATTCGTAACACCAATTTCGATACCACAGCCGAATCGTAGGCTTACTAATATGTCAAAAATAGGACAAATACACTAGAAAAAGACAATGTTTGAGTTTTCATACAAGTGTATCTAACAGAAAAGTATTTATCCTACTACAGAAAATGAATAATCAAAGTAAGCAAAAGTCACGATACAAGGGCGTTGTTAGGCATGACGCGACGCGGTTACCACACAATACAAATATTAAAGCCAAAAATATGCATCAATGCTACTTTCATAAAGTAAAATCCATAAATGCCTTCTTTCCGCCGGAAAAAATAGTCCTTGACCATGGACGGCAACTGAAGTTACATTATTAGGCCATTAGATGGCGGCAAAGACTGTCTTGATGAGTGTGTCAGTCAGTAGTGAGGACTTTTACTTTGAAAACACGGAGCAAGACGCATGACAAATGCTTTCAGTCTTGGGAAAACCCATTAACGGTTAAAAGACCAAGATGTTGCAGCGGACATTTAAAAAGATTATTTTATTATGAACATAGGACTGATTTGAAGGAAAATGCTAAATCTGAATGCAGGTAATAAACTCGATCTCTTTCTCATAATACTACATAATACAGTAAACCTCAATGAACAATATCAATTGAGAACAAACACTAGTGTGCGTTGCCAAGAGTTGCTGAACCGTTGGGTGAAACGGTCCGTGTTTTATCACGAATGAAACACAGCTATTGACCAATCAGAATCAAGGACAAGAACTAACCGTTTTATAATAACGCAGTATAGTCTTCAAAGTATAAATTAAACTTGCTTTGATTCTTACTAAAGCTTCAAAAGTTATTCAGTTACTCGTTTTCTTTTGTTGTTCGATTAACTTGAATGGGTCATTAAACGCTAAACTACATTTTCTGAGATGTCGTGTGTGTTGCGCATCATATAAGACGATAATACCAGAAAATGTTCCTAGTTAATTTTAAGCTTTCTTGTGCTCTTTTCATCTTCTGGGTTTAAAATGGTCAACGTTTTCTGATGACTCATCGTTGTCTTGTGACTTACAGATGATTTTTTTTCCCCCACTCAACAAGCTATCTTAGCATTTTTATGTCATTGTCAGAACCAAAGTAACAGTATTGATCAGTTACATGGAGATCAAACCGAAAAAAGAAAGATTTTTCAAAATGTCTTTATTTCTCAGGTGGGTGTTCACGGCATTAGGATAGAATTTTTTAATGAAAAAGGATCAAAGCGCACCGCCACCTACCTGCCAGAGGTTGCGAAGGAGCAAGGTGAGGAAAAAGTACACTTGCCTGAGTTTTATCTGTCTTCAGTTACAATATAACAGCAGAAACAAGATGAAGAATAGGCCACAAGGTAACACTCAGTCAGTATGAAAAAACCGGATTGAATTTGTTCTCTCTCCTTAGGATGGGACCACATTCAGACCATAGATTCCTTACTTCGAAAGGGAGGTTACAAAGCTCCCATCACAAATGACTTCAGGAAGACTATTAAATTGACCAGGTGAGAGAATTACCTTTTCTAAACGATTTTTGATCACTATTTATAAGTGAATCTTTTAGTACTTGTGTCCAACAGTACAAGCGTTTAACACAGGATGTCATAGACGGCAGATTTAGAAGGTTTTTATTTTTCATTTGTATTTTCTTGTTTGGTAATCCTGAACGGATCTGTATGGTAGTTATGTGCCATCCGTAGCCTTCGAGGTCCACTTCGAGTTTAGCTCCAACCTTGATCTAGCAACCCTGAAGATCTTTATTAGCTTGTCCGGGTTAAAGCTAAACTATGCTGGATCTCGAGGGTCAGAGTTGAGAACCCCTACTTTTGAACCATCTTTTTTACATCTCCATGTGGTCTGCAATGTTTTCCATGCGCGCTTTGGTGTGCACAGGAGCTCTGAATGAAACTATCAGGTGTCCTTTTGGGAGAAAAACACCGAAATTTACCCTGAAAAAAGCTGGCTGAAAGTCAGAGTTGTCCTCAAACTTAAAGCAGAACTTGGTAAAAATCTTCATTTCAAGCCTCTCAAATCTTTTTTTGTTTCTTTAATGTATATTATACAAAAAAATGGTATCCACTTTTCTTAAACAGATCCTGTTTTATTATGAGTCTGACAAGAAATGGTCAAGCTTTCGAATGAGACCAGAATTATGTTTTGTAGACTAAAGGGTTCATGAACTGTAGACATTTCATTTTGGGCATGACACAGCGTGCATAAATGATAAATTGAATATAGATTAATCCTTAAAACTGCAAAAGTTATCCAGTCAACAGCAGTGAGTGATTTTCTTTTGTTCTTTGATTGACGTTGACACGGACAGCAGCAGGTTTTTTAGGCTGCTGTCACTTTAAGACCTGACGCACATGACCCGGTTCTGACACGCATCCTATTTTCTTTGAGTTCATTTAACACTTTTGAACTCATTTAAGACTGCTTGACACAATGGGAATTTAGATGTAATTTTATTTTTGTCCATTCAAACGCGAAAGAGAACTCAGTGTGGCACTGGGGCGCTGTCTGACGCAGCATTTTGTGTGCCCGTTTCCAGTTCACAGACAGAATGACAACAATAAGACATGGATGATAGATAAGTAAATAAAAAATATATAAAAGTACGCAAAAGACAAAATGTGCATGTACAGATGTTATATGCAATAATGAAAGAAAATGAGAGAGTTATGATATGTGAAATAGTATAAATAGTGTTGGAGAGAACATTTAACTGTTCATGAGGTAGATGGCCTGGGGAAAGAAACTTTTCTTGTGCCTGGCTGTTTGGGTGCGGAGTACAGTTCTTGGAGAGCGGGAAAGGCAGTACTGATAATTAGGGTTGGGTACCGAAACCCCTATATAACCGGTATGTACCGGATCGAATCAGAATACGAAGGTCGGTGCCTCATTTCGGTGCCACTTAAATGCCTGAAGTGATTGAAATATTTGTCCTCTGGTGTTTGACACGGACGTAAGAAACATCAGATTCATCAACACGCCTGATCGCTAGTTAAATTTAAATACTGCTTTCATGGGGTGTCAGAATGCTCGGAAAAATTATGAATGAAAAAACTCACGTGAACGTCGGAAAGCTTTGATGATACAAATCACAGTTCGTCGGGAAATGAGACCATCCGACACCATCTGAGAGAGTTTTCTCCTGTGCAGGACATGCAATAATTCAGGAGAGGTGTCATATTATGCCAGAGAAGGCAAATATGGTCATATTTCTGCAAAACAATTATTACAATTATAACAATGAATTATTATTATTTTTATTGTAGTTGAGCTAGTTGGCTTAGGTTTTACTGTTGTTGTGTTTTGTATTTACTTATATATTCATGTATACTTTAAACTTTTAATATATTGTTCAATTTAAAGAACTTTTTTTGTCCAATAAAAAGGTATTCTTGACTGAGTCATCCACCATCATTTTGTGGCTTTTTTTTTTAAAGTGTCGGTTCAGGCACCGTTTTGGCACCGGTACCGTTTTAAAAGTATCGATTTGGCACCGGTATCGAAAAAAACCCAACCGATACCCAACCCTACTGATAATTCTCTTAGCAGTCCAAACTGTTCGTTCTAGTCTTCTGAGGTTTGATTTGTTAGCTGAACCAAATCAGACGGTTGAGTAGAACTGTTAGCAGCTCCTGTGGCAGGTTGAACTTCCTCAGTTGGTGAAGGAAGCACAACCTCTGCTGGGCCTTTGTCACAATGAAGTCTGTGATTGTCCCACTTAAAGTCCTGGAACTTGAATGATTCCCCGGCTGCTCAGAATGGTAAGGGCAATTTCTGGGAGTGATGGGGTGTTCCTCCTGGAGTCCAACAGCGGTTTCTCAAGTGACTTCATGACCACAGATGTTGAAGCAACGGGCCTGTAATCATTCAGTCCTGTGATCTTGGGTTTCTTTGAGGAAAAAGAGACGTGGCCGTTATAAAACTGCACCATCAACACGAGCCGTTTGTGCTTGGACCACGACAATTGCCGCTTGCGGCTAGTTTTGATATGGGTTTGTAAGTAAGTTCACTTAAAGAGTTAGTTCATCCAAAAATGAAAATTCTGTCTTTAATTCCTCTCCCTCATGTCGTTCCACACCTGTAAGACCTTCGTTCATCTTTTGAACACACATGAAGATATTTTTGATGAAATCCGATAGACTGCAACACTATTACCACTTTCAGGGCCCAGAAAGATAGCAAAGACATCATTAAAGTAGTCCATGTGACAGCATTAGTTCAAACTTAATGTTATGAAGCGATGAGAATACTTTGGCAGTGGCTATTTACAGTAAGTGAAAATAGCAGTATTTTCATAGCGATAGATTCTATTTACACCATGTAAAAGTGTCAGTTCTTTGCAATAAGAGTAAATAGTAGCCTAGTTAGATGCCATCTATAGTCTACTTTATATTGGCAGATACTAATTGCTCTTCAGTATTTTTGTACGTTAATAGGATGCAATAATATCAGAGTGTAAATGATTATATTATAAAATGCTGCCTTATTGGGAGAATAAAAATCCCCCCTACAGCTTCCCTTAATCCTAGCCAATAAACACTTTTAATATTATTAAACACTCTTTCGCAGTTTATTTCCACTTTTAGAACGTTATTTTCATTTTTATTGAAAATAAATTCGAGTTCGGTAAAAGGCGGATTCGGACCCGCGTCGATCGCGTTAAAAGCCAAGTCTGCGAGCTTAATTCGCTTCTGCTGCGCCACTGAAGATGCCGAATTCTTTTTTTAAACTTGAGTGGCCCATCCAGACGTTGGTGGGCGGAGCTAGTGTAAATAGCATTTGCAGACAAGGCAAGCTATTTGCATGTAGTGTAAATACACTCCGGAATACTTTTTGTGCTCAAAAACCAAAATAAAATAACAATTTCTTCTCTTCAACGTCAGTCTCCTACGCTGTTGACGTTGTAAACACAGTGCAGGGCTTCAGTGTTCTACGTCAGAACGCCGGCTCAGTATCGGCGGACTCCTGCTTCAGCATCACCCGCACGCATTGTTCTGCTCACGTGTACACCATCGGCCAATGCTGAACACTGAAGCCCTGCACTGTGTTTACAACGTCAACAGCGTAGGAGAGAAGAAATTGTTGAATAAAGTCGTTATTTTTGATGCACAAAGTGTATTCTCATTACTTCATAATATTAAGGTTGTACCACTGTAGTCACATGGAGTACTTTAATGATGTCTTGAGTACCTTTCTGGACCTTGAATGTGGTAGTTGTGTATCGGAGGCCAGATAGCTCTCTGATTTCATCAAAAATATCTTCATTTGTGTTCTGAAGATGAACGAAGGTCTTACGGGTGTAGAACCACATGAGGGAGAGGAATTAATGACTGAAGTTTCATTTTTGGGTGAATTAACCCTTTAAGTTAAAAGGTTCATTTTAATGTTCTGTAATTGTTAATAAATTATAAAAAGTTTAGGACTGGCTTTCAATTTTATTGTAATGTTGAGTAGCTATAATTACAACGACAAACTGAAAAACAAAAAAAAATCCATTTAATTGACGCATGAGTGATTCATTCATAGTACGCAGTAAAAATGCCACTAAACGAAACCTTTAAAATATCAAAAATTCTGTTTCCAGTTTAATTGGGAGATTTAATGTTATTACATATAGTGTTGCTGTGATTAATCTCTGTTCTGTAATAATGTTAGTTAATAACAGAAATTTATTCATTTAATAATAAAAATAATTTCTGGTACCTTGCTTTGGTGCTCGACAGACTCTGTTCTCATTCAGTTTTATTGCATGGAAAAGAGAAAAATGTTAAATTTCTCCTTTTGTGTTCCACAGAGGAAAGTTAATGTTTGAAACATGAAGGTGATTGATTATGTCATTTCCAAGACTTTGATTTTTACGGTCATCACAGGCCTGTGTCGCCAACGCTATTTTGCCGCTGTTTTGACTCTCTCCCCATTTTTCACCCCTCTTTCAGGTACCGTAGTGAAAAGATGACAATGAGCTACGCAGAATACATCGCCCACCGCCAGCATCATCACTACCAGAACGGCATCGGGCACCCTCTCCCTCCATACAACCATTATTCCTGACAGCGAGCCGCATGACCAGTCACTGGACCTCTCTGCGGACATCTTCCCAGGAGAGCCCGCCTCCTCGTGGTCTAGCTATCTGTACTACTGTACCATTTTATGATGATAGTTTCCGTTGCCATGTCGACAGTCAGATGGAGGCATGGCAGCGGGTGCAAATAAGCATTAGGTGATTATAAAGCGAAAAAATTCATTTTGTCATTTTTATTATTTGTATTAATTTAGTTTTTGCAGCATATATATATATACATATATATATAAATATATCTCGACCCCCCCCCCTTTTATTATTTTTTGTTGATTCAACAAATTTCCTAATCAGGTTTCTCAGTCTGTGGATGGAAATAAGTCATATTAAATGATGGGCTAGTTTTGAAGATAGTATACTTTTATCTCTGCTTCATTCGGCGCATTTTTTTTTTTCCCCTTTTATTGTTTATCGGTTTGACTTTTTATCATGTAGGCAACCACAGGGTTTAAGGGATGTTCTTTCCTCTCTGTGTAATTCCTCTGAATATTTTCCTTTTATGAGGGGTGATTTTCTGTTTTCTTTTTTGTTTTGTGTAGTTGTTGTAGGGTTAGGCAGTGTGAGGCCGAGTTAGGAACTAGTTAAGTCTTGTTTGTTTTTTCCTGTCGACTCAAACTCGTCAGATAATCGAAACCACTATAATAAATTCGCCGTTGGGGATACCGGAATATTAATATGCCGTAATATAAAGGTCTCTTAGCGTTATTGGTGTTAATTTGAATTGAATTTACTTTGATAAACAGTCAGTTAACCCTTTTTTGTGTAGATTTCCTACACTTATTAATCTGTTAGTAGTTAATCTCTCGTTTGATTTCTCATGTCGTGTTGTTAGTGTTGTTCGTGAGATCGCAAGTCTGAAGACGTTTAAAGTCGGAGATTCAAATTAGTTAAAGGGACAGTTCACCCAAACATGAACACGGTCGTCATTGGCTAAAGATATTTTGAAGAGTACGGGTAACCAAACAGGCCCTTTGACTTCCATAGTATGGAGAAAAATAATCTGCGGCCCATCAACTGTTTGGTTACCAACGTTTTTCAAAATGTCTTTTGTGTTCAACAGAAATTCATAGAGGTTTGGAACAGCTTGAGGGCGAGTAAACGATGACAGAAAGTTCATTTTTGGGTGAACTGTCCCTTTAAGGTGAATTTGGCTCTCGACTGACCTCATGGCCAGAAAGCTGTCTGAATTTGTCTGTTTTGTTTTGCTCCTATTTTGTCACACAGAGAGGAAAACCTTTTGAGAGACCAAGGTCAAACGACAGGGACGAGCTTAAAAAAAGCCATACTTTTTTCTTTTTTAACGCGGGCTGTGGCAGGGTGGTTGCTCTAAATGGCCGTTTTTAATTCATTTTCCTCCTGGCGCGGGAATCTTCACTTGACTCTCAGGAGGATGCTTCGGATGCTACTCATTTTTTTTGTTTTGTTTTGTTTTTAATGATCTGGTCTTATGGATAAATGTTCATTTCTGTCTCGCATGGTCGTTCATTGAGAAGATCATTGAGCAGATGCTAGCGTGGCGACATCGGTTTGTGTCGGTTTGTGGTTATAACTGTCTCGGCGTATCGTCTCATCTGTAGATGCAGTGAATTAGCTTTCGAGTTTTTTTTGACTGACTCAGAAAGGAAAAGTGGTAGAGGTTCTTTTGAAAGCCAGAAAACTATTTCCTGTCATTTGTTTTCATATGCAAAATGTTAAGGGCTTTTGGGGTTCCATCCACAGTCATAATCCAGATCACTATAACCTAAAAAAACCGAATAAAAAACAACCCGATTTCAGTTGTGTTGCCTTAAAATGGTCATGACATGGACCGGCAAATGATGCCCAGAGTGCTCAACCAGATTATTTCGGCCATTATTTTGGTTTTTGGTCTGTTTGCCAACTTTTTTTTGTTTTAATATATCGAGGCCCTCCACTGCCCAGTTTTTGAAGCGATAATTTGCTGAGCTAAATCCTATCGGTGGTGACACGCTTATGGCGTCGCAGTCTCTAACAACCCTTTAAATATCTCCCCTTTACTGCCTCCGTTATTGTTTTATGGTTGGACAATCAGGGCCTCATTTTTGGTCCATCAAAACAGCACAAACTGAACTACGTTTTATTTATTTTTTTTGCTGCAAAACCAAGTCTTTGCATTTAAGAAAATTCGATGTATACAAAATTGCAATACATTCGTTGCATGAATAGGAGGCCTCCTGTTAAACATGGCATGCTTGTTTCACTGCTATATAGATATGAGAAAACAGACTATATAAAATGGTGCTATTGGACCTCATGTTGGGGGTGGTCGCAGTAAATGTGACTGGTCATGCGGACTCATCGATCATATCAGACTTTTTATTATCCTCAATATATGCAGATCTGTTTTACAGGTGTTTTTTTTCCTACCAGTGTAACAAAATCTCCTGCAGGTTTGAAAGGACAAGTAGTGACGAGTCTAACCCCATCTTTCCCTCATGGCCTGGGGGACGCGGGCATACGCTTACATCATCCGTCATAGATGTGCACATTTACGCAATACGCAGTTACCCCGGAGTTTCGCGTTCATTTACGTGGCCGTTTTGAACGGCGGCCGAAGCGATACCGACGTTTGTTCGGATATATCCTCGGTTCATTTTGTCGCAATCGATGAAAGGCGTTTGGTTTCTTTCATAATGCTCTATGTATATGTCTATACATTAAGGTTTTGAAAAGTATTCTGTGATTCCTAGTGTACTTTGGGGACAATCCCTGGCACATTTGAACACTGTAGAAGCTCACGGCACCTGTCCTACAGTCACATCGCTCAAAGACGACGAGTCGGAAGTTCATGAGTCGTTACGATGTCCTTCGTTTTCTGTAACTTTTAACACCACTGGGACTAGTGTTTGGTATGTATAGCTAAAGCTCATTTTAGGCATAAACGTTGGGTTGTCGCACCTACATACGAGCTTCACATTTACTGTTAAAACCATAGTCATTTGGAAGTTAGGCTCATGTTACCTTTGTGTGTTCAACCGAACCAAAGATGCCTCCAGCCATGTCCAAATGCTGCTCTACAGACCTGCCTTCCTGTCCTTCCAAAAACCTTCCCTGCAAGAGAAATGTCTTTTTCGTTTTTTGTGTATTTCCTTTTTTTCTTTCTTTTGTACAATTTCTAATATTGTTTTAGGTTTTTAGCTACCTAAGTTCAATGAATTTTCATTGTAGCTGTTTCTGAAACCTTGCACGGTGTCTACGACCGTAATACTAGGTTGCACTTTTTTTTATTTTGTTTTCATCATTGTTATTATTATCTATTTTTGTAAAGAAAGAAAACCCCATAGCGTGCCTCTTAGATTTATGGGTTTCTTAATGTGTTTTTTTTTTCCTAAGACCAGCAGTTATACTTTATACAAAAGATGAGCTAATCCTTATTTTTAAATGCCATTTAAGGAGAAAAATAAAAAAAAGCCTTTTTTCTTTACTCTGGACCCAGTAGCTGCACTGGCATACAATCGCACTGATAGATATAGGGGGGAAAAATACTATAAATAATAATAATAATAATGATGATGATGATGATAAAAAATAAATGTAAGAACTATAATAAACTTGTTTAAAAACTTTTTTGTAAAAAAAAAAGTTAAAAAAGTAAACATAATGACTGTTTTTGTACATCAAGTTAATTCTTTTCAAAAAAAAAAATATTTTGGACCTAGTTTCTAATTATTATTTTAGTGGTTTTCTATGTTCTGGAACTTTGAGAAGATGAGTTTTGGACGTGCCCTTCGATGATTGACATCTTGCAGTGTTGTCATTGCGGGCACTGGGGTTGCCTGGTGTAGCCCCCTATGCCCACCACTTTGTTTTATTTCTGTTTTGAGTTTGAACTATCTCTTGCTTTAGGAACTTGAAATTGCTGAAGTAACGACTTGGTGAAAAAAAAAAAGAAAAAGAAAAAAAAAGAAACAAAGAAAAACACAACTCCCCTGTAGAACTAGATCCTTTACCCCATTGAATTGCTGTTAGAGTGACGAGACTTGAAATGGGCATTTATTATGAATATGATAGTATGGCTCCAAAAAAAAGACAAAAATTACAAAATCTACAAAAAAAAATAAACATGTGTTGGGTTGGGGGGTTGGGAGGGGGTGACAAATAGATGGGTTAGATGTGGGTATGTGAGCTATGGCTGTGGCAATGATAATGTAGTTTTAAAACATTATTGTTATTACCTTTTAAATCATTTATCCAATAAAAAATCTGAAAGAACAAGCATTGCGTGCCTTTATTCCGTTTTCTACTCGGTTAAATGATCACCTAGCACTGAACCTTTTCAATCTGGTTTCAGAATAGGGCATAGTACTGAAACCACTTTTGTGACGATTGGCTGATTTCTGTTCGACTTTGACACCATTGGCCATTCTGTTCTACTGGACAGGCTTCATAATTGGCTGGGTCTTTATGAGATCGTATTCAGTTGGTTTCAGTATTTTATTTAACCAATCGTGCCCAGTTTGTTAGCTTGAGTAATCACAAATCTGATGCCGTGTTCAACAGGGAGTTCCTCAGGGTTCAGTGCTGGGCCCAATTTTATTTAACACATACTTGCTTCTTCTTGGGCAGAGAATCAGGAAATACCGATGATAGGCAGATGATACTCAGATTTACATCACCTTTACCCCTGATGTCCATTGCTCATTAATAAATTTGTGTAGTTGACTAGAAGAGATCAGTATTTGGATGCAGAATAAATTCCTGAAGCTGAAAACTGATTTGATGCAGATTCAGTGGCGGCTACTCGTCAAGTAGCCAATCGGATCAGTTTGGTTGTTGATTCCAGCATGGTAATTCCCACTTCACAGGTGCAGATCTTGGGAGTTATTTTTGACTTTTACACAGTTAACATTTGAGGCACACAGATCTCTAAAACTGCTTTTTACCATCTTCGAAACATTGCTAGACTTTTTCCTATATATATACATATATATATATATTGAATTAAAACTCTAATTTTAACATACAGGTGCATCTCAGTAAATTAGAATGTTATGGAAAAGTTCATTTATTTCAATAATTCAACTCAAATTGTGAAACTTGTGTATTAAATAAAT
Source organism: Zacco platypus (assembly GCA_038088235.1). Classification (NCBI taxonomy): domain Eukaryota; kingdom Metazoa; phylum Chordata; class Actinopteri; order Cypriniformes; family Xenocyprididae; genus Zacco; species Zacco platypus. The sequence continues at coordinate 23,606,421 of CM076070.1, forward strand.
TTAAGTTTTTGGTTCTTTTAATTGTGATGATTTTGGCTCACATTTAATAAAACCCCACCACCAATTTACTATCTCAACAAATTAGAATACTTTTATAAGACCAATTTAAAAAAAAAAAAAAAAAAACATTTTTAGTGAATTGTTGCCTTCTGGAAAGTATGTTCATTTACTTGGTAGCGGCTCCTTTTGCTTAAATTAATGCCTCAATTTGGCAGATAATGCAGAAAAATGGAGCTCAGTTTGTGGCTCTGCTGAGGTGGTCTTTTTGGTCTCTTGTTTCTCATTTTCCTCTTGACATAGATTCTCTATGGGGTTTAGGTTTGGTGAGTTTGCTGGCCAGTCAAGCACACCAACACCATGGTCATTTAACCAACTGTTGGTGCTTTCCGCAGTGTGGGCAGGAGCCAAATCCTGCTGGAAAATGAAATCAGTATCTTCAAAAAGCTGGCCAGCAGAAGGAAGCATGAAGTGCTCCAAAATTTCTTGGTAAAGAGGTGAAGTGACTTTGGTTTTCAAAAAACACCTGCAGATGACATTGCACCCCAAATCATCACAGACTGTGGAAACTTAACACTGGACTTCAAGCAACTTGAGCTTCTCCACCCTTCCTCCAGACTCTAGGACCTTGGTTTCCAAATGAAATATAAAACTTGCGCTCATCTGAAAAGAGGACTTTGGGCCACTGGGCAACAGTCCAGTTCTTCTCCTCCTTAGCCCAGGTAAGACACCTCACGTTGTCTGTGGTTCAGGAGTGGCTTAACAAGAGGAATGACAACTGTAGCCAAATTCCTTGACACGTTTGTGTGTGGTGTCTCTTGATGCCTTGACCCCAGCCTCAGTCCATTCCTTGTGAAGTTCACCCAAGTTCTTGAATCGATTTTGCTTGATAATCCTCATAAGGCTGCGGTTCTCTCTGTTGGTTGTGCATATTTTTCTCCTTCCACTCAACTTTCTGTTAACACGCTTGGAAACAGCACTCTGTGAACAGCCAGCTTCTTTGGCAATGAATGTTTGTGGCTTACCCTCCTTGTGAAGAGAGTCAATGATTGTCTTCTGGACAACTGTCAGATCAGCAGTCTTCCCCGTGATTGTGCAGCCTAGTGAACCAAACTGAGAGACCATTTTGAAAGCTCAGGAAACCTTTGCAGGTGTTTTGAGTTGATTGGCTGGGTTTTTTTCTACACAGACTGAAGTAGTTTATTTAATACACAAATTTCACAATTTGAGTTGAATTACTAAAATAAATGAACTTTTCCACAACATTTGTATTTTTATTGAGATATGATCTGTATAAGGCACTACATAGGACAGCACCAGAATACCTTTGTGATCTTGTTAGTTCCCATCATGCTCTCTCTGTTCTGCTAACCCTTTACTACTTCAACCTTCATGTAAATCAAGACCACAGTGGTGGAAAGAGCTTTTTCATTCAAAGCCCCCAGACTATGTGCTTCCTCCCACTGTCAGAAATGCTCCAACGTTGACACACTCTAAAGAGTTAATAAAGACGCATTTATTTAAGGCTGCTTTTAATTGGTGTTTGTATTGTCCTTGTTTGTTTTAACTGTAGCACTTTGGGTTTAAGAAAAGTGCATTACAAATAAAATGCATTATTTATGCTTCACAGAAGAACTTTTGATGTACAGATGAGAAACCACGACAATCCTCATGGATGCTACACATTGGAGAAGACCTTTAATATAGACCATATTTCATAAAAACATATGTACAAAATTGAGATCAGAACTAAGGTTTCCCTTTCAGTCAAGTTACATACATTAAAATGAAAGCGATCCCATAATTCATTAGACTGCAATCAGTATTTCTTTACAGTATCTCAACAGCCACAAACTGCTTCCCAAACTTAGATTTTACGTTCGGATCTTTGACGTGGAAATGACGGAATACACTTCAAGTGCTGAGCAGTTTTTGGGACCAATAGAACCTCCTAATGGTCAGTTCCAATTTCTTTTGGCTACATTTGGTTTATTTCAAACCTTTTTTTTTTTTTTTTTGTACATTGTTTTCATGGATAAGGTAAACACACAGTCATTCATGTACAGTATAAGGTAAACACTTTAATGCAGCCATGCTCAAGTTTAATCGATTTAGTTGTTTGTAAAATAAATTTCCGCTCAACTGAATCGAACCGTTAACTGTTTAGACTGTAAAAAATAAGCTTGAATCCTTAACTGGCCCCAGTAAGAAACATCTAAAGAACACCTGTGAGTTTAAAAAAAAAACAAAAAAAAAAAAAACTACCCTTGTCTATCTACAAACAGTCAATTCGCTATGATACAATGCTGCCATTTCCCTTCAGTAACATCAGAGTGTGGCTAATGGAATCAAATGGACACCTTCAGCTAATGGCTTCAGCTTAGAATGTAAGGTTCTGGCTATTTACATAACGGTATCAAAGAAAGATACTGCCAGGGGATTGAAAATGCCCTGGAAAATCTCCGAGACTTACAGTACCACCACATTTATGCTTTCTGTAACAGGTTAACAATAACAGTGTAATTTTGAGACAATCTTTTAAAACCGCACTACCAGGACACGAGGCGCGAGGAACTGCAGTGTTTGTAACTGTGCAATAGCTATTCAGCAGAGGAAAAGGATCTGGGTTGGCCCCATTTCACGGTTCGATGAGCGTAACTAAAGAAGGCAACACGAGAAGTAAGGTTACGTCTGTTGCGAGTTCACTGAATCTTCGTTTTGCTAAACATTCAAACTAAAAAGAAAAAAAAGGCAAGGTTAATGTTGCTCGAGTCCCGCAAAAACACAGGACGGGTGGAAAAACAATCTTTCGATCCAGCTTTGAGAAACCAGGTTTGGACCAAACGACAACAAATAGGAAAATAAAGGTATGTACTAAAGTTAGGCTTTTAGTTTTTTGTCCGTGTACGACTGCCGATAAAAACACTAGTCCAGCTTCTTGTTGCGTAGACGCGCTATGTCCAGTAAATAGCGGCACGTGGGAGCGGTGTGCTGCGAGAGGATGGTCAGAGCCTTGCCGTGCAGTAAAGTCAAGGCGGTCTGGTGGCCCGTCGCCCACACTCGGTACCATGGTCCATAAAAGGGGTCGGAGACAGCGGGACACAGCATGTTGTTCAAATTCACTTCCGTCAACTGGTGGAAAGCAAAATGCAAAGTTTGGTTAATATAGCGCCAGAGGTAAATAAGGCTCAAAACATATGGAAGTGCATGATTATTCCAGCTTGTAGAATTCATAATACATGAGTTGCATTTTCAAGACTGCCACAAGGGGGCGCTGTAGGCCTTTAATCGCACACCCACGTTTGAATAGCTTCAAGAGTAGCGTAAACTAACTTCCGCTCTAGCCTCTATCAGGATGTTAAGTAAGGCTAAATATTGTGAAATACTGACATATTTAAAAGTGAATTTTCCTATAAAAGTTAGCGAGCGTCCATTGACAATAATGCAGGTGGAAATGGTGTGATGTGATGTGGATTTGATATAAAGGTCTATAGTGAAACTAAATGTCCTAAATGAACCGTTTTCAATTTAGGTTTTAAATATGTCTATAAGAGTCGCCACCCCAAATCACAGGAACTGCTTTGTTCGCCCTCATTCTTAAGTGTGAATGATTGTAAATTCTTTAGGATTCCCAGGAAAAACAAGTTTGCCACAAAGAAAGGACGCATCTTCACAGAAGATCCTCTCCATTTCCACTAACAGAGGCGACGAGTACGGTTTGTATACCTTGAGGTGTCGCAAACGCACAGTTGAAAGTTCAACATTACACAATCCAGGGTAGTCGTGGCCTAGTGGTGAGGGAGTCGGGCTTGTAATCTGAAGGTTGCTGGTTCGATTCCCACGCTGGCAGGAATTGAAAGTGGGGATTGTGAATGAACAGCACTCTCTCCACCTTCGATACCATGACTAAAGTGCCCTTGAGCAAGACACCTGACCCCTAATTGCTCCCCTTGTAAGTCGCTTTGGATAAAAGCGTCTACTAAATGATGAAAAATGAAATGTTCAGGGTTAATCTGGAATTGTGTGAAATTGCTGTTATGCATAAATTTCTCGGTTGAACTCTTAAACTAAACTACAGTGGTTCAACCTTGATGTTATGAAGCGACAAGAATACTTTTTGTGTGCAAAAACAAAAAAATATTGATTTTATTCAACAATTTCTTCCCTTCTCTGTCATTTATGTTCTTGTCGCTTAACATTACGGTTGAACCACTGTAGCCCCGTGGACTATTTTAACAATGTCCTTACTACCTCTCTGGACCTTGAAAATTATGACAACAAGGTCTGGCTGGTATTAAATGACAGAAGTAGCCTCCATGGATGGGACTTGTTTGTTCAGCACATCCCACAGATGCTCGATTGGATTGAGATCTGGAGAATTTGGAGGCCAAATCAACACCTCAAACTCGTGCTCCTCAAACCATTCCTGAACCTTTTTGCTTTGTGGCAGGGTGGATTATCCTGCTGAAAGAGCCACAGACACCAGGGAATACCGTTTCCATGAAAGGGTGTACATGGTCTGCAACAAAGCTTAGGTAGGAGGAACGTGTCAAAGTAACATCCACATGGATGGCAGGACCCAAAGTTTCCTAGCAGAACATTGCCCAAAGCGTCACACTGCCTCCGCCGGCTCGCCTTCTTCCCATTGTGCTTCCTGGTGCCTCCTGGTGCCATGTGTTCCCCAGGTAAGTGACGCACACGCACCCGGCCGTCCACATGATGTAAAAGAAAACGTGATTCATGAGACCAGGACACCTTCTTCCATTGCTCCATGGTCCAGTTCTGATGCTCACGTCCCACTGTCCCACCGGTGGACAAGGTCAGCATGGACACCCTGACTGGTCTCAGCTCTTCAGCTCCATACACAACAAACACTGTGTTCGGACACCTTTCTATCGGAACCAGCGTTAACTTCTTGAGCAATTTGAGCTACAGGAGCTTGTCTGTTGGATCGGACCAGTCTTCGCTCCACACGTGCATCAATGAGCCTCGGCCGCCCGCGACCCTTCACCACCGTTCCTTCCTTGGACCACTTTCAATAGATACTGACCACTGCAGACGGGAACACCCCACAAGAGCTGCAGTTCTGGAGATGTTCTGACCCAGTCATCTAACCATCACAATTTGGCCCTTGTCAAACCTGCTCAAATCCTTACGCTCGCCCATTTTTCTTCTAACATCAACTTTGAGGACAAAATGTTCAGTTGCTGCCTAATATATCCCACCCACTAACAGTTGCGGTGAAGAAGAGATAATCAGTGTGATTCACTTCACCTGTTACGCCTGATCGGTGTATACATTATGTATAGTATGCATAATCTGTCATACATACAAAATACCAAGATGATCTACTACATTTATTAAAATGAACAGTATAAAACAGACTGTGTTGAATATTGATATTCCACTGAACTGACATATTTCTTGACTCGTCATTTGATTAAACTGCTAGAATATAACACAATATTGGATTAAAAATGCTAAATAACCACTTACTAAATTAAACACATAATGTGATGAGGTCATGTGACAATTTAGTGGAATGTTGTGGAATGTTTTTCAGTTAAAAACAGTGTATCGATGGAGTATTCAGTAAGTAGTTGAGCTAAAATTCCATATTTAACAGCCATAAGCTCTCTTATCGTTGAACGGCATAAATAAAGAGTAGAATACTGTTCTAAATTATGCAATAGCGTTTGATAGTCGTACCATTCCAAGGCCCTGGAGGAATAAAAAGTGGTAGAGGAAGAGGATTCCCGTGGACAGCAGCGCCCACCACATGTCACCGAGCGGCTCTGGCTTATACACACCTGGCAAACGAGACACACGACAGAGAGGTTAGAGATGCAGGTCAAGTTCAGATCTCTCCGAGTCAGAGTAGTATGTTTGTTTGGATGCTGGATCATTTATTTTCATGACCTGAAGGAATATTCTGGGTTCAGTACAAGTTAAGCTGTGCGGATAACATCTGTTACCACACAGAATTTCAACTTGTCCTTCAAAAAAAAGGATGACAGGGTAAGATGGTAATAAAACAGTTTTATTTTGAAGTTAAAGGGACAGTTCACCCCAAAATCAAAATTGATTTACTCACCCTCAAGCCATCCTTGATGCATATCACCATCTTCTGAACGCAATTGGACATATATTTAAAAAATTTTTTATAAAATCTTCCAAGCTTTATAATGGTTATGAATGGGGGGTGGGATTTTGAAGCCCCCAAAAAATGCATCCATCCATCATGAAACAATCTATACGGCCTTCTTTTGTAAGAAAAATATCCTTATTTAAAACTTTATGAACCAAAATAACTTCCGGCAGACGACCACACGCATCCTACGCAAGTCGGCTTGCGTCACAAGAGTAACCTCAAAAGCGATGCTTGACAGGATGTAGGACTAGCGTAAGCCAAGACGTCACATGTGATTCAAACAAATACGGCTGGGCAACAAACTCAAGCTCCTCTTCTCTTATAATTGAAATCCTCCGACATTTCTCTTTAAAAATTCTTGTTTTAGACTTCTAATTCGTGACTGGTGTTTTGTTTTGCTCTGTCCTCTGCGCTTCCATGTCATGCGTCATTTATAATAGCTAATAAAGTTTTAAATATGAATATTTTGCTTACAAAAACCATTCACTTCGCTTTGGAAGGGACATTAGGTCCAACCCTGGCATCATATGGATTACTTTTATGACGGATGGATGCATTTTTTTTGGGCTTCAAAATCTTGCCCCCATTATAAAGCTTGGAAAAGTCAGGATATTTTTTTTTAATGTAACTCCAATTGTGTTCGTCTGAAAGAAGACAGTCATATACACCTAGGATGGCTTGAGGACGAGTAAATCATGGATCATTTTCATTTTGGGGTGAACTATCCCTTTAATTCCCAGACAGAACTGGGCAAGAAGGTCTCCAGTGACAAGTTTTCATCATTTATTTTAATATTTATTAAAATTCAGGGAATTATTATATATTATTTTCATAAGTTACAAGTGCATATCAAATACATATACAATATTATTCATCATAACCTCCAGGTCAATATAGGAGAATCCTTGAATATCCCAATATAGGCCTGTATAGAATTATATAATGTAATTCAGATGAATCTCTTAGATTGGATAATTTGATACATCTATCATTATTCAACTAAATATTTAATGTAATTCTTTTAATTAATACCTTTTTCAAAAAAAAAAAATCACTGAAAATGTTTAGCAAAAATCAATGACACGGTTTTCATGAAAAAAAAAGAACTTAAATTTAAACTTAACTTCCCTTGATAATATATTAAATGATGAATTATCCTAAACTTATATCTAAATTATTTTACTCTGTTCAGTTTGGTGAGTTTTTCTCTGTATTCTGTTCTCTGTAAGGGAATATCCTCAATTACCCAAACGAATGAATGAATAAATAAAATCTAGACCTCATCTCTGTTTTCATTCAGTTCTTTTAAGCCCATGTGGAGCTGTAGTTGTCCTGTCTGAACATTAGGTGACACTACAGGTTTACTTGTTCCTCTCATATATCCTTTCTGACGTCAACATAGCTGTCATTTCAAAATTGCCCTATCAGTTACATTTACATTTATTCATTTAGCAGACGCTTTTATCCAAAGCAATCGATCTTAAGAGGCAATAAGCGAGAGAAATGTTCAGGATAGTCCAAACTACAATAAGAGAGGGATTAAAAAATAGTGAGAGCATAGACAAAGGAATACTAAAGGAGAATTTTTTTTTTTGGTGTTTGTGTTCATGAAAGATTTGAGTTCTCAGCTGTTTCTTGAAAACCGTAGCCAAGATCTGCAGTTGGTAGAGCTCTATAAATAACACACTGATTTCAAATGCATTTACATAGCTCATTTTTCTAACTGAAATGCACCGACAGGGAAGCTAAAATTACATTATGGTGGATAATGGAAGATATAATCATGTGGGGTCCAGGACTACTGTTTGACCCGACTTCAGAAACTCACCTCCTTTTCTGAAAAGGTAGACCGGCACAAGATAGAGCATGGAGTGTTGAATATAATAGATCTCCTTTTCAAATGGAAGCTGTGATGGGGCAAAAAAATATGTTACAGAGATCCTTGCATTCTAGTCTTATTTGTTTCATTATTACTACTGTATTATGCAATAAGCATTTGAACAAACAGCTCAACCATTAAAAATATTGTATCGATGCAAGCAGAGACGACAGGTGTCATCGTCACCTGGCGGCTCTAGGACAATTATATCAGACACTTCCTGCAACCATTAGGTGACCTTAGCCCACAATAGCTGCAAACATGTGATCAGAGTCCATCACCAAACATACAGAACCGATTTAACCTACAGTAGGCAGTCAACCAAAATACCCATCACCCCCACAAGGCAGCGGCAGTAAATACTCAAGTGAGGTGTCACAGTGAAGGAAGTGAGCTTACTTTTTACTGTACGCTGCCCAAAAGCTCTGAAGAACTTCATGAACACATAAAAACTATGAATAAAGTCTCTGGATAGTGTTGCTCGCTTCTATTTGAAGGGTTAGTTCACCCCAAAATGTAAATTTTGTCCTCATTTACTCACCCTCGTTGTCTCGTTCTTCTGTCGAAGATATTTTGAAGAATGTTGGTAACCAGACAGTTGATGGAAATACTTCTATAGTATTAGGGTCAAAAGTCAACCAACATTCTTCAAAATGTCTTCTTTTGTGCTCATACAGGTGTGGAAACACTTCAGGGTAAGTAATGACAATTTTCATTTTTGGGTGAACTCTAACTTTAAAGAGAAACATAAATCACACACATAAGCGGTGTCCGAAACCGCTCCCTATCCACTATATATGCCATTTTGTAGTGCTGTCCGAATTCTGAGTGAACGACTTCATTCCCTACATTCGTTCACTACTTTTACCCACAATCCTCTCTGATTTTGAGTGTACATTCGATGTACGCTCGTTAAAGCGCCGTTACCCAAAATCCAACACGATAAGACGATCGAGCGCGAAAGAAAAATAAATATGGCTGACGGCAATACGGGAAGCGGCAACTTCTACAAATGTAAGTGTCATTTTTTATTAATTAGAACATCTTTGTAAAGATATTTTGAAGCGAAATGACACAGGTTTATATCATAATATATATACTTATTATCATATGATAATTTGGTCGATTTTTCTCATATGTTAGTGAACTGTTGTACATTTATACTGTATTTCTTTACTATTATATTTTTTATAAACAAATGTGACAGTGTAGTGTTTTTGTTCTGTTATTATTAAATATAAATGTACTAAATAGCATGACACTGGTGTTTTTATTCTCTCTTTATTCTCAATAAACATGACAAATAAACAGTAATATACAATTCATTAAGCTAAACAGGACATATTACAGATGGGTATAGGAAATGTTAATGACGAAATTGTCTGGCGTGTGCTATTAACATCAGCGTCCGAATTCGCTCACTCGTTTTCACTCTTTGCTGATATAGTGCGCTCAACTGTCATGCACTATATAGGGGTTAGTGAACGAGTGGGCGGTTTCGAACACAGCTATACTCTTAAAGGGATAGTTCAAAATGAAAATTGTGTCACTTTCTCACCCTCATGTTGTTCCAAACCTGTACAAATTTCAATTTCTGTTTGGTTACCCATAGTTTTTAAAATATCTTCCTTTGTGTACAGCAGAAGAAAGAAATTCACACAGGTTTGGAACAACATGTGGGCGAGTAAATGATGACAGAATATTTATTTTTGGGTGAACTGTCCCTTTAAGAAAGCCGGTGGAAGATTACAAATTTGGAGGTATTCAAAAGGGACATTCAAGAGGCATGTTCCCAACTACAAAACGGCCTTGAAAACACTAACCGCGTTTCCATTTCCCTTTAAATTGCGCAACCTGAATTGAAAATACGCTCAATGGAAACGCGTCAATTTCACAAAAAAGTTGACGCTCGCATGAGGAGGTTTTTCAGGCAATTCGAAAAAGGAATTTCACAAAACTGCAATGAAAAGAGGGTCACATTTACAGGTCACCTGACGTATGTAAAAGTCGATCATTCTTTAAAGAGGGCGCGGTATGTTTGGACACATTAAACTCATGACAAAAGTATTACGGGAATACTGGATTCTAAACAACAAAGAAATGCCACAATTTGAATTTAACAAGACCTCGAAACGGAAACACCTCACATGTGGCCGCCCCAAACTATAAGGGGCTTCTTTGCCATAAATGCACGTGTACGTCTCCTTTGATTAAAAATAATGACTAGCGCAGTGGCTGAGATGTACGTAAAGCTACCAACATCTGTTGACATGATTTTTGCGAGAGGACAACAAAAAAAAAAGTGACTGAATTCAATGAATCAATGAATTTCTTCAACAATAAAACTGACAATCAGAAGGAATCTTAGCATCTCTGAAGATTTTGTCTCATAGCATCTCCAGCTAACATCATTTGATGCTATTGGACAGGAAGAGTGAACAAAACTTATTGCATGTATTCTAGATCCACTAAGCTATTTTTTGTACTTTTTCAATACCTGGGCAATAACCTGAACCGACCCCTACACCTAACCCATGAAGTTACCTTATGTCATCCAGTACTTTCTTAGATAAGTATGCATGTAAGTGCACGTACTGTAAAATAAAAGTGCAACCAAATGGTGTTACTTGCAATCTCAGAACATGTTCTGAACATTATTAACAAGGTGTGTTCTGGTGCGTTGTTGGCGTGTTGCTATTATTAACTCTTCACTTTGGGCATGTCCCAAAAACTTTCACGCTGGCAGTAATCAAACCCTTTTCAAGAAACCCCACTTTGACCAAGGAGAACAGATTCCTCAAATCTCCAGTTTATGTCTAAAAAAGTACCTTGTGCATTAAAACCAAAAGCCAATATGGCGCATACGTTTAAAAGACATACCTGACATCACCAGTTTGCTAATTGCATATGCGCACTAAAACATGACAATTGCAGTGTTTTTAAACACTATTATAATTTTAATTAAGTTACTTGGCATCTTTATTAGTAACTTTACATTATAATGAATTATTATACATTATTATTATTATTATGAATATACTCACCAGTCTAGTGTTGACCACTGGGAAGAGAAGAGCTAGGAGGGCTCCATTCAGCATGTGGACCTGAAGTCTTCAAAACAGAAAAGATTGTTTATAAAAATAAGTAAATAAATAATCACAGCAACACTATATCTAAAACAACACTACAGGACCACACAGTTCTAAATATCAACCAATCAAGGGAAAACAGGGACAAAGAAATATCATTAAACTAACAATATCAGAAATTTAACTCAAAATCTAAAGCTATGATAGGCCAGAAGCAGTACACAGAAATACTTCATTACAAAGAATCCTATTTATTTACTTAGACATATATACGGCTTGCCAGTAGGGTTGGGCAAAAAAGGAAAAAAAAGAAAAAACGATTAATCGTTTTTTAAAATGTAGTCGATTCGATATCGATTCTCAAAAGCCACAAATCCGTTTTTATTTCTACAAACATTAATCATACTTAGTCGACGCAAGTGTTTTTTTTTGTGCTATTTTCATGTCCAACGCCACGTTCTTTAAATAGCAAACGCACTAACGCCCATCTGTTCGCCCATGGGCGTGCTGGTCTGAAAACGAGGTGTGTTCTGGTGCGCTATTGGCGTGTTGCTATTCTGAGGAAACTGAAAACGACTGCGCCGTTGACCAACAAAAACGGCTCTAAAGTCAACGGCGCAGTATTTTACTTTGTTATTTAAAGTGCGTTTTTGTAATAGACGGGTGCACAACACAATTATTACACACACAGAGATGCGTGTGTTTAATAATTTAGGGTTCTTTCACAAACATGCCGAATATTAAAAATAAAAGAATTACAAAATGCCTTCATATCATTGCATGTATCAGAATTACTTATTTGAAGTAATGACGAATAAAATCGGCAAATTATTTGACCAACAGTGGCAATGCACATGTATTTAAACTGACTCATCTCATCATCTCTAGTGTTGAGTTCAATTCAGCTCCATTTGCTGGTCCAAAACAAGCCCCGCTATTACAAAAGGATCCCGAAGCAACAACGGCATTACTGTGCTCAAAGCCTCATTGGAAATGCAAGCTAACAGGCATGTGATGTCACGACCACTCGTTTACTTGCAAATACACACAATAATCTGTGATCTAGTAGAGTTTCCTGATGGTGTTTTGGTGATTAATGCTGAATTGCATTAACACTCACCCAAGCGTTGAAGGTCACAATCTATTTTGAAATGTTTAGCCACAGCAGTCACTAAAGAAGCAAATGTCTCCAACAGCAAAGCTACAGTTTTTCACATTAAAATGCAGAAAAGCACTGGGAAAGGGGGCTACAGTGAAGCTTATATGATCTATTTTGAAAGAAATCAATTTATAATGTGACTAATCCAAAATTCAGGTCATCTCTGAGCTTATTTATTATTTATTGTCATCTGGTGACATTACCAGTATGGCATGTCTCACATTCAGGACATTAGAAGCGTTTGTGAGGAATTTGGCATGTTAGTTATAATGGAAAGTAAAAATAGGGACATTAGCGCTGCTCGGTTTTATTATTTCTTATGTTTATGATGTGACATATGAATGTAATTACTCACTACTTGAGGTGACTCACTAAACATGGTGACATTAAAGGAATATTCTGGCTTAAATACAAGTTGGGCTCAATGGACAGTACAATTCTGACTATCACGTCAAGCCATGTTTATTTATATATCGCTTTATTCAACACTGATTGTTTCAAAGCATATTTACATTGTCTTCTATCCAAACACGATAAGATTCCAGCAACAAGGATTTTGTCTGTCCACACCAGACGTGACAAAACTAACCACAAATCACAGCCATTCTTCTCTTCATGAATGGATAAAGTCGAGTGAATAATCAAATTAATAAACCATTAGACCAATAGTCTATTCATGAATTCATTGTTTGCTTGCATCGAGTTCACGGTTTGAATGTCGTTCCTTTAATTTTCATGTATTTTTTAGATCTAGGGTAAGTCACTGTAATAATGTTGTGCACAATGAGATACCAATTTAATACACTAAACAAAATGACCTGAGCTTTCAGCCCTGATGTTATGGAAATGGATATTAATTTCAAAACTAAATTCCCCTGTCGCTCGGCACAAATCACTGGTTAGGAAAAAAAACTAACACTGTTATGGTACAGTAATACAAAAATAATCAATAGCTTGGTTTCGCGTGACGTCACGCTTCCACATCACGAGAGCGCGAAATTCAGACGGAGGGCAGGAAGTGAGTAGCTGAGGATCTGCCGTCTGAAAAATGCCAATGTTTTGTGTAGTTTACGGCTGCTCCAATCGTTCAAATCGAGAAAAAGGAAAGGGTTTTTATAGAGTACCGAAGAGTGTCACTCAGAGGTGAGAAGGTGTCAAAAGCTCACTGAGACAAGCCGTAAAAAGTGGATTTCCAACGTACGTCTGCGGTCGGGAGGAGCAGAGTCTGTTAATGCCCGTGTCTGCAGCGACCACTTCGTCGGAGGAATGTTAACGTAGCTAGCCAACGTGTTTTTTATGTCTGTGTTTATATAGCATTAGGTTGTCGTTAAATGCTCATTTACTTCGTAATGATTATTAAGTTAGCGGTAGTCTAATGTGGACTTCATTGGGGATTTTTAGGCTTTGGGTGACGTTGAGTCGGTAGATTGCGCTCCGACGGTCAACCTAGGTTAAACTAAGCCCAAATCAGAGGCGTCTGAGCAGAGGATGAAGCTCAAGGAAGACCAACAAAGACGGTTGGAATGTGCAGAGGATACGTTGGATCTCCAACAGACAGATGAGAGCCCGGATCTGACGCAGACAGCCGAAAGCTCCAGCTGACAACAACCCACGATCAGAGGGGATCAGTGGGAACACGGGTCACGTCCAACATATGTTCACTAATTCTTTGTATCTATTTCTTGAAACTGGTTCTAAATTCGTACAATACGGACTCTCCGCAACGGTTTCCTCCATAGACGTATTCGCCATTTTTACTTCCTGCCCTCCATCTGAAATCGCCCCGCCTTCGCGCGTCATCATAATCACGTGACTGAAACCCAGCTATTCTTTTGACTCATTCCTCTTTTTCTTGAATTGCAAATATATTGTATTGTATTCCAGATGCAACACAGTTATAGCACACTTGTGCCATAACATTGATTTTAAGACATGGGCGGAAGTACCGACGTCGTTGTTTTACCTTTTTTTGTAAAGGCCGTTTGCATGTTCGCTTTGTAGTCACTGATCGGTACTTTGCGTGACCTTTCCAACGTGACTACATAATGTGTGGAGCATCACAGAGCAGAGCAAGACAAGCATTTGTGGATAAAAGGTTTTTTTTTTTTCAGAAAATGGCCAATCGTTTCTCTAGATAGGACCCTTATTCCTTGTCTGGGAGGCTTTAAAGCTGCACTGAAACTGCAATTTGGACCTTCGATCCGTTGAACTCCAGTGAAGTTCACTATGTGGAGAAAAATCCTGGAATAATTCATATTCATGGTCTATTGTAGTAATTTTTTGCTTTTAAATGTACTTTTAATGTTCGATGGAAGGGTGAGTAGAACAATGTCATCTCGTTGAACCCAGTTTGAATGAACCTTTCGCTGATCGTTCACAGGACGTTACTCCCATAATTTGCGCAAAGCATCATGGGGCGTAGGGAAAAGGTGTTTCTTGACACCGCCAACCGCTGGCCTGGCATGCATAACAGTGTTTTTAGTAAGTTTCGTGTGAATGGTGAACATTCGGATGACATTGTCTGTACGCAAAAAACGTAAAAGAAAACTTTTAGCATATCTTTGCCGTGTAAACATGCCCTAAAAGCATAGACTGCTGCCACTACAGTAATCAATACATACTGGATTTCATTCTGACATGGCCAACTAATGAGTGTCCTAACATTCACAGAAAAAGGTGTTGAAAGTTTTAAAGGCTATTTTAAGAAGAGCACAGGTTTGAATTACTCATAAACTGGAGAGGCCAAACACTACAGAAGCTTCTAGACTCAAATTGCACAAGACCATGAATGAATGTGACAAAGAAAGCACACGGCTCTCTGCAGTGCGAGCTCTTTCTGAGTACTTACCTAAAGATAACCATGGCAGTTTTACAGGGGGGACATGCAAGCAGGAAGATCTGCAAAAGAGGAAGTGATAAAGCTCAATAACTGACTCTTTAACACAAAGCAGATATAAATAGATAAATGCAATCTTTGAACCATGGGCCAAGTTGAGCTTATCTAATCAGAACAAGCTTATTATCACATTTTCAGTGGCCGAGTGTTAATCACAGAGACGTTTGGCTACTGAAAAATGGATGCCTGAAGATGACGACACCATTTTGAACCAGTTCGGTGTCGGTTTCAAACCAACTTGGATTACGTGGCACTTTAATTCTATAAATTCTCTCAACATTTTTATTTTACTTAATCTCTATGTAGCAATGCAAACACACCAGTTCTAAACACAATTTTACTAAAACGGATCTAAAAATAAAATTTCATTAGTAACAGAGCCGTTTAAACAATCTTTTTTTTAGGAATTAAGTGAGATGTTTAATTTAGAAATTTCAGATAAATATTCAAAGAAATGTCAATGTTTAAAATCATAGAGACTTTTGTTGCTGTAAGGCGACTAACGATGGCTGTGAGATCCCAGATTGATATCCATTGACCAGCGCTGAGTAGGTTACTTTTAAAATGTATTTCACTACAGATTACAAAATACATACTTTAAAAAGTCATTTGTAATGCATTACGTTACATTACTCAAGTTTAGTAACTTCATCTAAATACTTTAGAATACTTTGGAATACTAATAAGTGTGGAACAAACACAAAAAAGGTCATTGCAAGTTTTTATCTCACAATTCTGACTTTTTCCCTCAGTATTGTGTGATATAAAGTTGCAATTGCGAGTTATAAAGACAGAATTATGAGATATAAACTCACAATATTGAGAAAAAAGTCAGAATTATGAGATATAAACTCACATACTAAATTCACAATTGCAATAAAAAAGTCAGTATTGCGAGTTTATATCTCCAAATTCTGACTTTATTACTTGCAATTGTGAGTTTAAATCTCACAATTCTGAGAAAAAGAAGTCATAATTGTGAAATGCAAATTCACAATTGTGAGGGGAAAAAAAACTAATTGTGAGAAAAAGTTGCAGTGACGAGTGAATTATAAAATGACTCACAAACAACTATCACAAAACATGAAAACAGTCGTGGATCATCAGGTCATGACAGGACAGTTCAGTTCACAGTTGGGCATTTTTTTATATATAAATTCAGTCATTTTGTCTTGTTCAGGACAGAACTAAATAAAAATAACAACATTTTTATGATCCTCTTAAAAGTATTAAAATGTTGATGAAACTTAACTCCACTTTTTCAGACGGTCAGAGTCAGAGAATCACCAATCGCTGTTTAAATGACATTAAAACTCAAAGTAATCACTTTGGTAATCTAAAACACTTTTCAGATGTAACTGTAATCTGATTACCACCCATTTAAAATGTCACTGTAATGAAATACAGCGACTCAAATTTTGTATTTTAAATACATAACTAAGTTAGTTGTATTTCGTTACTCCCCAACCCTGCATATCCATGTCCCTCTTTGGATATGGAGAGCAGTCTGGGAGGATGGCACAGGAAGGAAGGAAGTTGAAACCTGTCAGCAGATGTCATCATCCCAGGTGAGTCAAACTAGAGCACAGTCTGACGTCACCGCTTTGACTTTCTTGTGTGATACGCTCATCCTGAGATGGAGTGAACACGTTCGCTTACAGCAATACTGCAATTGAGATGATCATAAAACAACGTTTTTTTCCACTTCCTTTGAAAGTTCTCTAGCGCTTATTTAATTCAATGACTTGATTTGGAGATTTTCTGAAGGATATATGAATGGTGTTTGCCCACATAAAATGTGCTGATAATGCAAGGGTGTTTTGGAGTGTTTTCTATGAATGCCACAGTTTCATGAATGTCTCAAACTCCCCAACAGCTTTAAAGCAAAACGGGCCTTTATAATAAATAGTTATTTGAACTTCTCCCGATTACGTGTTTTCACTACATCTCACCATGTAACAGTGATGAATGCAACGTGTAATTTGTTCTGTTGACCACTAACTGTTGCCATCTGTTAGTTATGAATTTAAAAAAGGAAGTGTTGTGTTATTCCTCTGGACGTAAACCCTGAACTGAGTCACACCTAGATTAGTTAGGAAAGTATTTCATACAACTTATTAAGGCTGGGGTTTCAAAAAACTCTCTTTTATAAACCGATATCGCTTCTTAAATCCCAAGAATCGATTAGTGTTTCATGTTTTCAGTTGAGGAATGATAGCGAGCCTCACATCCAATAACTCGCAATAATCTTTGTGCTTTGTTACTTTTGATATGAAACAAAAGTCTCAGATTTCAAATTATGTACATTTTATTACGAAATCCAAAAAATAAAAGTGGTTTTGACACCATTTAACGTGGCGTGACAGATCGCTGTAGATGTGAACTGATCATCTCTTCTGCTTTAATACAAGTTATAACGTGAAATAAACGTGACTTAACATCTGAAAATATGTTAAAAGGTAGAGTACAACTTACTGAAATCAGTATCATCTCAGTGTTTCAACCGCGGAAAAATAAAACAGCTAACGTCACATTAACCTCAGAGAAACCATATTCAGTGACCATAAACTGAGAGAGAGGTGCATTTTGCTAAATATGTGCAATGTTAAATGTTTATATTTCAAAAAACGAATTGGACTAGATATGATTATATAATTGTAAAGTTAGTATAATAACTTCCTTGAGTGTAATTCAAGTGTTTATACACAAATCAGTTCATTTTAACCTTTAATATTACAGTAATGCAGTACCAACTGACTCCCATGTATTTACAGCATTAGTGGAGTAATTTTCTTTCCTAGAGAAAATTTGCCAAGTACTGTTCCTGATATATACATATATTCATACACACACATACATATACAGTATATATACATACATACATAATATATATATATATACACACACACACACACATATATATACATACATATACATATATACACATACATACACATATATACATATATATGTGTGTGCGTGTGTATATATATATATATATACACACATATATATATATATATATATATATATATATATATATATATATATATATACACATATACATACATATATATACATATATATACATACATATACATACATATACATTATATATATATATGTGTGTGTGTGCGTGTGTGTGTGTATATATACATACATATATATACATACATATACACATACATATACATATATATATATATACACATACATATACATATATATATATTGAAGTAATCGAATTGGAATTGAATTGCAAGCTTGTAAATGGAAATCGAATCGTAAATTTGTGTCCCATTCCTGCACTAAAGCACTAAAAAAGATCCAAGTAATCATACATGTCTCATATCACAAGCCTCAAACATCAGAAACATCATTTTCTCACCCTTGTTTTGTTGTTGTTTATTTCTCTCCCCCGACACACACACACACACACACACAAACACACACATATCAATTGAAAGTGAATGTAAACCAGGGCTATTGATTACTTTGTCACTTCTCACTTCTAATCTACTCCTTCATCCAAGTTCTGAAGCATCAACGTTGTTTGCACATATTCAAATAAGTGCTCATATCTGTAAACTGATCCCGACACTGACATTCAAAACACACAAATTTCAGCATATTATCAACAAACCAGTTTTATAATGTTTTTCATTTGTTTGTTTTTTACTGAATAGACGGACAAACTGAGCCATCTGGCTGATGCTGTGCACCATACTGATCCAAAAAAGCCCCAAAGCAATTATCTACAGTCCTTGTGGGCATCTACTATACATCTGTGTCTTCTTAATGCTACTCCTGTTCCATTTTATTTGGCATTTATTGAGGCTAACATAATTCTGCTGTACATCTGGTGCAAATACACGGTCAAATAAAAATTAGATTATTTTTCCACAAGATAGAAGAGAAAATATCAGGTTTACAGAAAGGAAGCACTTCAAATTTAAAAGGTTTGCTATTGCTACAGTCTATAATGTTCATTTAGTATGCACAGAAGGATTTATAAAGAAATCTACTTCCCCTATAATTTGTATACATTATTAATTATGCACTCAAATAATTTGTGTGCGTTTTCCATTGAGTCTGTTTACAATTCTCCACCGTTCTTGCTTTATTATTTACCAGATGATAAGACCGTGCCCTTGTTCAAATACTGGTAGACTTGTACAAATAAGTTTACTGACATAAGCGGAGCCATAGAGTTACTACGAGATACTGCATTTGCGTTTAAATATTTGCGGACTAGTAGAGCGGCATCAGATGCCGTGAGAGACGGGCAACCGGACTGCCAAATACAGCAAACATTTCTTGATGCAGTTGCTCAATATACAAGAAAGCTTCACCTAGAAGACAGGAACATTCTCATAAACCCGTCATTTAGAAAAAAAAGATGGTTAGGACTGAGTAGGACTGGGCAAGATATCAAATATTTACACCTGATATCGCCGATGATATATAATTAAGCAACACTTATAATTTGATGGTGCTTCTTATTGACCATTAAATTTCCTTTAGCAATCTGTTCAATTTGCTTCTCTTGCAAAAAGTATGAGCTCATCAAGACAGAGAGCCGTTCCAGAAGTTTGTATGCGGCATTTTTCACGTTTAGTGACGATATATACATTTTAGAATAAGTGATTGTTCGCATCACCACTGAAAATTGTTCGCTTAAGTTGCCACATGCATGTGTTAAAAAGTTTAGGGATGCACCAATATGAAAAGTTTGTTCGATACCGATAACCGATATATTGACCGATAAATCTGAATCCACATTTTTATATCATTTTTGAGAGCCTGATTACAAAAACAACAGTCTCAACATTTCCCACGCACACAATTATAATTTTATGTAGGCTTTATGACTTCCGCTGCACATCTCATCTCATCTTCCACCGCTTATCCGTCCGCTGCACATGTTACACTTAACTGTATTTTCCGGTTTGAAGTGATTTCAATCATATTTCAAGCAATTCATAAGCGTCATGGTGAACAGAGCACATCTGATGGAAATAATCCATTATTTATCGGCTTTAATGTATCGGCCAAATCTTCGAATCAGGCCGATAACGATAACATTAACCCTTGTGTTATGTTCCGGGTCAACTTGACCCGTTTAGACCCCTGTTTTTTTTCTTGATATTATGTGACTTTTTCTCATTTATCATCATGCAAAGTTTCAACATGCTGGTGTTTTTTGACATATACAAACAAAATTAGTTACGTTCGTGATGTTCGCGGGTCAATTTGACCCGCATATTTTAACGCTCTAACGCAACTGTACTGACCCAAAATAATAACATTTCTTGGTTATATTTTGTTATTTTATTTTTTTACTACCTTACGAAGCTAAAAAATGAGGTTTTCACACTTATTTCAACACAGAAAAATGTTTTAAGCAGCAGCATGTGTGTGAAGTTCATTTGCAGAAAGCTCTTGACTTTATGAAATGAGTTTACAAAACAGCCAACTTAGGAAAAGCACATATTTTCATTATACAGCTACATTTAATTGTTCAGTTATGATGTTCTAAGAAAAAAAAAGTTAAAAAATGTATTTATTGCATTTAAAAATGTACTGTTTATTTTCAAATTTTGTCAACTAAACAGTTTTAAAAAATGGTTAAAAAACATTTTCATTAAATAATATCTTCAGATATATATTTTATGGAATATTTGACAAATGTTGATATTAAAAGTTTACAGTTTGTACCTGAATCTTTCTTGTTCTTCATAGTGTGATTTTTGAGGAATTGTATTGAATCCAATTTGACCCGCTCCATAACGAGTGGACACAGAAATCGGACTGCGCATAAAAATGAACATATAATGATATAATGGTCGATATCATGCATCCCTAAAAAAGTTTTAGTGAAAAAAAAAAAAGTTTCAGTAACAATTTGATTGCATAATTACAGAATTCATACCATATAAAAAGACTAGAGATAAAAATGTAGGAAGCTATTATTGTTTATTACCAATTTCTTAACAATATTACTGTATTTAAGTTCCCTTCATCTAAATGACATGACTCGGTTATTCAGTTAACATCTGCGAACAAAAACAAATTAACTTAGCACCATTGGTGCATCAACTTAGTTGCATAAAGTACATTATTTTAAATACTTTGTTACATATACCCGTGACATTTCAGCCATAAATTAATTAGATTATGTTAAAAACTTCTCAAGTGATGCATGTTTATGCATAAAAATAAATAAAAATAATCATATTGGTTTATATAACTTTCAAAACATCTATGCGTTGGCTTTTCACATGTCTGTTAGCGTATTATAGTAAGTATTGATGCTCCCTGCTTATCGCAGTGCATTGTGGGATTTTTTAGGGTACAATGTTTCAGGGCACTGGAAGGATATCGCGATCGAGACGGCCCTTAAAATGGCAGACGCCCCATATTCAACAATATTACTGATATCGACACCCTTGTATGAGAACTGAACTGTTAAAATATAGAGAAATTAACTAAATTAATAATAATTTTTACAATGGAATGAATCAGTACTGAACTTAAGCTGGACAATGACACTATTTTCTTCTTTGAGCTACAAACTTTGTTGCATAACTTTCTTGTTATCAATATAAAGCTACTTTGAAACAATCTGTATAGTAAACAGAACGATATAAATAAAGGTGACCTGACACACCCCACGTTCAGGTTTGACTGTAATATTGTGACATAATAAAAAAAAAATTACACTACACATGACAAAAAGCCATTTTTATTGTTAGAATAATGATTTTATAACGTCTAAACAAATAAATATTACAATTTCAGTTTTAGTTCAATTAATTTTGCACTTGCTTATTTTAATATTATACTGGATTTAAGTATTTATTACATTAATTATTAGGTAAACATACACTTAATTGTGCAACTTCATAGAAAATCTGTACTTTTGAATAAGTTGCGAGAGAGAGAATAAGCAAAAGTGAATCAACTTACCCGAGTCTCTACATTAAGTTTACGTACATCAAGAACAACACAGTTATGAAATGTCGTGCAGCTTCTAAGTCTTTAGCTTTTTAAGCTAAACTATTGTACGGAGTAATTCGCGACAGCACGTTTCTGTGCGAGTGTGTGTCCGTACACACATACCATGTAGAATAAACACATTTTTATTCTATTGTTTACAATATTTATTTGCTCGGTCAGTGTGGGTTTTGTTTCTTTAGCTACTACTTTAGCCGTACATTTCCCTGAAAATAATTGCACACCTTAGAACGTTCGTCAACCAATAGGATTCGAGCATTCAGCAGCCCCGTAATATAATGACAGCCTATTATACGTTTTTTATAACTATAACTATTTGACTAGCTTTCAGTCTATAAATGTATGCATTTAGTCTTGTTTGAATCTCGTTTTCTTGATTATATTCGTATGATATTAGAATACCGATCTCTCTTACTGTAGTGTGCAGCAAGTGTCTCGTAGAAGCTGCCGAGCGAATGCACGGAGCAACATTTTCATTGCACAAATGTATGTAATATGATAAAACAGAGCTGCGTTACCTCATGCTCATGACCGGAAGCGGCGACTGTGACATAATAAAAGTCCCGCTGCTCTCGAGCCGTGTCACACTCGTCTCTCATCAGCTTCGTTCTGCTTCATACTACAGTAACGTTTATAATCTCATCCTTTAATATGATTTATGTCCGAGTCCTGTCAGATTCTTTTCCATCTTTTCCAGTCAACATCTCCCGTGATTTTGCGCTCAATCTCGGCATCTTAAGGGGCCGTTTCACGTATCGCGCCTAAAAAAGCGTAGAAAGCGCGGCCGCGTTGCTTCCACGTTCGGGAGCTTGCGTTTATGTAGCGTCTGTCGTTGCTATGCAACCACGAACAGCTTTCTCCACGACTACGCGGTAGTTTCAATGGATTTCCATCACCGAAAAGCCCTTGCAGAAGCTCTAGTATAAGATTTATTTATGGAGAAGAAAAAAAATCTTCTAATCTTTTAAGAAAAATTGGCCCAAGCATCACCAAACAGAGCTTCTGCCGTGAAACCATCTCTCCTGCACAACGGCTCTGTGTTCGTCTGAGGTGATTAGGTGACCGTTAGGGTAAGAAAAAGGGTTGATTGGATGGTTCTTGTCACATGACCTGCGGTGCGCCTGGAAAAAACGAGCGCGCCGCACCGTATGCGCGTCACGACCGCGTCGCTTCCGTTTTGAGCGCTTGTGCCGCACGCCTACAAAGGAAATAATGAATATGCGTGCAAAAGACGCGATATGTGAGCCTTTGCTTTGAATAGGCGACCTCTAGTGGTGGAAAATTACATATTGTGCCTTTAAAGAGTATTATTGGAACAATGAGGAACGAAAGGCAATGTTAAAGGCTCCGGTTAAGCACAATGTGAAGCAGAGCCACTTATTCACTAATAGTTCGGTCTTTAGTGCCTTATTGATATTGGACAGTAGATAATACACATCAATTTTTCATTAAAATTCTCTTTTAAGCAGATGCATTAGAATAAAAAAGCCAAACAAAAACAACATGACTAAATGCGAAACGCACTCCTCTTCCTTCAGCTAGTAAACCTAAAGTGAACATTTTCTGATGAGAAGATTTGCATTATACTTCCTCCTTTTCACAACGGATCTCTCTTTTAAATGTCACAACTCTCATTTCCTTCGTGTGTTGAGAGGCACTGCAAAAGGTTATAACAAGTTCTGATATGCGCCGATCTTTGGTATGCAATGAAAATATTTTTCATAAATGATTAGTGCGATGACATTCAAAGCTTGCAAACCACCAAAGGAAATACTACAAATCATTTACCCAAAGCAACTCATAAAACACTAAACAGAAGTTGAGCGTTTTGCTCAAGGTCACAGAACCTACAACTCTTTCAGGTACCATCCCAAATCATCTGCACAACAACTGATTATGATTGATTTCACCAGAAATATACTCACTTGCACCATTGTGACCACATGACATGGATTGAGGAGGTAGATCACAGTCTTGGTGGCAAACTTAAACCCAACCTCAACTCCAAAAGTCATGCACAGAGCCACCAGCAACAGGTTCTTGCCCCAGCTGTCTTCCTTACTCCTCCTGCCATCCTTCCCAACATCCCTGACCTCTCTAGGGACGTGGAGCTTCTTGAAGGCCACCAGCACTTCCAGAATCGAGAACACCACAATGATCAGAGTCTCAAACACTCTCTGCTGTGGAGAGAGGAAGGCTGCGCACTCGGGCCCTCCGTTGCCCTCAAACATGGGGTCCACCCCTCCATAGATCCAGTCCAGCAGACTGTAGATGTTATACCGAGACATGTTCCTCTGCTCGTATTGGAAAAGGTACGAACAAGACGGTATAAAGGACAGGACACCAACCTCCTGACGAAACATTAACTTCGGTGTAAGAATAGTGAAATGCTCAAGGAGGTGGGCAGCCTCAGCTGTTTCAGCAGATCGCCATCCTTAATGGACACCTGTGGGAGAGACGAGGTGGCTTATTCACAGAGAACCGTCAGGGCTGGGCTTTAGTTTGTATGCGAGGAGAAGACGCATTTCCAAACGTGACGTCTTGACTGGAAAACGTATTCTTCGCTTAGACGAGTCCAGAATATTCCTGGCCGGAGCGGACCATTACATAAAAGCGTCAAAGAGGCTCTTGTTCGGCGGCGGGAGGCCTTAAATATGTCAACAAACGAGCGATACGTGACAGAGCTCGCTGCTGCAACGCATCACGCGATAAAATACGATATAACCAGACGCAGAAGATGCGATGCGATCATATCCATGAGGCGTATTGAAGAGAAACCATAGAAACGCCGCCCTGTTCACGCGGGCCCCCAAATCCACCCACACCGCAACACGCATGCGCGCTCGGCTTCCCCCCCCCGAAAACATCAGCATACTGGCCCCGCCTTCTTTTCCACAAGTATGTACTTGTTAACTCCCTCACTGCCGGTACTTGTTAGGGTTAAAATGATACAGGAACGCTACAAATCAAATACGTGGAGGGCAAACTACCTGTCTAATCCAGAAAACAGCCTTGATCAACAAAATATTTTATTAACTCCTTTCACACAAAATCTCTCTCCAGAGCATTCTCGTTCACTGCTCCCTGCTGGTGGAATGATCTCCCTACTTTCATCAGGAACGCAGAATCCCTGGCAATATTCAAGAGACAGCTGAAAACTCATCTCTTCCGTGAACACTTAACCCCTTCATAAAAAAATATATATATCCTTTCCTTTTTCCCTTCCTACTCTAGCTTATAGTACTGAGCAATGTATGAAACTTGTATTGTGAGCACTTCCTGTGCCTATTTGCCAATTCATCATGAAGAATCGCTTATTTTATTCCTCACTTGTAAGTCGCTTTGGATAAAAGCGTCTGCTAAATGACTAAATGTAAATGTAAACTCCTTTAACTTTGCAACTCTGCGCGGACCTACCCGTGGGTCTTGTATTGCATCATCATAATCATTTTAAAAGATCTATGAGTTGTGCAGCACAGAACTGGACAAATATGGTATCATTTGAAAGCTTAGAACCTCAGCTCTCATGACATACTGGCCCCGCCTTCTTTTCACAAGTATGTACTTGTTAACTCCCTCACTGCCGGTACTAGTAAGGGTTAAATGTTTTAAAATGATACAGTATCGCCACAAATCAAATACATGGAGGGCAAACTACCTGACAAGACTTACTTCTTGATCAACAAAATATTTTATTAACAAATGCACCATTTTTTTTTTGGCATAAGATACGTTATTTTTTTAACCCCTTCAGTGACAGCCATTGCACATTTAAAACAGTAATATCCTATACTACACCTGAACTAATATTAAAACCATACATCAATTGAAAGCATATAATCTCTATAGTTTTCATATTTGATTTTCAAAATGAGTTAAAGAGGAGCAGTAATTTATCAATTTGCAACAAGTACATTTTCATACTCATAAAGAAGTGTTTAGACCTTTATTTTGAAATAGAATGAAAGATGAAAGACTGGTAGAAACCTCAGTTTTGAGTTTGAGCTCAAAAGATAACATGCACTCAATTTTTTGAGAAAAAAAAGGCATGAAAATGTTTTAAATATAAAGAAAAAGAATAATAGATGCACCGTTTGTGATGCGGCGGTGAGCTATAATGCATATACGTGTTCTTTTTATGCGTTTATTAGAGCGGTGGTTCTTAAGTTTTGTACAGTGGAGTACATCCTGAAGCATTTCACATCTCTCACAGACTGCAGTCACACCTTTTCCATTAAGGGACAATAATTGCCCCCTTAAATTGATTTTCCAGTGTATTTTTTCCCTTTATAAATACCCTTTTTAAAATAATGTTTTAAATAAAAAAAGGTTCAATAGAGAAATATGCAACGATGGTAAAAACAAAGTGATTCTTTCAAATATTAAATTAAAACCACCAGTAGGCGGCGGTAAGTTACTGTCTTAATGAGTGAGTCATTGAATCATTTATTCATTCATCGCTGAATGTGTCAATCATTTACTCTTATGATTTATTCAGAGCAGCAGATTCATTCATGAAACATCGCTGTGGCTATTATTTCATTGCAACATTGAGCAAACAACACTGACAATACTTCATTTAAAATGTTTATCACTTAATATTACTGCTGAACTGTTATATAAAATCAATGTCACATTTGGAATCGTGTGGATATTTGGGGAAAAAATGCATTCTTGCTCATATAATATAGTATCAACATTAAAAACAAGAACTATCGAAGAGAATTTGAGCCTTAAATCGACCTCTATGCGCAGTCTGTGTTTCTTCATGCTAGTATAAGTGCTAATTTTACGAAGGCATGTTGTCAAGAATTGCAGTAATGTAGCGCGATTGATGTAGCGCAACATATTTGCACGCTGCTTGTATGGATATAAGTTGACCGCAAAAGATTGGACGTCATGTATTCACAACATTTTGCCTGTTAGAAATACTCGAAACAAAAGATTCGTAAAGCTTTGAAGCAGTGTTTTGAAATCGTCCATCACTAGATATTGTTGAACAGTCATTTTTTGTTTTTTTGGCGCACAAATAGTATTCTCGTCACTTTATAACATTAAGGTTGAACCACTGTGGTCACATGACCTGTTTTAAATATGTTTTAGTATCTTTTGAAAGTGTTCATTATCTTGTTGTCAATAGAGAACCATCAGATTTCATCAAAAATATCTTCATTTGTGTTCTGAAGATGAACGAAGGTCTTACGGGTGTAGAACGACATGAGGGAGAGGAATTAATGACTGAATTTACATTTTTGGGAGAATTAACCCTTTAAGATTAAGTTGATTTAATCAGATTTTTTCAGCAGCAGTATCCATCATTCTTTTCAGTGGTAAGCTTCAGTATTTTAACATATTGGATCAGAAAATTAAAACATGCAACACACATTGGCTCCTTAAATATACTTGCATTAAAGGGTTAATTCAACCAAGAATGAAATTTCAGTCATTAATTCCTCTCCCTCATGTGGTTCTACACCTGTAAGACCTTCGTTCATCTTCAGAACACAAATGAAGATATTTTTAATGAAATCTGAGAGCTTTCGTTCACGTTGGAGCTTAACATTTTGTAAATAAACCAGTAAATTATGTTTTTTTGTGCAAATAAAGCCCTCACGTCACTTCATAAAATTGAGGATTAATTTAATGATGTCTTTATTACTTTTCTGGGGCTTGAAAGTGTAGCTGCGTAGGCTGTCTATGGAGGGACAGAAAGCTCTCAGATTTCATTCCATTTCATTTCGATGATAAACAAAAATCTTATGGGTTTGGAACGACACGATGGTGAGTAATTAATGACAGAATTTTTATTTTTGGTTGAACTAACCCTTTAACGGTGTTTGCTTTGGTGTTTGAGAGAGTCTGTCCTTTTACATTAGACAAGTTTGAGCATTTTAGTTTGAAGTTCAACCCTAAATGTTGATTCAAAACACTTGTGGTTTGACTTACATCACAAACAGGCCTGTCAGGCTCTTCTAAAAATGTACTGGCTCTATTACAGGTGGCCACATACAACACTCAATAACAACAGGTTCCTTTTCTTATGCAGGTACAATTTAGACAGGCTTTATTGCTTGCTCCGTCATTTTGAGAATTGTTTTGTTTGTGTTTTACAATTCTAATTGTTATTTATTGGTCAGTTACATTGATAAAATAATAGAAATGATGTGTAGTCCATCCAGATGCCATTGGATGTTATTTGTAATAATAATAATTATAAAATCATAAAATAATTATTATCTTTTCATCACGGCACCTGTTAGCGGGAGGGATATATTAGGCAGCAACTGAACATTTTGTCCACAAAGTTGATGTTAGAAGCAAGAAAAATGGGCGAGCGTAAGGATTTGAGCGAGTTTGACAAGGGCAAATTGTGATGACTGGACAACTGGGTCAGAATATCTCCAGAACTGCAGCTCTTGTGGGGTGTTCCCATTGAAAGTGGTCCAAGGAAGGAACGGTGGTGAACCGGTGGCAGGGTCACGGGCGGCCGAGGCTCATTGATGCACGAGGGAGCATTTGATTTTGTGGGAGATATTAATAAAATAAAAATAAATTATAGAATTCACATTTTCTCACTTTATTTGTCTTATAGAAGTAAATTAGGGCTAAATCATCAACTGTTTGTATAAATTTTAAATGTAGAAGATATGATACATATAACTGTATGAAATGTAGAGTATATGTTAGAAATACAGCCAGCATAGACATTTAGAGGGACGCCCAAAAAATTAGAAGTGGCCACATTAATATTTAGCTGTTTTATGAGAGGACTGTTGAATGACCGATAGTAATATCCAGGGTTTAAAGCAACTCAACTTTTTAAAAAAATTCCCTGTTTTGAAGGTAAAATATGGTATAATTCACATTTGATTTATGTAACTCATAACTGAGCGTGACAAGAAATCGGATATTTGTAAGAGTGATTATTTAGTTCCTTTTAAACACCCCCCACCACCCACTCCCGTCTGCCAGTAGGTGCTCCCCCAAGCGCAAATGTGAAACTCCGTCTATGGTGTCGCTTACCTGGGGAACACTTGGCACCAGGATGGCAAGCCGGCGGAGGCAGTGTGATGCTTTGGGCAATGTTCTGCTGGGAAACTTTGGGTCTTGCCATCCATGTGGACGTTACTTTGACACGTACCTCCTACCTAAGCTTTGTTGCAGACCTTTCATGGAAACGGTATTCCCTGGTGTCTGTGGCTCTTTCAGCAGGATAATCCACCCTGCCACAAAGCAAAAATGCTTCAAGAATGGTTTGAGGAGCACAACAACGAGTTTGAGGTGTTGATTTGGCCTCCAAATTCCCAAGACCTCAATCCAATCGAGCATCTGTGGGATGTGCTGAACAAACAGGTCCCATCCATGGAGGATCCACCTCACAACTTACAGGACTTAAAGGATCTGCTGCTAACATCTCGGTGCCAGATACCACAGCGCACCTTCAGGGGTCTAGAGTAGCGTTTCCCAACCCAGCTCCTGGAGGCACACCAACACTACACATTTTGCAACTCTTCCTAATCAAACACACCTGAATCAACTCATCAGCAGAAACTCCAAGATAGAAAATAAAGGGGTTAGATGAGGGGGACATCCAAAATGTGGACTGTCCAGGAACAGGTTTGGGAAACACTGGTCTAGAGGAGTCCATGGATGTTTTGGCAGCAAAATGGGGACCAACACATTATTAGGAAGGTGGTCATAATGTTATGCCTGATTGGTGTAAATTCCTAATGTGTTACCATCATAAAACAGAAGATGAGACTCGAAGATTAATTGAACTGGTTTTTATTAACAGATAGATTGAGTCTTTCAGGATCATCAAGCAGCTAATTGACCCTTCGCCAACAGTTTGATTGACAGGCGATCTGACCAATCATAACCCCGAATCCGCCATTTTGTCCGTCAAAGCAGTCAGGGGAGTTAGTAGATTAACGTTGGTGAACTTGAACTTGAAAAATTGTGTGTCCTCACGTCTGAAACAACATTCCTTCTGATGTTCATTCATGTTTATTTGATGCTATAAATGAACTAGTATGAAGAGATGATCGCTTCACGAGGAGGTACAGCGATCTGTCACAACACATTAAACACACACTAGACGCTATTTATTGATTAAACTTCTTTAAAAAAATTACAATATTTTAAATATGAAAGCTGCGGTCTTGTCTGTCGACATGTTGTCTTTTTGCTCCAGGATGTGTTTTTCACAGCGTGAGTACATGATGTGTGGCGTGAGAGCGCATGGGTTGTCGCACATAGCAACAGTAACTAAAGGGGGCGGGTCTTTGCGAACGGTCAATCGAGCACAAGCAGTCACACTTAACTGAAGAGTCTCTGTTTCATTGCAGGATGGTTAGATGAGCACACAGATGATGAACAGTCTGAAGGATTGACGGGACACAAAGAAGGTAGGCTATCACATGTATAGGTAGTCGGGAAGTTACATTCTCTTGCTGAGACTGACAAGACTGGACAACGGGTGACTGTGTGCTTTGAAGGGTGCTTAATGAGGGTGTAACAGGTGTGACAGGTTCGCATTCCAGTGATTGTGATCGTTTGGGTGGAGCTGAAGGACCTGGAGCTGATGGCTGGTTGCATAGACATCATAAATACCCCATTGGCCTCTTTGAACTGTTGCTGCGATATGTCAACCAGTAAATGGGGTTCTTTTCTGGACAAAAAGCGCAATAAAGATAACATTTCTCTACCCATCTCAACGGTTTATGATCTGCGTGGCGTCTCCAATTACTCTGAATCACTAGTTTGAACTTGAAAACTATTCCTTGTCATGAGGAATTGGGAAAATTCGTGCTACTCAAGAATAGATTTGGTTTATTTTTCAAGGTTAAAAATTGTGGAGACGTTCCCAATGTAATGTAATTTAATGTATGTGAAATGTACGTTAAAATTTGATGATTTGTGAAATTTTAATTGGAAATGGCTTTTTCTGTCTTCAACAACGGCATTTTAGCGAGTAGTGAATAGTAAATAATATAAGTCGTATAATAATATAACAGACGAGGTCTCTTGGAAATGCAGAGAACAGGCTTTCTTCAGAGGTTTGTGTAGTCCTGCTTCCACTGGCTGAACTGGGGTAAAAATATAAATGAGCCACGATTAGATGACAGCCAATCAAATCACCATCTTCGGGGATGAGTCGGGTTAGGTCTGTAATTCTGACAGGAGCGCTCCGGTCAAAGACCCATTTGCGATTTTGATCAGTTAGTGATATAAACTATAATATATCTCAGACTTCATAAGAATCATCTAAACTTTATTATTTCTTATTACATCTTAGTTTTCATAGATGACTAGCTGTCATGAAGAGTGCGTGACAACGCGGGTGCAGATCCAACTGCAGGCTTTTATTGAGGAAAGTGGTCAAACAGGTAATGATCAAATATGAGGAATGTCCGAGGCTAGGCAGAATCATAAACGTAAACAGGCAGGTATGTCGAGGCAGGCAGCAAACAAGCAGAGTCCAAAAACACAGAGCACTAAATCCAGAGGGCAGGCAGATAAATGTCGACAACGGGGGAAACAGGATCAAGGTAACAGGCAGACTAGACAGTAAAGTAACGCTCAGAAATGTAAACACTAGGAATTACAAGACTTCGCACGGGTGTGTGTGTGTGTGTGTGTGTGTTGAGCTTAAATACTGTGTGTATAATGAGCCTCAGCTGGTGCAGTGATCAATGACAGGTACAGGGGATTCTGGGAATTGTAGTGAAGTCCAGGAGTGAATGTGCATGCGTGTGTGGGTGTGTGTGTGAGAAAGTCCTAGATGGAGTGCCCTCTAGAGGCTGTCATGGGCACTCCAGCTGATAATCCTGACACTAGCATTGTCATTAGCTTTTAATAGTCTGACTTTGCTGGTCAACTAGCTGTTAAAATAATGTTATAATGACCAAATTCTACCAGAAACAACTGTTACGTGTGAAAGGTAATTCCCTGATATGTGTTTTGGATTGTACGACTCAAAGTATCTTTTCTTCAGTCCATTTATAAGAGTTACGGCAAGATGCCCCTACAAATATGGCGGCGTATGGCAAGCCGTTTCGACTTTTATTCATTTTCAGGATATGAACGTGTGATATCAACAATTACATTTTCACTAGTTAAAATATCTTGATATCAGGAATTAGATTTCCACTAGTATAAACTGTAATTGTTGATATCAAGAATTCTATTTTTACTAGTGAAATCTCGCCATAGGCTGCCATTCAAATTCAATTGTTGATATCAAGAATTAATTTCTTACTAGTTGAAATTCCAGTTTCACATATCAGGAATACAATTCTTACTAGTAAAAATGCAAATTTCTGATATCAACAATTACATTGTTACTAGTGCAAATGTCTATTCTTGATATCAACAATTGAATTGCTACTAGTAAAAATGTTCATTTCTGAAATCATGAATGTGATTGTTACTAGTAAGAAAGCCGTTTTAGATATCAGAAATTATATTGATATCAGGAATTCATTTCAGATATCAGAAATTAATATTTTTACTAGTAGCAATTCAATTGTTGATATCAAGAATAAACATTTCAACTAGTGACAATTGAATTCTGGATATCAGACGTTTGCATTTTTACTAGTAACAATGTAATTATTGATATCAAAAATGATGATTTTTACTAGTAACAATGTAATTATTGATATCAAAAATGATGATTTTTACTAGTAACAATGTAATTATTGATATCAAAAATGATGATTTTTACTGGTAAGAAATTAATTCTTGATATCAACAATTGCATTTGAATGGCAGCCTATGGCGAGATTTCACTAGTAAAAATACAATTACAGATATCAAGAATTATAGTTTTTACTAGTGGAAATGTAATTCTTGATATCAAGAATTTAATTCCTGATATCAAGAAATGAATTGTTGATATCAGGAATTAACACTGTTATTAGTAGAAATGTAATTCCTGATATCAAGAATTAACATTTTAATTAGTGAAAATTGATATCAAGAATTCATATCCTGAGAATGAATAAAAGTCAAAATGGCCATAGCGGCGCAGTTTACACGCAACCCAGCGGCCAATGTGGCGTCTGTTTATTAATTATGTCTATGGTTGGTTGAATCTGTGACAGTTTCACACTGCTGTTTTATTTTTATTATTTTAAAGATGCTGTTCTTTATTCGTTAAGTGGCAAGAGCAGATCTTTCAACTACATATTATTTCTAGAATGTAGCAGATACAAGTCAAGTTGTGTGTACAGTGTATTTAGTACAGAGAGAGTGTCAGTTTATTGAAGATATTTACCAGTGAATACTTTTGCAAAGACAAGAAAACTGTGGGATGTCAGTTATTTCAACGGTAAAGATGACCTGCATTGAGTTTACTGGCACTGGCTCCTCTAAGGTGGGGAAAATCTGTTTTTTTCTTTTTTGCTTTTCAATGTAGATTAATTGAGACCACAGTTCTGCCCCTACTTTTGATCTGGGAAAGTTTAGGGGCAGTTAGTTGCTTCTTGATTTTGTTAGTTTAACCCTAAACAGTCATGATCACCACTGATGCATATGCGGTAGAGTCAATTCATCACAGCTAAAGAAAAGACCATCTAAAAGTTTTTCCCCTCTGTGTGTTATTTGGTAATTACTTTAAAATATTAACATGCCCTCAAAGAGAATTTTTGGCAGCCTTGTGTAACGGGACTGTGTGGAGCGATCCACAATAAAGACGTGTGATGTAGAATGAAAGAAACGAGGAGACTGTAATGAACACCAATGGCATCTGTATTAATGTTAGTCCTTTTGTCTCACTTCTCACACTTTGAATTCTTATCCCAATGACACAGTATCCTCTTTTACTAAATGTCACTGTCCCGCACACAACTCTTCACTCTAATGGTCCAGTAACAAAGGTTTTTCTTTTTCATGTTTCTTTCTCCAGCATATTTCTTTTTTGTTCCTTGCCGCATTTGGCTCTGGCTTGCTCACTGGCGGACTGAACTAAAGAATTAACTTTTCTTTTAAAATGTATTTCACTACAGATTACAAAATAGATGCTTTAGAAAGTCATTTGTAACACATATTGTTCGATTACCCAAGTTTTGTAACTTAATCTAAATACTTTAGAATACTTTGGAAGTATGTAACACACAAAAAAGGTGTGAGTTTTTAATCTTAGAATTCTGACTTATTTTCTCAGAATTCTGTGATATAAAGTTGCAATTCTGAGTTATAAACTCAGTTCTGAGGTTAAAAGTCAGAATTGCGAGAAAAGGAGTCAGAATTCTAAGATATAAACTCCCAATTTTGAGAAAAAATGTCAGAATTGAGAAATAAACTCACAATTTTACAGAAAAAAGTCAGAATTGCGAGAAAAGAAGTCAGAATTGAGATATAAACTCGCAATTTTCCAGAAAAAAGTCAGAATTGCGAGAAAAGAAGTCAGAATTCTAAGATATAAACTCGCAATTTTCCAGAAAAAAGTCAGAATTGTGAGAAAAGTCAGAATTGAGATATAAACTCACAATTTTCCAGAAAAATGTCAGAATTGCGAGAAAAGAAGTCAGAATTGAAATATAAACTTGCAATTTTCCAGAAAAAAGTTAGAATTGCGAGAAAAGGAGTCAGAATTGAGATATAAACTCGCAATTTTGAGAAAAAATGTCAGAATTGCGAGAAAAGAAGTCAGAATTGAGATATGAACTCACAATTTTCCAGAAAAAGTCAGAATTGTGAGAAAAGAAGTCAGAATTCTAAGATATAAACTCTCAATTTTGAGAAAAAATGTCAGAATTGCTAGAAAAGAAGTCAGAATTGAGATATAAACTCACAATTTTGAGAAAAAATGTCAGAATTGTGAGAAAAGAAGTCAGAATTGACATAAACTTGTAGTTTCAATCTTGAAATTGCAAGTCTTGCATCATCCAGGTAATGACAGACAATTGACATTCAAGGGTGTGTAAATTTTTGAATGGGGCAATTTGTTGTGTGAAATAGCTTATTCAGTACTAAATAAAAATATAAATTTTATGATCCCTCTTATTTTGTTAAAATGATTAAAAAGGTGCATGAAACTTATGAGCAGAAATGTGAATTAGGATGCTTTTTCAGACTGTTAGTTTTGGAGAATAACCAATTTCTGTTTACATTTATCACCCGTTACAGTTATCACATTCATGTTTAAATTAAATAAACGACATAAAAATTCAAAGTAATCACTTTGGTAATCTAAAACACTTTTCAGATGTAACTGTAATCTGATTACCACCCATTTAAAATGTAACTGCAATGAACTCAAATTTTGTATTTTAAATATGTAACTATGTATTTCGTTACCCCCCCCCCCCAACCCTGGCAGATAGTTGTGACAAGACCACAGTAATGATTTAAATCTATTCTGAAAAGTTTTAGTAAAAGAATAGTTTTCCAAATACTCCTGACTTGACTTGTGACCTGACGAGGCAACATCAAAGACAAAAAAAAAAAAGCCCCGTCTGCCAGTTAGGATGATGGCTGGTGATGAACATTGCACTGACTTCCTGTACACAATACAATTCGCAAACTATACTTCGACTTCCTGTATGCCACACTCCCTCTTTTAGATGGCAAGGAGCTTTATGATTCACCAAAATGTTTATGCAAATAGAAGTCTGCTAGGGGACAGCAAGATGATGACATCAGTGTAGAACCCACAGAAGGTCAAATAAGTACATGAATGATGTCATGGCATATACATTCACCACTACATTAACTGTTTCACATGCTTTCGATTCGCTTCAGTATGAGATGGCATTGAAACTGCTTTTCGTCGTCATTTTGTTCCATCACACACAATACTACAATAACAAAACTGTTTTTTTAAAAGAAATTCTTCTTAAAGAGATCCTGCCATGATTTACTCACCCTGAAGCTATCCTACGTTCTTCTTTCAGCCAAACACATCATAAAAGTAATCCATATGACTCCAGGGGGTTAATAAAGGCCTTCTGAAGCGAAGCGATAGCGATAAATATCCATATTTATAACTTTATAAACTATAGCTTACGGTAACGTGTTCATGAGAGAGTCGAGTTCGGCGTATGACGCAGGATGTAGGAGTAGCGTAAGCTTAGACGCCTGAAACAAATTCAAGCTCCTCCGACATCCTTTACAAATTCTCGTTTTAAACTAATTCGTGATGGTGTTTTGTTTTGCTCTGCGTTTACGCGTTCATCGATATCTAACGCATCGGGTTAGAGGTCAGTCTTCGGCCCGAACTGGACGATCGCTACCAGAAGATTACAGTTTATAAAGTTATGATTATGGATATTTTTCTCAGAAAAACAAATCGCTTCGGTTCAGAAGGCCTTTATTAGCCCACTGGAGTCGTTTGGATTACTTTTATGATGGATAGATGCACTTTTTTGGGCTTCAGAATGTTGAGCCCCATTCACTCCCATTATAAAGCTTGGAAGAGAAAGAATAATTTTTAATACAACTCTGATTGTGCTTGACTGAAAGAAGAAAATCATATTCACCTAGGATGGCTTGAGCGTGAGGGATCATTTTCATTTTTGGGAGAACATATGTATTCAGTTACAAGAAAATAACAAGAGTTTGAGTTTGACAATGAAATATTGATTTCAAATGCAGTAATATGTTTTATAATTTTATTATCGTATCCTATGAAAATAGTTGATTGTGTTTAAAAAGAGAATATCTATTAAAAATGAATTAATCAGTACAGAACTCATTTGCTATTGTATTATTTGATTTTCATATGATGGTGTTACGTTTTCTTTCTACTCTTTAAACTCATTTACTTTAATGGTTTTTTACTGGTTATTTTATTTTTATTTTTCGAGTCAAGGAATCATTGTTCACTGTTTGTGATTTGTTCTAATAAAAATAAAGTTATATATATATATATATATATATATATATATATATTAAAAAAAAGAGAATATCTTTCATTTTAACTTTTTTTTTCATCCCGCATCAATCTCCAAATGTAATAAATTACGACAATTTCTTCTTTTTTTTTTTGAATAGCAACATTTTGAAACAGCTAAAATAGTTTTAGTCTCACGCAAAAGATGCCTCAGCTAAATTCACCTTGAATTGTGCAAGAGTCCCTGTCCAAGGTATTGCCTGTGATACGATGCTTATTGAAATGGCTGAGATGTAAAGGGACTGTCCCTTGCAACGGTGACTAACTCACACAATTCCCAACCAGGTGAAGGGAGAGACCCAGGGGAAATTTATAGAGAGCCGATAAACTCCGGCCACCCGCACACCCGACTCACTCTCAAAAAGACTTAGAGACGAGCACAAAGGTCCACCATGTGCAGACAAACACGCTTCTGCAACTAAGGAAGTCACCACTTTTTCTGTATTCTTAGAATTCGGAGTACTACAGCAGGAGGAAGGATGTGGAGCAATAGTTTGCGTGAGATGTCAAGTGAGGAGTTCACTGGAAACGGGTATGGTTGTACAGCAGGTAGGTTTCTGAGCCAACGAATGTCTTTGTTAAGAGTTTGAACATGTCTGTTGAAGATGTGCAGTGCAACAATGAGATGAAGTAAGTCAATTCTACACGATTGTTGTTCATCTATTGTGCATTTTGTAGCTACAACCACCTGCAGCTGTAACTATATCTTTGTTAACTTCACATGCAACTGTATCTAAAAATAGAAATTGTTTGTTTATAAGTCTCGTTAAAGCAACAGTCACAAAATATTGAAGAATATTCAGTTCAGTTTGTATCCAGTAAGCGTGGAAATAACCTAATATGCATGCATAATAAGGACATGGTATTCCCCCTAACAGACACCATCAGTTTCACTTTTTCTGAACAGCTCTCTTTCAAAGAGAAAGCAAAGAACAGCCGCAGACGAATAAAGTGTCACTTTGATGGTTGTCAAGGTCGATTTTGATGAGTGGACCTGTTCATTCTTGAATGTTTTGTGAACATGGAAGATAAGTGATTTTATTTTATTGTGTTCTGAATGTATCTAATGGGAAAATGAGCATGCGGCGCGTATAATCGAGGATTGTTCTGATGTCATTTGCTTACTCAGTACTCGGTGTAGAGTCTGTTTGATATCAAAATGCAGCTACATCTGATTACTGGGTCAGGAAAGATTTCACATGCTTCAGTTAGAGGTTCTGTTAAAACTAGAAATTATATTCTGTTCCTATGTGATTCTTTCTTTCTTCTGTTCAGTATCCAGTTCATGTAACAAAATAAAATGTTGTCAAAAAATGAGTCTTATTTATAATCATTCCCATAGACAAACGTTCAAGGAACCCTTTTTATGGTTCGTTTTGGTACTATTTTCACAAGTAAGGTAACTCTCTTAATACAAAAATCCAAACTGACCACACTTGTAACACTTTCATTCTTTCAAAACCTGATCTTTCATTACAGCTTCAGCCCACATCATCTTGCTTTAACAGAACGTTTGGTTTAATCACAGAAACACAACAACACGATCTTCTTTCAATTTAGTACTTTTATCAATCAGTTTATTTAATTGCAAACAGTGCAGTTTCAAATCACCCTTGTTGCTTAAATAATTACAGTAACACAGATGCAAAGTTAGAAAATACACTTATATTAGGTAACATAACATCCATAATGTTTATAATAGCATCCATTTTATCTTTTTTTTAATTGCTTTGGTGCAGTTTTCACAAGTGTCACAGAACTACACTAATATCACAAAAATGTCACTTTTTTCAAACATTTCTTCATGTTTTCAATTGTATTTCCTCTATATAAGCATTTCATTCACTGGCTTTTGCAGTTTGATTTGCATCTGTTTAGTTCAGTTTGATACATTTGTCTGTTATTTAATTTAACAATTTCACTTTATTTTGACTGTCCCTTTAACACATTCTGTTAGTGTGTTTAGGTTTAGGGTTAGAATAAGTTGACATGTAGATGCAAAGTTACTTATAGTCAATAGAATGTTCATTAAAATATCCAACTGATCTTAGTCAATGAATCGTTACATGTATAGAATTATTGATACAGATCATTTCTGATACGGATAACCAAATGTAATTAATTCTTTTTACATTATAAGCATTTTATGTACAAGATGTGTAACATCAGATGCATCAGAAGAAGGGAGACAGATGGAATCAAATACAGCATTTTACATTACGGTATGCCATGTGATAGTGTGAACAGAGATATTACCACGATAGAGGCTGCCATATTACTGTAACTCAAACTTTATCTGTAAAGATCAACTAGATTCATTCATATGGCGCCGTGAGTTTAAATAACAGACAAATTGAATTAAAGAGAAGTTTGATAGTAGCATTGCTGTGAATGAAACGTTTATATAGAAGAAACACTTATTTTGTGTAGTGAAAAGGATACTTTGTGATTTTGTGTATTGTACTAACATAATTGACCCTTCGCAAAGACCCGCCCCCTTTAGTTACTGTTGCTATGTCCAACAACCCATGCGCTCTCACGCCACACATCATGTTCTCACGCAGTGAAAAACACATCATGGAGCAAAGAGGACACTGACAACACGTAGACAGACGTATGAAACAGTTTTAAAGAAGTTTAAACAATAAATAGCTTCTAGTGTGTGTTTAATGTGTGGTGACAGATCGCTGTAGCTCCTCGTGAACCGATCATCTCTTCATACTAGTTCATTTATAGCATCAAATAAACATGAATGAACATCAGAAGGAATGTTGTTTCAAGCGTGGAAAGACACAATTTTTCAAGTTCAAGTTCACCAACGTTAATCTACTAACTCCCCTGACTGCTTTGACGGACAAAATGGTTGATTCGGGGTTATGATTGGTCAGATCGCCTGTCAATCAAACTGTTTGTGAAGGTTTCTGAAATGAAGTACACTTTTGATGATCTGTTGTGAGATTAGTAGTAAGAGTTTTGAAAATGTTACTCTTGCCTTTGAAAATTGCACCAAAACAAATAAAAAAAAATGTGATTTATCTTTTGAAAGCTACATTTAAAGGATTAGTTCACTTTTAAATGAAAATCACTCCAAGCTTTACTCACCCTCAAGCCATCCTAGGTTTATATGACTTTCTGATGAACACAATCGGAGATATATTAATACATTTCCTGACGACGCGAAGTGGAGTGTCTGCCGACTTTTTCACGATAAAACACTAGACTTGAGTTCCTTATTGCTTTTATAAAAGGGTTACCACACAATATAAATACTAAAGCCAAAAAAAAATATGCATCAATGCCTTCCTTCCGCCGGAAAAACTAGTCCCTGACCGTGAACAGCAACTGAAGTTACATTATTACACCATTAGATGGCAGCAAAGACTGTCTTTATGAGTGCGTCAGTCAGTAGCGAAAACTTTTTCATTGAAAAGAATGAACTGTTGTGAATGCGGAACAAGACGCAGCTGACAAATGCTTTGACTGGAGCTCTCAGTCACGGGAAAACCCCTTAACTCTTAAAAGACAAGATATTGCAGCGGACATTCAAAGTGATTTTTTTATTGTAAACACAGAACTGACCTGAAGGAAAATGCTAAATGCTAATTAACTCGATCTCTTTCTCACAATACTCTTCTACATAATACAGTGAACTTCAATGAACAATCTGAATTGAGAACAGTTTACGTTGCTAAGAGTGGTTGCTAATGGTGTAGTGATACACAGAATCGTTGGGTGAACCGTGTTTTGCCGTGAATAAAACACAGCTATTGACCAATCAGAATCAAGGACAGGAACTAACCGTTTTATAAACATGCATATATTTTTTTCTTTCTCTCAGTAACGGCTGGTTAAATATTTGAAGCAAAACAATATTAGATTATTATAGTCATGGTAAATGTAGGGAAAATTCAGGGAAATGGCAATCAATCTAAAGCAGGGATTTTACAAACCCCAATATGTTCTGGAAAAAAAATGTCAATAACAAATAAAAAAAAACAACTTTATTTAAATGCAACAAAATGCATTATATTTTAAAATATGTGTACAATCTAAACGAAATATAACATTTTACTTTCGGGAGTACTTTTAAGTAAATAATTCATGTTGGTGGCAGGTTTAAGAGACAAAGAAGAAGAAACTGATCTAGAACATTACACAATATCAGTGCCAGTCCACACACAAACAACAGTGTAAAAAAGAGAGAAAAAAACTCGACTATTTAAGTGAAATCTTGTTTATTACAGCTTTTTAAAATTGCTCACACACTAAAAGTGGTACTTGAGTACTTGGTACTAGTGCTTTGGTCCGCAACAGGTTTACAGATCACCCACTCTTCGCTGTACTCAACCTCCCCCCATACTCTCCATTCTGGAGTCCAATTGAAGAGTTCTTCCCTGCCTGGTGCTGGAAGGTCTATATCCGTCATCCCCATCAATGTATAGCCCTAGGATACGACATTCCAGAAGATATTT
The DNA here is from genome assembly GCA_038088235.1 of Zacco platypus. Classification (NCBI taxonomy): domain Eukaryota; kingdom Metazoa; phylum Chordata; class Actinopteri; order Cypriniformes; family Xenocyprididae; genus Zacco; species Zacco platypus. Next base: position 23,647,980 of record CM076070.1, read on the forward strand.
TCCCCGGTGCCTTGGACTAGAGGACACGGACCCAGAGAGACGACACGATGTAGACTGATTTTTTTTTTTTTTCTCAGTGAAATTACTCTTTTGGGTTTTGACTTGGAAAAAAACACTTGTTTGTTTTGATGTGTAAATAAACACCAGTACTTGAAGTTTGGATACAGAACTATGACAAAAGTATGACCTCAAACTGACATAGCCTACCTTGTGCACAGAGAAAGCAAAAGATGTGTTTTTTTATTGCATTTATTAAGCATTGTGTGCTTATTAATGTGATGGCTTGTGTTAACAGTTTGATACGAATTAATCATTTTTACGATGGTTTGAAGAGTTAAGCAAGGTTTATTAGCTTTTGCAAGAGAACTACAATGTTTTGCTGATTTGGTGAAGGGTTTTCTTATTTGTGTGTAGAGTTTTGGGTAACAGTTTACAATAAGGTTCATTAGTTAAATATTAGTTAATGTATTAACTAACATGAACTAACCATAAGCAATACATTTGTTACTGTATTTACTAATCTTCGTTCACGTTAGTTAATGAAAATACAGTAGTTCATTGTTTGTTCATGTTAGTTCACAGTGCATTAACTAATGTTTACAAGATTTTAATAATGTATTAGTAAATGTTGAAATTAACATTAACAAAGATTAATAAATGCTGTATAAGTGCAGTTCATTATTAGTTCATGTTAACTAATGTTGTTAACTAATGAACCTTATTGTAAAGTGTTACCGAGTTTTGCAAAAATAGCCAATAGTTACAAAAAATTTGCTTAAGCCATCAGAATAAACTGTAATGTAATTAAAAAATTAGTTTTTTGATGAAGTGTCTGTATTGTTTATTTGTGACCCTGGAGCACAAAATGGTCATAAGTCGCACTGGTATATTTGTAGAAATAGCCAACAATACATTGAATGGCTCAAAATTATCCATTTTTTTCTTTTATGCCAAAAATCATGATTGTTTCATTGCTTAAACACATTTCTTGACATTATGCCTCCTGTTCTCGAAACTCTAAACATAATTCCATAACTTCTCATACTTCCTATTTAAAGGTCAAAATGACTAAAACCCATTCAATTTCGCTGAAAAACCAAACTTTGTTATCAGACACGACACACAAGCCGTCAAAAACACAAAAATGGTGCCAAATAGCACTAAAAGTGGTTCATTGGCGTGTAATCATAGGGGAACCACTTTAAGTGTTATATAGCACCTCAACCACCCCAAAGAAACGCTGAAGAGAAAGTTTTTGTGTGTGCAGGCAGGAGGGGTAAAAACCTGAAATGTCTAGTCAGACTTCTTCCATTCCATCGTCTCTGTGTCCTACAGAGATAGAAGTACTGATCACTGTAACATGCTTTTTATCTGTATGTGAGGCTCTTTTCATTACAGTAGTACAGTGCAACAGCTACAGTACATGTACAGTGGTGTGATTTCTTATTTTTTTGCATGCTTGTCACACTTAAATGTTTCAGATCATCAAACAAATTTAAATATTAGTCAAAGATAACATAAGCAAACACAAAATGCAGTTTTTAAATGAAGGTTGTTATTATTAAGGGAAAACAATATCCAATCCTACATGGCCCGGTGTTTTCATGGAAACATGGAACAGCGGTGAACCTTCCCAGGAGTGGCCGGCCGACCAAAATTACCCCAAGAGCGCAGCGACGACTCATCCTCATCAACATCATCCAAAGAACTGCAGGCCTCACTTGCCTCAGTTAAGGTCAGCGTTCATGACTCCACCATGAGAAATAGACTGGGCAAAAATGGCCTGCATGGCAGAGTTCAAGACGAAAACCTCTGCTGAGAAAAAAGACAAACATCTTGATGAAGACTTTTGGGAAAGTACTCTGTGGACTGACGAGACAAAAGTTTACCATTTTGGAAGGTGTGTGTCCCATTGCATCTGGTGTAAAAGTAACACCGCATTTCAGAAAAAGAACATCATACCAACAGTAAAATATGGTGATGGTAGTGTGATGGTCTGGGGATGTTTGGCTGCTTCAGGACCTGGAAGACTTGCTGTGATAAATGGAACCATGAATTCTGCTGTTGTAGCACTCCGGGAAAAGAGTGTAAAAGAATTGAACCTCAGTGGTGTTCCTCAGTGTACTCTACTGTTACTTTTGAGTGCTGTACTCACAACACATACAGTGGTGTGAAAAAGTGTATGCCCCCTTACTGATTTCTTATTTTTTTCGCATGTTTGTCACACTTAAATGTTTCAGATCATCAAACAAATTTAAATATTAGTCAAAGATAACACAAGCAAACACAAAATGTAGTTTTTAAATGAAGGTTGTTACTTTTAAGGGAAAACAATATCCAATCCTACATGGCCCTGTGTGAAAAGGTGTTTTCATGGAAACATGGAACAGCGGTGAACCTTCCCAGGAGTGGCCGGCCGACCAAAATTACCCCAAGAGCGCAGCGACGACTCATCCAAGAGATCACAAAAGACCCCACAACATCATCCAAAGAACTGCAGGCCTCACTTGCCTCAGTTAAGGTCAGCGTTCATGACTCCACCATGAGAAATAGACTGGGCAAAAATGGCCTGCATGGCAGAGTTCAAGACGAAAACCACTGCTGAGCAAAAAGACAAACATCTTGATGATCCCAAAGACTTTTGGGAAAGTACTCTGTGGACTGACGAGACAAAAGTTTAACTTTTTGGATGGTGTGTGTCCCATTACATCTGATGTAAAAGTAACACCGCATTTCAGAAAAAGAACATCATACCAACAGTAAAATATGGTGATGGTAGTGTGATCGTCTGGGGATGTTTGGCTGCTTCAGGACCTGGAAGACTTGCTGTGATAAATGGAACCATGAATTCTGCTGTTGTAGCACTCCGGGAAAAGAGTGTAAAAGAATTGAACCTCAGTGGTGTTTCTCAGTGTACTCTACTGTTACTTTTGAGTGCTGTACTCACAACACATACAGTGGTGTGAAAAAGTGTATGCCCCCTTACTGATTTCTTATTTTTTTCGCATGTTTGTCACACTTAAATGTTTCAGATCATCAAACAAATTTAAATATTAGTCAAAGTTAACACAAGTAAACACAAAATGCAGTTTTTAAATTTTTATTATTAAGGGAAAACAAAAAACAAGCCACACTTGCCTCAGTTAAGGTCAGCGTTCATGACTCCACCATGAGAAATAGACTGGGCAAAAATGGCCTGCATGGCAGAGTTCAAGACGAAAACCACTGCTGAGAAAAAAGACAAACATCTTGATGAAGACTTTTGGAAAAGTACTCTGTGGACTGACGAGACAAAAGTTTAACATTTTGGAAGGTGTGTGTCCCATTGCATCTGGTGTAAAAGTAACACCGCATTTCAGAAAAAGAACATCATACCAACAGTAAAATATGGTGCTGGTAGTGTGATGGTCTGGGGATGTTTGGCTGCTTCAGGACCCGGAAGACTTGCTGTGATAAATGGAACCATGAATTCTGCTGTTGTAGCACTCCGGGAAAAGAGTGTAAAAGAATTGATCTCTTTTCATTACAGTAGTTTAGCGCAACAGCTACAGTACATGTACGTATAACAGAGTACAGCACTCAAAAGTAACAGTAGAGTACACTGAGGTTCCTCCCTGAAGATTCGTATGATTGAGGCGACGGTGAAGCAGCTTAATTTTGGCTGAACTCATTGCCCAGCCTGCCTCACTGTCCTACCATGGGGTTATTCCATCATTTTGAGTTAAATGTGTTCAAAAGTCTGAAAATCTGTGTGTAACTTTAAGGAACGTCACTATTACAGTTTTTCTCGATTGCTTAAACAGTATAAATAGGCTTTTGAACAACAATTTCAAAACCGTAACGCCATTTATCAAAAAGCACACCCATTTCCCTGAACTACAAACAGTATTCCCCTGTTTTGACACGTGAGTCAGATTTGTTGAACTGTCACTGCAAAACTCTACACACAAATCCCTTCATTTCTCATTATCACTATAGCATTCAATATTGTTCACTCAAGTCAGCACAGAATTACTGAGGTGGAAAAACACTAAGTCAAAATTCATCACACACCAATCAGTACCTTCAGTAAAAGAGCTCGAGTCAGTTCATTCAGTTTTGGAACAATGGATCCAGAGAGATGTGATTGAAAAGGTCAAGGACACCAGAGAGGAGGAGGACGACGACGAGGAGTCGAAGATGAGGGTCAAGGAGACAAGAAGTCGTCGAGGATGAAATCCGGACAACTTCTTGACAATGTCCTTGTCCTTGGAATGACAGCGAGGCAGCCTGGGCAATGAGTTCAGCCAAAATTAAGTTGCTTCACCATCACCTCAATCATACGAATCTTCAGGGAGGAACCTCAGTGGTGTTCTTCAGTGTACTCTACTGTTACTTTTGAGTGCTGTACTCACAACACATACAGTGGTGTGAAAAAGTATATGCCCCCTTACTGATTTCTTATGTTTGTCACACTTAAATGTTTCAGATCATCAAACAAATTTAAATATTAGTCAAAGATAACACAAGCAAACACAAAATGCAGTTTTTAAATTGTTATTATTAAGGGAAAACAAAATACAAACATAAAATGTAGTCTTTTTTTCTGAATAAAAAGAACCATGTTTGTTGCTAGGCTCAAAAGTATCTAAAATTGTCAATGATGACCGAAATATGTCATCATTGTTTTGGTAGTGACAAAAGGGAACACAATCAATTATTTATTTTTAGTACAGTTTTGCATATCATTAGTATTTTAATTTGTTTTAGTAATATTTTAGTATGCGAGTTAAAAATCCTATCATGTCTACATTACTGTCACTACCGAAAATGTGCAATCACGACCGAAACATGGGATGTTTTGTCAAAAATAAAGTATATTGAATTATCAACTAAGATGATATGATAGTGTTTGGTTCAATGTTTATTCAGACTGATGAATCCTTCACTTTGAAATCAGTATGAGAAACTTTATGCCTTTTACAACGAAAGATTGTATTCAAAATACAACAAATCTCATAAATTACACTAGAAGTATTGTTAAACTTGTTATTGATTTATATGTGAAAAGTTTTTTTTAAATATATTTACAAGGTAGATGTAAACAAAATCTTAATAGGTCAATGTAACCATCGAATTATCACCTTTTTAAGTTATTTATTTATTATTGTGTTTCGGTAGTGACAAATTTGGCGAAAGGAAAAATATTCCAAAACTTTATGAGAATTAACTGCACAATTATTACTAGAAATGTGTAGCTTGGATCTTATCAAATTTGCATGCATTATAAAATTAGTTGAAAAAGACCAATTTTTTTTTCAAGACGTTTCCAACTCTGACTTTGAAGCAGTTGTGTAGAATGTATTTGTGCATATGCGTGCATGTGGTTACTTGTTCGATGGATTGCGTGTAGAGATACTACACAAAAACACAATTTTTACAAGAAATAAAATAGTTATGAGTGTTTGCTTTTGCAAGATATGTGTGAAGCTTTGCACTTTGCATGGTTTTGTGGTTTTGTTTGTAGAGTTTTGAGTAAAGGAACCAAAAACTGTGCAAGCACATTTTTTTAAAATGTATTTTATATTATCTTGCTCCTTGCCTTTCCGTTATTACATTGATTCAGTAATTTACTAAATTACTAATTTGTAATAATAACTAATATTTCTCTTCTCAAACTTTGTCCTAGCTCCAAAATACTATTGAACATGACAGTGACGCTGCAGTTTTTCTCAATTGCTAACACACTATAACTGAAATGCAACTTGGCCGAGGACGCTGAATTTATTATTTATTTTTTTTTTTTTACTTACAGTTTATTGTATTGCAATTCTGAGTTCATGTTCAATTATTTGGCATTTCAACTTTTCTTTTCTAGTGCTTTTCATCTACTGTAAGATCTTTTAGAGTAATGAAAATACACTTTTCTTAGAGCTTATTGTTGAATTTCACTGCATCTGCTATATTTCATTGATCTATACAGTAAAAGACATTGAGCTGTAAATAACGGTGTTTTGAATCGATTTCCCTATTGTGTAAGACTTGTGGTTTTTGACGGCTCGTGTGGCATGACTGAGGGCAAAGCTTGGTTTTTCAGCAATATTGAATGGTTTGAAGTGGAGAACTTCATTTTGACCTGAAAATAGGAAGTTTGGGGAATTGGGTGAGAAGTTGTGGATTTGGGTTTAGAGTTTCGAGGCACAATTTCAAGAAATGTGTTTAAGCAATCGAGGAAAAAAAAGTTAAATGATTAAATGGAAATGAAAAAAAATAAACACACACACTGTGAAGCCATGATGAATTGACCCTTCGCAAAGACCCGCCCCCTTTAGTTACTGTTGCTATGTCCAACAAGCTCTCATGCAACACATCATGTTCTCATGCAGTAAAAAACACATCCTGGAGCAAAGAGGACACTGACAACACGTAGACAGACATAGGAAACAGTTTCTTATTTACTATATCGTCGTTTTTTAAAGAAGTTTAATCAATAAATGGCGTCTAGTGTGTGTTTAATGTGTGGTGACAGATCGCTGTAGCTCCTCGTGAACCGATCATCTCTTCATACTAGTTCATTTATAGCATCAAATAAACATGAATGAACATCAGAAGGAATGTTGTTTCAAGACGTGATTCAAGTTCACCAACGTTAATCTACTAACTCCCCTGACTGCTTTGATGGACAAAATGCCGGATTCAGGGTTATGATTGGTCAGATCGCCTGTCAATCAAGGGTCAATTATCCTTCCAGGTTCAACAGGCTGGACAGCTCTGTTTAATAGCCTTACATTAAACACACAGCACTTGTTTTGAGGGGATTTCTAATCTTGGAGAATAGAAAGGAAACAAAATGTCATGTGGTATACAGGATGTGCAGTAAATTATCGTCCGGATAGGAAAATGATCCTAGAGGAGCTAAACATACAGCGCTAGCTGAAACCTGGGAATGGACCTGTCCGAGGACTGGACTTCACCATGTCTCTATAAGACCCAACTCTGATAAACTGATCCACAATCAGCTTCAGGTGCTTTACACATATTTGGACATTCGTATTGCCAAAACATTTGCATTTTTTTTTATTAATGCGTGAACAACATTTACAAAACAGAGAAGAATAAAAAGTGCGAGAGTTAAAGATACAACAATGTAAAACACAATATCAGTCAATCAAAACTAAATAAACAAAAATCTTAAATGTATTAAATAAATGAATGGTTTTGCCAAAGCATTTGCAGCATATTTTTTTGTGTCCAAGTGCATTATTTTCCATAAATTCCTGACATGTATCACTTTATACTATAAAACCTATTTAGTTTTGAATTTATTTAAATATTACATATTATTTTATGTTTTCTTAAACCCCCAAAATGTCAGACGACGCAACCGTCCGCACAAATGAACAGACTAAGTGGTCTTAATAATAAAAATTAAAAACTAAATACTGAGGCTTCATTTTAGGGTTGAAACCTTTCATATAAACACATTTTATATATATATAAAAATCAGTAGTTTTAAAGCTGTTCATCATTAAAAAACTTTTGTATAACAATTTGCATATTCTCAAATGTCAGGGTGGCACAACTGCAAACATGAATTGACAAGATAATAACAGTAAACATAATAAAGCGCCAATTATTATTTTTTTTAAACACTTACTGTTGCTAATGGGAGAAACAAAGCTTTTCAAAGCTTCGAATCAATTGAATCAATGGTTCACTGTTTTGAAGCGTTGACGCTGGCGACCCCTGCTGGTCAAAACAGTGTAAATGTAACAAAAACTCAGGCCAAATATGCATAAACACAGCTTTATCAAACCCTTTTTTTATTGAAAGTATAATGTACTCAATGCACTCAATTAATCATCTAATACCATTAAATATTAAGTGTATGCATAATATGTGTTCTTGTATCAATTTTCAGGCTTGTTTTGTTTGTTCTATGGATGCTAAACAGACCAATAAGAGACTAATGACAACTATCCTTCCTTTTAATTATACAAATGTCTTATTAAAACGTCTACAAATGTCAGAGATCAGGTCAAAACCACAGATGCATGTTCAATGGTTCACCGCTAGGGGGCGATCTTAGTAAATCCCCATGATTCATGGGTTCACAGAGATCGTCCCAAGCGGTGAACCCCTGAAATTTTGAAACATTTGGAAACATTGCCTAAATGATTCCTCTATAAATCAGCACCATATTACTATATAGTAAGTCAAAAGTAGCCTATAATCAGGCTAAATCAAGAAAACGAGATTCAAACGGACTAAACGTGTTGAGCTATGTAACAATTATTCGTTTTCTGTCTATAAATGTATTCAAACCGTTCCCTTGCTGGTTAAAATTGCTTATTTTTCTGGATTTAAAAATTATTGGAATCATTTGGGATAATGTAAGTACACAAGTCAACAAAATATAACTATACTAACAAAAAAAAAAAAAAAAATATATATATATATATATATATGCTGCCAACGTCACGTGAACTGTTGAAATTGCTGGTCGCTTATTACGTAACGAAGCCTCGTTTACGTGACTTTGGCTCTTGGAATCACTGATTCGAATCAAAAGATTCAGTGAATCAGTGTTTTGAAATCGTCCCTCACTAAATATTGTTGAAAACTCGTTAATTTGTGTTTTTGGCGCACAAAAAGTATAATATTAATGTTGAACCACTGTAGTCACATGACCTGTTTTAAATATGTTTTAGATTATTTCACTTCATACAACCTCAAAGTTTTCATCAGGAGCTCATGTATTTATTTTGTTTCGCCAGTATTTATTTATTTTTTTATTCTCAAAGTGACGGTATAGCCAACCATTGACCAGGGCTGGGTAGGTTACTTTTAAAATGTGTTTCACTACAGATTAACATACGTGCTTTAAAAAGTAATTTATTTCGTTAGATTAGCCAAGTTTTTTTTACTTAATTTAAATACTTTAGAATACTTTGGAATACTAATAAATATATAACAAACAAAAAAGGCGGCTGCGAATATGTATATAATATAATATAATATAATATATATATATATATATATATATATATATATATATATATATATATATATATATATATATATATATATATATAGTTGCAATATTGAGAAAGAAGTCATATTCTGAGATATAAACTCTCAATTTGAGAAAAAAGTCAGAATTGTGAGAAAAGAAATCAGAATTTTGAGATATAAACAAGCAAGTTTCCAGGAAAAAGTTAGAATTGCAAGAGAAAAAAAGGCAGAATTGCAAGTTTTTAATCTGCAATTGTGAGGGAAAAAGACAGAAATGTGAGATACAAAGTCACAAGGACAACTATCAGAAAACATGGAAACAGTCACGGATCATCCGGGCAATGACAGGACGGGTCAAATTCATATGTAAAATTTTGAATGGGGCAATTTTTATAAATTTTGTCTTGTGAAGTGTATGTAAAACTCTGTTATGTGATATTCAGGACAACATGCAATCTTTATGATCCCTCTAATTTAGTTAAAATGATTCAAATGTTGGATATTCTGCAAGGGTATGAAACTTGAGAATCAATTGAGAATTTCCCGTCACAGTTTACATGACATTAAAATTCAAAGTAATCACTTTGTTTATTCTAAAACACTTTTCAGATTTAATTAACACTCATTTAAAATGTAATGAAATGCAGTTACTCAAATTTTGTATTTTAAATACGTAAACCACGGTTTCTGACAAACATCTACTTTACATTTCTACCAAAGTAAAAAAGACACCTATATCTCGGATGTCCTGCGAGGGTGAGCAAATTAACATCAAATGTTCATTTTGGGGTGAACTATCCCTTTAAACACCAGCCTCACTGGCAGTACCACTGCAGTGCAGCAGGTGGCGGTAATGTTCCAAACAGCGCTGCGCCAGTAATCAAGAAGAAGAAACGCTGGAAAATGTCTGAAAAGGGTAAGCAGCACTATGCCTTTCTTTTTCACATTTTTTTTTAAGTAAGGGTGTACATTACTTAATTTTTCAGCTTGACATTATAGTAAACCTGCTGCTCACGAAAGCTGCTAAATTACGAGAACACGCGTAACTCACGCGAACACGCCCTTCAATATACAGCACAACTTCCATTTAAACCGCGTATGAAACAGTTTAATCGATGAAGAGCATTATATCGCATTTAAAGCTTATTAACACTTACTAACACTAGCACTGAAGTCACATGCAAAACCAATTAATTTTTGTGCTATGAGTCATATTACTCACACACCCCTGTACATGTGCTTATATAAGAGAAGCTGTGTGTAAAAACTGCAAATATATACATCATAAAAACATGCTTGTCCAGTCAATTTCAGATTGAACCAGCTCGAATTCATCAGCTAAAATTCATAAAAAGTTTTAAAGTATAAAGGTTTAGGCTTAGTGAGTGTGCCAAGACTTTTTTAAAGATATTTTTTTATGATTTTATAGTTCACTGCATTGCAGATTAGATGTAAATGTCTCTCTTTACTTGTAATCTGTCTGAAAGTGATACTGTGTGTGTCTGCGCTATTTGTGTCTGGCTTATGTCTGGAGTCCAGCAAGGTCACTTCTTTGGCCAAGGCAACTGGCATGTAAAGACTTCCCACAGTTCCCTGTGCTAGCTCCTGAATCCGAAGTCCTTTATCCCAGCTGGATGGAGGAAAAAAGCAGTGCATTTAATGTAGTTGAATTTTAGGGGATTTCTAACTGCCTTCCTTGACCTTGTTTTGTTTCGGCTAGTGCTTCTGCCCAGAACAGAAAATGAAAGTAGCCTTTGTTTACTTGAAAGTTGCGTCTGTTCTTTCTAGAGCGGCAACTATGATTATTTTTTTTCGATTAGTCGACTACTCTAACAATTATTTTTATTAAGTAGTTTTTTTATTAATCTAGTGATCTTTTTTTAAGTAAGAAGTTCGAACTAATTTATCAGTTCATTGAGGTGTAGAAACACTGGGACACGCCATTATGCAACAATACGATTTGATTTTGATTAAAAATAAGCCACTTATGTGTGTTCGTCCAGTGGTAGACATTTGAACTTTAACATGAAGAGTGCCAAAGACTTTCTATACAGTCTTAAAAGGAACTTTGATAGTGAACAAACGTCTCCTGAACCATGTGTTTTTCCTCTTGCGCTGTCTGTGATGCAGGGAGTCTTAGCGAGCGCGCGCAACTCAAACCTTGCACGTGCGAAAGAGAACGTCCGCGCGCATCCAAATAAACTTCTTTGAAATGCAAAACTGATTTTCGTTCGCTCGAAATATTTTCTTATTCGCGAGACGAAGATTTTCTCCTCAACTCAGTTCACGCGTGCGCACGAAATGCCCTTTTGCACGCTCAAAATATGATCTTGCGCGCGCAAAAATGTGGCAGAGATCCAATTCCACAGGTGGTACGCCATTTCGGTTCTGCAAAGGGAACAAATGACCGTTTTATTTGGCCTCTGTTTAAAGTATTCCCATACTTTTGATAATCGTGGTCTGGGTTTTTGTGATAGAATGGAACTTTCTCCGTTCCCAGGAGCAGAAGCCGCCATTACGCCAGATGAATGTAAACAGTGTGACGCGTCGACGCATTTTCGTAGTCGACGTAATCGATGACGTCGACGCGTCGTTGCAGCACTAGTATTTTTCAGAATGATACAGCTGAACAAGAAAAATAAATAACACTCTTGAAAGTAGTTTTACTGTTATGTCTTAGAAAAAAATTGAGTTTTAGTGCGTTTAAAACAGTTGAAAAACATCTAGTTGTTGAGCTTTTTCTGGCATATTAAAATATGTGGTTTGTGAACGGACGCTAAACGCGCATTACTGTTTTCTGACAGACACTGAAACCTTTGATGTCTTGGAACTGGCAGAGCATGTGAAGAAACAAAGGTGGTGGAGCAAAATGTTTGGGAAAAATCAATCCGGACCGGCTGCCGAGAAGTACTCCGTCGCAACACAGCTGGCCATTGGAGGAGTGACCGGCTGGTACGTCATTATATGAACCCAGATGTGTATTAAAGCGCTGAGTACAGTATAAACACACCCTTGTGTTTGTTTCAGGTGTGCGGGGTACTTGTTTCAGAAAGTTGGGAAGCTCGCAGCATCAGCTGTAGGTGGTGGCTTCTTTTTGCTCCAGGTAAATTATAAAAAAAAAAATGCTTATAATAATTGTTGTTTTGACGTGTGTATATTATTTAGGGCTCTTCAAATGTGCTTTCAGATTGCTCATCACACAGGCTACATTAAAGTAGACTGGAAAAGAGTTGAGCAAGATGTGAATAAGGCCAAGAAGCAACTGAAGCTGAACTCAGACAAGCCCACTGCTGAAGTGAGAACGAAATTTAATGAGGTGAGAAAATACTTTAATAATTTAGTCATTTGCGAACTGCGCGTACAAAAATCTGTACGCTGACCCTCGCGTACGTGTAGAAAGTTAAGAGAATTTTCAGTTAGTTTTGCTGTTTTTTTTTTAAATTCAGCTAAGAAGTCACGCCACGAGGTATCGATCTCCTTTTAGTCACACGTCTTCATGTGATACAGATTCGCAGGTCAGAGTTCCCCAAACTTGATTTTGTTCTTCCTGTGTCCCTGCATAAAATGAACGGAAGTCAGTGGAACGAAGTGTGTAATATGACCGCCCCTTAAAGGGACAGTTCACCCAAAAATGAAAATGATCCCATGATTTACTATTATAGGTATAAGATAGGGGTGTGACGAGACCCCTATCCCACGAGACGAGACACGAGATTGGGTTCACGAGACGAGATTTTTATAGTATTTTTAAGAAATCCTCAATAATGAAACGTATGAAGGGAAAATAGTCTTTTATTCAACTGAAAATCATAAAATGCTAAAATGTTGGTGCATTTTGAAATCAACTTGTAATGCATGTCATTTTACTTCTATTTTAATGAATTATTAAATGTTTTGCCACAAAATCAACCAATTGTTTTCTGCCCTGTATAATTTCACATGAGAAATCTCACTGAACTTCTTTCTACAGATTGAACATAAATTAAACCGTATAAATAAAATAAACATATAAATAAAAAACTTTAAGTGTCACTTTAACTGCAGTACAAAGTCACTATTGATTGTGTGGCTGTAACTGTGATATAGCTCTGCGTTCACCGAGAAGTCCAGCCGTCAGCAGTGATAGCGATGCTTTCTGCCTCTTTAGGGGCCGTTCACATATCGCGCCTAAAAAAGCGTGTAAAGCGCGGCCGCGTCGCTTCCTCCTTCTTTTGCAAGCGTTCGGGAGCTCGCGCTTCTGTAGCGTCTGTCGTTGCTATGCAACCATGAACTGTGCTCTCCACGACCATGAGGAAGTTTCAGCAAGGGATAGATTGATTTTTAGCCCTTGCTTTAGCTTTACTACTAGATATATTTATGGAGATGAGCTATAACAACCCCCTGTACAGCTATGATCAGCTGTTCGGCTGAGCTTTCCATGTTTTGTTACGGAAAGGTTGAAGATGATCGGTTGGTTGTTGTCACATGACCTGCGGTGCGCTTGGGGCGTTCTGAAAAGTTGAGATGTTTACATTTTGCGCGAGTGAAAATGCGCGCGACATGTGAACGGCCCCTAAGAGTCTGTACAACCTTGGCCGAGGTGTACGGCATAGTTTTCTTACAATGTTTACATATTGTTTGTGTCTTGTGTGTTATTCTTTTGCCGTTTATTATTTCTACTGGAAAACCAAAATGTTTCCACACAAACGATTTGAAAGTGGCGGGAGCATCTTCAATAATAATTTCACCCTCACACTGATAGCACGACGAGACAACTTTTCACCTCGACGAGAAATCTCGTCACGTTTTAGTCTCGCGAGATCTCGTCACACCCCTAGTATAAGATTATCTTTACTCAGACAAACAGTGTTGGAGTTTTAATAATTAAAAAATATCCTGGCTCTTCCAAGCTTTATAATGGTAGTGAATGGGGATCAACATTTTGAAGCCCCAAAAATGCATCTATCCATCATATAAGTAATCCATACGACTCCAGGGGAGGGCTGCCCCCGACTAAAGATTTGTCTATTTGACTAGTAGTCGTTCATTTTAGCCATTAATCGACTAATCGCGGGTTTACATTAATAAGCCATAAATCATAATAACCAGCTTTTAATTGCCTATAGATGCTGTATAAAACAGAATAATCAGCGCTAATCACCGGCAAAAATAATTATTACGAGTGTGTCGTGAAAAAAACTGAAGGCGAATGCCTAAACATTTTAATAATTTACTGTTTCCTGTGTTTTCGGCTGACTCGTCATCTCAGTAGTGCACGATTCATATGGATTACAAACTATTACATAGTTATTTTTCATTTGTAGCGGTTCATTTTTCAAGCTTTCTATAGATACATTTCTGATGTTTGTGAAGCAAGTAGTTCCGAGACGACAGAAAGCACATCCTGATTGTTTTCATTGTTTTACAAATGCACAACGTTTTGCTGTTATTGTGAGTTTACAGAAATAAAAGTAGACCCTTTACAGTTCGCAGTACTCGGTCATTTTAGTGACACAGATGAGAGTATTTTAAAATGCAAGCGTGAAGGTCTCGTCGTGCAGTTAGCTGGCTCTCCACACAAACACTTGGATCAGCGTCTAATAATAGCGCACATTGATCTAGGACTAGGCTAACATTAGAGTATGCAAACTTGTAAAGTTGCTACTTATGTTTCAAGTGATAAGTCATATTTGAGGTCGATGAATGATATGCAAATGTTTGGCTCTCCTGCCGTCAGCAGTCTGTCCCTCGCTTCCTTTGGAGATTTTTTTTTTCTGCGACTGACCTAACGACTAAATCTTGCTCGATTAAGCCTCTTCTAATCGACTGTTAGGGGGCAGCTCTACTCCAGGGGGTAAATAAAGGCCTTCTGAAGCAAAGCCATGGGTTTTTTGTTAGAAAAATATCCATATTTATAACTTTATAAACTGTAATAATTGACCCTTCGCAAAACCCGCCCCCTGTTGCTATGTTCGAGAATCCATGCGAACATGTTCTCACGAAGTGAAAAATACATCACGGAGCAAAGAGGACACTGACAACGTATGAAACATTTATTTAAATATTAAAATATTGTAATTTTGTAAAGAAGTTTCAACAATAAATAGCGTCTAGTGTGTCTTTAACCCTTATGTGCTGTTCGGGATGTTTTCATCCACTATGGGGAATTTTTGAGTCTTAATTTGGCCATAACTTTCTCCGTGTTTCAGCAAATGGAATGGTTTTTGGTGACAAATCTTATTTTGACACATATTTTGGGAAAATGCTTTGAAAATTTTCAAAAACTCAACAGTACTCTGTGGGCAAATTCACTACCCTTTCGTTATGTTGAACAACGTTATGATTTTAACTGCTTTAAAAATGTATCAGATAAATATTTTTTTCAATTTTTTTTGCTTAAATCTATTAATCAACCTCAGTCCTGATCAAAACTACTAAATTTAAAAAAAAAAAAATCAGGATTTTAACTCTTTAATTGCCAAATTCATAAATGATGTCACTGATTTGGGAAAAAACGTGTCAAAGATTAGAAACAACATTGGCTTTGATGCGTTGTTAGTTTTTGTGCAGCATCAGATTTTAACGTTTTAAAGAGTTAAAATCCTGAATTTTTTTTTTAAATTTAGTAGTTTTGATCAGGACTGAGGTTGATTAATAGATTTAAGCAAAAAAATTTGAAAAAAATATTTATCTGATACATTTTTAAAGCAGTTAAAACAAAAGGGTCGTAAATTTGAACAATGCACAAGGGTTAATGTGTGGTGACGGATCGCTGTAGCTCCTCGTGAACCGATCATCTCTTCATACTAGTTCATTTATAGCATCAAATAAACATGAATGAACATCAGAAGGAATGTTGTTTCAAGCGCGGAAAGACACAATTTATCAAGTTCACCAACGTTAATCTACTAACTCCCCTGACTGCTTTGACGGACAAAATAGCGGATTCGGGGTTATGATTGGTCAGATCACCTGTCAATCAAACTGTTTGCGAAGGGTCAATTAGCTTCCGGCAAACATCCGTATACAAGTCGGAAAGACGGAAGCATAACCTCTGATGCAACGCATGACTTATTGACGAGTGCACCGGTCATGAATTAGAAGTCTAAAATGAGAATTTTCAAATAGAAATGTCAGAGGATTTCAATAATAAGAGAAAAGGAGCTTGAGTTTGTTGCGCAGCCCTATTTGTTTGAACCGCGAGAGGCGTCTAAGCTTACGCTGCTCCTACATCCTGTGTAAGGAGTTACTAATTTGGTGTTGACCGACAGCGATTATAGTTTATAAAGTTTTAAATCAAGGTATTTTTCTTACAAAAACCCATCACTTCGCTCCTGAAGGCCTCTATTAACCCCCTGGAGTCGTATGGATTACTTTTATGATGGATGGATGTGCTTTTTTGGGCTTAAAAATCTTGAGCGTCGTTCACTATCATGAAGAGCCAGGATCATTTTAAATATATCTCGGATTGTGTTCGTCTGAAAGAAGATAGTCGTGCGCTTGAGGGTGAGTGAATCATGGGATGATTTTCATTT